>CM052797.1:22668043-22698825 GCA_028533885.1 Nasua narica | reverse complement strand
GCTTTACTACAAAGCTGTGATCACCAAGACAGCATGGTACTGGCACAAAAACAGACACATAGAGCAGTGGAACAGAATAGAGAGCCCAGAGATGAACCCACAACTCTATGGTCAAATCATCTTTTGCAAAACAGGCAAAAATATCCAGTGGAAAAAAGACAGTCTCTTCAATAAATGGTGCTGGGAAAACTGGACAGCTATATGTAGAAGAATGAAACTTGACCATTCTCTTACACTGTACACAAAGATAAACTCGAAATGGATAAAAGACCTCAACGTGAGGCAGGAATCTATCAAAACCCTAGAGGAGAACATAGGCAGTAACTTCTATGACATTAGCCACAGCAACTTCTTTCAGGACATGTCTCCAAAGGCAAAGGAAACAAAAGCGAAAATAAACTTTTGGGACTTCATCAAGATGAGAAGCTTGTCCCCTTTATTTTTATATGGAGTCCTTCTTTGTCTCTTGTTGCAGACTGTGTTTTTTTTTTTTTTTTTTTAAAGATCTTATCCATTCATTTAACAGAGAGAGAACCCAAGCAGGCAGAGAGGCAGGCAGAGGCAGAGAGAGGAGCAGGCTCCCTGTGGAGCAAGGAGCCCCATGCAGGACTCGATCCCAAGGTGCTGGGATCATGACCTGAGCCAAAGGCAGTTGCTTAACCAACTGAGCCACCCAGGCATCCCATTGTTGCAGGCTGTTTTAAAGTCTGTTTTGTCCGATATAAGCATTGCTGCTCCAGCTTTCTTTTGACATCCATTTGTGTGATAAATATTTCTCCACCCTCTCACTTTGAATCTGCAGGTGTCTTTAAGTCTGAAATGAGTCTCTTGTAGGCAGCATATAGGTGGGTGGTCTTGTTTTTTTATCAGCTCTGTCACACTATATTTTTTGATTGGGGCATTTAGTCCACTTAGATTCAAAGTAATTATCGATAGATACATATTTATTGCCATTTTGTTACTTGTTTTGTGGTTTTCGTATAGTTTCTCTGATGCTTTCTCTAGTCTATGGTTTGCTGATATAGTTGGATTTCTTTCTTTCTTTTTATTCTTTGCACATCTATTACTAGTTTTTGATTTGTGGTTCCCATTAGGTTTGTATATAACATCTTCTGCATATAGCTGTCTGTATTAAGTTGATGGTTGCTTAAGTTTGAACCCATTCTTTTCTCTCCCTCAGGTATATCTTTAGGTATATGGTGTCAAATTTGCATCTTTATTATTTTGTGAGTCCCTTGACTGATTTTAAAGATTTTATTTATTTATTTATTTATTTATTTATTTATTTATTTATTAGGAAAGTGAGAGAGTGAGAGAGAGCATGAGAGGGAAGAAGGTCAGAGTGAGAAGCAGACTCCCCATGGAGCTGGGAGCCCGATGTGGGACTCGATCCCGGGACTCCGGGATCATGACCTGAGCCGAAGGCAGTCGCTCAACCAACTGCGCCACCCAGGCGCCCCCTTGACTGATTTTAGTTGTGATGTTTGTTCAGCCAGTCTTTGGGTCCTTTTCTAGGTTGTTTGCTCTGATGTGAGTGTTATCTAGTTGTATCTACTGTATCTAGTTATCTAACTGTATCTGTGGGGTGAAATTAGTTTAGGGTCCTCCTAATCTGCCATCTTCCCTGGAAGTACCTGTCCTTTCTACTTTTAAAATATATTACTAACTCAGTCATTTCTCTCTAACTCTCAGGCATTCTGGGCCCAGCCAGCTGGTCTCACCCAGTTTATTATACTAGCACCGCATACTGTACTAACACCTAACCTCCCGTGTCCCCAGAATCATCTCCCTATAGGAGATGAGAGATACTCCTTAAATCATCCAGAGATACTCTCTTAAAACCATCTTGTGAGCCACCCCAGTCAGAAGGTACTGTTCCTCCGCTTAAAACCCATCAATATACCCCTATAACTATAACTTTAAAATAAGAACTGAACTTCTGACCGTGGTCTGTATGACTTTGTATGAGCCCTGGTCACCTTGTCAATGTATTGCTTCCTCACTCCTTTGTCTCTCTCTCTGGGACCCTCCACATCATCTTCTTTGCCAGTCCTGAAGTAGTCTAGATTCAGACTCTTTGTCTCACATGGTATTTGCCATCTGCCTGAAATATTCTTCCCCTAGGCAATTACTTACAGATTTCTGGCCATATCTCCCTTGTTCAGAGAATCCTTTCCAGTTTAACCACCATATGCTGAAACAGACTTTCCCCAATCTCATTTCACACCCTTCCTTCTTCATAACAGTTAACACCCTGTGACATTTAACAGACATCATCTGTTCCTTACACTAGAGCAGAGACTGTCTAGAATCAGTTGCATACTAAGTATGAGAATGGAAATCCTTTTCTTATTCCAATAAGGTGAATACGTTTAGTCTGTCAGTGTTATGTCCATTAACTGTAGATTTTTTGTAGATGCCCTTATCAGCTTGAGGAAATTTCTTTCTGTTCCTAGTTTGGGGGATAGATTTTATGAGTGGGTGTTGGATTTTGTCAAATACTTTTTGTGTATTTTGTTGTTTACTCAATATAGCATATTGCAGGAATCAGGTTTTTGGATATTAAACTCACTTTTGCATTCCTGGACAAATCACAGTTGTTCACAATGTGTAATCTTTATTATATGTTGCAGGATTTGTTTTGCTAATATTTTGTTAAGGATTTTTGCATCTATTTTCATGAATAGTGTTGCTTTGTAGCTTTAAGTTTGCATTTTAAAATAAATTATTTATTTATTTATTTATTTATTTATTTATTTATATTTGCTTTCTTGTGATAGCTCTGTCTGGTTTTGGTATCAGGCCAATACTGGTCTTAATAGATTGGGTTGCAAAGTGTTTCCCTCCTCCTCTATTCTCTGAAAATGAGTGTGTAGGATTGGTATTATTCTTTAGATATCTGATAGAATTCACCAGTGGAGCCGTCTGGGCCTTGGCTTTTCTTTTTGGGAAGGTAAATCATGTCAGGTGTTCTATTTCTTTTTGAATCTATTTTGGTAACTGTCTTTGGAATTTGTTCATTTCATCTAAATTGTACAATGTGCTGGTATAAAGTTGTTTATAGTATCCCTCAAAACCCTTTATATTAGGGTTGCTTGGTTCTAATGAAATAACACATTCTTGTGTATCTTCTCTACTCTCAATACTCTACTATAGCACTTCTTCACCTCTGACACCAGATGTGTGGGTGTTTCCCACGCATCAAGCAATTCTGTGACACCAGCTGGATGTCCTAAAATTTAACTCAATCTTGACATGGAGATAGTGTCAGATCCCACAGGTTAAGGGCTCAGTCCCACAGCTTCAGATGTCAATCACAAATCTAGATTATCACCTGTGCTTCTGGTAATTTGGTATAAATCAGAGATTTCTGTGGCTCTATCCTTGGGTTTCATTAATTTGCTAGAGCAGCTCACAGAATTCAGAGAAACATTTTCTTATGTTGATCTTAAAAGTAAAATGACCTGTTATTTTACCAGCGAATAGTTTTATTTGAGAATAGCAGAAGAATTGCCATTTGGGACAAACAAATCATAGCAAAAGCCAAAGGTAAGTTCCCAGAACAAAGGAGAATTATTCTCTTTTATGGATGAAAGGGGAGAGTTGGAAGGGGCTCTTATAAACAAAAATTCCACTGGAGTAAACTGTGAGTTCAAAGTGTAGTGACTTTTCATTGGCTAATTGTGATAGTCTCATTGACTGGGTTCTTGCTGGAAGAGGAAAAAACCTTTCTTCCTACTGGGGTAGTAACGTACAGGCTTCTTCCTGTTGGGAATGTAAGATAACCTCTCTTCCTGTGGGATTCTGCAACTGATAAAGAATGGTAGGGCATGTGAAGGAGAATGGAGGCCCATTCTGGCCTCCCGACTTAATTTGAAATGAAATGTCCTTTATTCAGCTTCACACTTAGGTTTACCAGTTTATTGTGAAGGATATTATAAAGGGTACAGATGAATACCCAGATGAAGAAGTATATAGGATGAGGTCAGGGTAAGGCCTGAGTACAGGAGCTTCTGCCCCTGTGGAACTGGGGTGTACCACTCTCCCAGCATGTGGAGGCTCATCAGATTTTGCCATTCAGGAGTTTTTATATACCTTAATCTACAACAACCCCTCCATACTCGCTCCCCTTCCCAGAGATCTCTTGGTGGGATTGAAAGGTCCAACTCTCCAATCATTTGGTATTTCTGGGGACCAGCCTCATCCTGAGTTGATCTAGGGACCCCATCCCTAGATAAGGTAGATAAGGTAGCTCATTAGCATAAACTCAGGTGGGCTCAAAAGCCTCTTTGTGAATGACAAAAGACACTCCAAACAGGAAATTTCTAGGATTTTAGGAGCTCTGTGCCAAGGATGAGGGACAAAGACCAAATATAGATCTTATAACACAGTAGTGATGTCCCTTCTTTTTTTCATTTTTGATTTTTGGTCATTTGTATTTTCTTTCTTTCTGCCCCTCCCCCATCATCAGCCATGTTAAAAATTTAATTTTATTGATCTTTTTAAAGAACTAACCTCTGGATTCATTGATTTAGTTTTTCCTTCAGTTTTTTTTTGTTTTCTCTTTCACTGGATTTTACTCCGATCTTTATAATTTTCTTCCTTCTGCTTTAGGTATAATATGTTTTTGCTTTTTTTTTTAAGGTGGAAGCATAGATTATAGAAACTCCTTTCTAATAGAGTTTGAAGTGACAGATTTGCTTCTAACCACTGCTTTGGCTGTATCACATAAATTAAGATAGTGCTATGTTTTCATTTTTTGTTCAGCCTAAAATACTTTCTAGTTTCTTGTTTGAGATTTCTTTGAACCATGGGTTATTTAGATGTGTTAGGTATTTGGGGATTTCCCAAATTTCTTTCTGTTTGTGATTTCTGATTTAATTCTATTTTATTTATATAATTATGCTTATAGTTATTCAGTTGTACACTGAATGATTTCAGATCTTTTAAATTTGTTGAGACTTGTTTTATAGGATTTGGTCCTAGAGAATGTTGCATGTTTGCCTACTAGGAATGTGCATTCTTCCTTTGTTAAGGGAAGTGTTTTGCAATTGTCTCTTAGATTAAGATCCTTGGTAGTCATGTTGAAGTCTGTAGTCTTCCTGATTTTCTGTTCACTTGTTCTATTGGTTGCTGAGATTTGATATTGAAATCTCCATCTGTAATTGTGGATTTGTCTACTTTAATTTCTATCAGCTTTTCATTCATGTGTTTTGGAGCTTTGTTGTTAGGTATGCATACCTTTGTAATTGTTATATATTCCTGATGCTTGATTCTTTTTTTTATGTGAAATGTCCCTCTTTGTCTCTATTAATAACATGTCTATTTGTATAATATTAGTATAGCCACTTCATTACTCTTATGGTTATTGTTTGCATGCTAGACCTTTTCCCATCTTTTTACTTTGAGCCAGTGTTTGTCTCTGGTTATGCACCTTTTAGTTGGATTGTGGTTTTTTTTTTTTTTTTTTTTTAATTCATCAGTCTCTGCCTTTTGATGGAGATGCTTAAACCACTCATGTCTAGTGTAATTATGGCTTTAGTTGGATTTAGGTCTGCCATTTTACTATGTTTTCTCTATGCCTCGTGTCTTTTTTGCTTCTTCCTTTAGTGCTTTCTTTTGTGTTGAAATTTTTTTAATGTACCATTTTAATTCCTCTGTTGATTTTCAGCCACTTTTTTTACTGTTTGCTCTAGAAATTAATATATATATTTGAATTTATCATAATCTACTTCATGCTAATTCCTTAATTTTGGTAAAATATAGCAACTTTGCTCCAGTATAGTTCTATTTCCTCTTCCTTCCTTCTTACTATTATTATCACATATATTACATTTATATGTTACAAAGCTGTGCAACAGATTTGTAAGTATATATGTGTTACGGGTGCATGTATATAGTATGATAATCATTGCCTTATGTCAGGAATTGGCAAACTTCCATATGTCACAAAATACTATTTTCCCCCCAATACTTTTTTTTTTCAGTGTTACAAGATTCATTGTTCATTCCCTATACCCAGTGCTCCATTTTGAATTTTTTTCCCAACCATTTGAAAATATACAAATCATTTTTTGCTCACAGGCTTTGCAAAAACAGAGATGGGACAAATGTGGCCCATGGGCTATAATTTCCTAGGCTCTGGTTTATGTAATCTTTTCTCTTAAAAATATTAAGGAAAGGAAAAAAATACTTACCCTGTCTTTTAAAACACTTATTTCCTATTTCCAGTGCTCTTTATTTCCTCCCATGGATTCATGTTTCTATTTGCTATCATATCAATATGTATCTGGGAATCTTTTGATTTTGCCTCTACTTTTTGAAGATAGTTTTGCTAGATATAGAATTCTTGGCTGATAGGATTTTCCCCCTTATATTATTTTAAACATGTCATCTCACTGATTTCTGTCTTCCATTGTTTCTCAGGATAAGTCAGCTATTAATGATATTTTGTACTCCTAGATGTTATGTGTATTTTTTTTTTCTTGCCACTTTTATGGTTTTTTCTTTGTCTTTGGTTTTTAGCAGTTTCAGTATAATGTGTCTGGGTGTGGATCTCTTTGTTTATCCTACTTGGGATTTATTAATTTTGGGAACTGTAGATTAATGTTTTTCATCAGATTGGGGGGTTTTGGCTATATGTGTTTAACTACTTTTTCTGTCCTCTTTTTTGGGAGGAAATTCCCATTATGTCCATGTTTGTATTTCTTGATGTTGTCTCCTAGGTGTTTGAGACTTTGCTTATTTTTCCTCAATCTTCTTTCTCTTCTTTTCTGGTTAGAGTAAGATAGAAAGTGTACAGTCTTCAATTTGACTGATTCTTTTTCTCTGCCAGTTTAAATCTGCCATTTTGCCCATCTAGTGAATTTTTCATTTTGATTATCACCCTTTCCAACTCAGAAATTTCCTTTTAGTACTTTCCTCATAGTTTTTCTTTTTTGAGATTCTATATTCATTAAATCATTGTTATCTTGTTTTCCTATGTTGTCTCTTCTCTGTGTTTTGGAGGTTTTTTTTGGAAAATTTTGAATATAGTTATTTCAGTTGCTTAAAAGTTGTTGTCTGCTGAATCTAGTATTTGGCCCATCAAAGTCCACTTCTGTTGACTGATTTTATTCCTGAGTATTGCTCACACTTTTCAGTGTTTTTGCATGTCTCATTTTTTTGTTGACATTTTAGATAATATATTGTGTCATCTGGATTCCATTTTTTTAAAGATGTATAATGGTTATTTTGATTGTTTTGTGTACTTGTCTTATAACATGCCTGGAATTCTCTCTGAAATCTGTTTCCCCCATAGCACACAGCATCTTATGTCCTGGCTTCACTCTTCTGTTTTCTAGCCTGACTTCTAGGGTTTGTTCTATATCTTCTTGGCTTATGCTCAAGCCTGTTGGTCTTCCCTTCTTCTTCTTCTTCTTTTTCTTTTTTTTTTAAGATTTTATGTATTTATTTGACAGAGAGAGAGAGATCACAAGTAGGCAGAGAAGGAGGCAGAGAGAGAGGGGGAAGCAGCCTCCCTGCCGAGCAGAGAGCCTGATGTGGGGCTCAATCCCAGGACCCTGAGATCATGACCTGAGCCAAAGGCAGAGGCTTTAACCCACTGAGCTACCCAGGCGCCTTGGTCTCCCCTTCTGCTGATGAGTCTACATGTGGGTGGAAGCAGGAAGGGCATAGAGTTCAGTGTTTTGGCAGTTTTCCTGTGTGTGTGCATTCCAGTTTTTCTAGGCCTCCATGATGCCCTCAGTAGCCCTTTTGTGCTCTCTTTATTTTATGATTCCCTGTTAAATTTCTGTCTAGTTCTCAGATCTGACATCTAGTGAAACTGTTCTCAGGCCAGTGGAGATGGAGGTTTTCTTGGTACTTTTATTGGCAATGTCCTTGGCATACAATTTCTCCTCCCTACTCTGTACCAGTCAGCTTTTGTTGGAAGCAGAGTCTCATCCTGGTAGAACTATCTTCCAGTCTGGATAGAAACATACTCAGGCAAGAACACCACAGGCACTCACTGTTCCTACCCACGTTTGGCAGTTTTTTTCATAAACACTTCTCTATTTGTTGTTTGCCTTTATTTTCAGAGCCCTGGTATCATCATCTTTTATAATTTTCCATGGTTTTATAGCTGCTTTGAAAAAAGGATTTGCTAACCTCTTCTTTCCACCATAACCTAGGTCCTGCCCTTCATTAATTTTTTTGTAAGCTAATTTGTCCCAAAGAAGACTCTAGGTCAAATACTAAATGTTTGATGAATATTTCAAATGGCATTTTAAATGTGTGACTGTGTTGAGGGGAGAATAATAAAGCTTGGTCTGGCAATGAAAATTTGCCCAGAAATGAGAGCACAAAATGAATTAGACAAGTGGAAGTTTCTTTTTGGCCTTTCCATCACAGTTGATGTCTTCTGTGGGAGACAAGGTGAGGGCAAAGGGGCAGTTAGTCTTAGGCTCTTGTCTTTGAGGTCAGTTCTTTCTGTCTTTCTGCTTTCCAGTAGCTGTTAAACATCATTTTAGTCTCACTGTTTCTGTATAGTGTGGTGTGGCTTATGGCCTTATCTGCAGTATGTCAGTTGGGAGTAATCTTTGTGTGTTTTGTGCTCACTTGACCTCCAGGAGCAGAAGGACTGAGGGTGGAGTTTGACCGGCAGTGCTCTACAGAGAGGCGCCACGACCCTCTCACAGTCATGGATGGTGTCAACAGGATTGTCTCCGTGCGGTCAGGTATGAAGGAAAGGTTGATCAGGACATTGTCTGCTTGCCTTCATAAAACAGAGCTGTTAACTTACAACCAGAATGCTATTGCTTCATTCTTATGTGACACTTAAGGAAGGAACAGTAAGCTATATTGCTGCAAAATACAGTAGGTTTTATCTGCATCTTCCTGGTACTTTCAATAACATAATTACGCTAGTGGTTTGTGCACCTCACCAGTGATGGGTGGGATTACAGGGTGCCTGTTGGGTCCTTGGGACACAGGCAGTCTGGGAAGCCCAGTTTTACCCAGATAGTTAAGAGATGGTGCTGTAAGACATGTGGGAGTACCAGGCTTGTACAAGGTAAAGGTTAATGTATGAGAAAGCTACCTAAAGTGACTGAGTTGATAATTGATTTAGTGAGGGCTGGGCTCAAGTTTTTGTAAAACTGCACCCTCTGTGGGAAAAGCTGGGGCTCTTTATCCTGTTTCCTGGGTAAGTACCATCATATAAGACCTTCCCCTGGAAACCTCCCTATAAGCCCTTGACCTAGTGTGTGTGCTGGCTGACTGTGCTGACCTCTCACACTGTATTGTAGTTTTGTATGAGTGTTTCCATCAGGGCAGTGCCTACCTGTCCTCAGTTTCCCTAGTACTTGATATAGTGTATATGGAAGGACAGTGTGTATTAAATGTTATTCACTAGGAATAGTGTGAACTCAAATTTGGGAGAACTTGGATTGGAGGAGCTAGCTGTTCTTCAGAGACAGTGTAAATGATTTTGCTTTGTATCTAAAGAAGTTTGTGTTGATCACATGATAGAGAGAACCCAACCCCAGGGCATACTTTTCTCTACTAGGCCGAGAATGGTCTGACTGGTCCAGTGAACTGCGCATCCCTGGGGATGAGTTGAAGTGGAAGTTCATCAGTGATGGGTCTGTGAATGGGTGGGGCTGGCGCTTCACAGTCTATCCCATCATGCCAGCTGCAGGTAAGTGGGGGGCCTGGCAGTATCTGAGTCCTAATGATTGAAGCAAGGTGGACACACAAACGATTTTTATTTAGTACTTTGTAGTCTGCCTTCTCTCGATGTGTTGGGAGCCCGCCTTGCCCAAGCCCCCACTGCAGTGATGATCAGAACTCCAAAGAGCCACCTCAGCAATCCAGTTGTTAGGGTGTTAGCAGTCCATCACCTAATGGGGAAGGGATTATTGTTCGTTGCTCTTCTTTCTTCTTTTTCTTTTTCTTTTTCTTTTTCTTTTTCTTTTTCTTCTTCTTCTTCTTCTTCTGCTGCTGCTGCTGCTTCTTCTTCTTCCTCCTCCTTCTTCCTCCTCCTCCTCCTTTTTCTTCTTCCTTTTCCTTCTTCTTCTTCTCCTCTTTTTTTAGAGATTTTATTTGTTTTTTTGAGAGAGAAAGAGAGCAAAAGTGGGGGCTAGGGGCAGAGGGAGAGGTACAAGCAGACTCCCTGCTGAGCAGAGAGCCCAACATGGGTCTCAATCCAGGCCTAGGATCATGACCTGAACTGAAGACAGATAGTTAACTGAGCCACCAGGCACTCCACTGGTTGCACTTCTTAAGCTGTTTGATTTTCAGATAAAATGTCAATGTACAGAGTGTAGTTATGTGACACAGACAGTGGCAGTACCATGGGCAGCCTTCTAACCACAGCATCTGGGTAGACAAGGCCCACTGGGTCAGATTTGTGTAGGTCTCCTTGTGGGATAGCCCTCATCCTGTTAAACACAGAGACATTTACAGTGCTCATTTCCCAGGCCCTAAAGACCTCCTTTCCGATCGCTGCGTCCTTTCCTGTCCATCCATGGACTTAGTGACATGTCTGTTAGACTTCCGACTCAATCTCACCTCAAACAGAAGCATTGTCCCTCGCCTTGCGGCTTCGCTGGCAGCGTGTGCACAGCTGAGTGCCCTAGGTAAATAGCACCTTTATTACCATGTCTGTTGCACCTGATGGGAAAAATGGTCAAGCTTCTGATATTTTCTGTCTGTTCATTTTAGCTGCCAGTCACAGAATGTGGGCCCTCCAGAGACTGAGAAAGCTGCTTACAACTGAATTTGGACAGTCAATTAACATAAACAGGCTACTTGGAGATAATGATGGGGAAGCAAGAGCTTTGGTATGGAACATTAAATTACAATTTCTAGATGTTTGACCTTTGGGAATAAAATATTGCTTAAATAGTTTAAACTTCTAAATCACTGAGAAGGGTTGAAATTCTACATAAGAATAAAGCCACCTTTGCCCCTTCCAGACTCCTTTATTTTGCTCCATATACTGAGTGCAGTTTGGCTTGTGATTTTTAGAAACAGTTGTGTCAATGGCTGTGAGCATAAGATTGTGTGTTAGACTTTGCAGCAAGTTTGGCTCACAACATCCCTTTGTTTTTGCCGTATGAGGTAGTTACTGTTGAAAGGATACTTGTTCTTAACCATCTTAGAAGATGGGGCTTTATATGCCAGAAACTGACTGGTTCCCTGCAAGTGGCTATACTGAAATCAAGACCAAGCATTCTGAGGTGAATTTTCAAGCTCTTGTTTTTAATTTTAATGTTTATCAAACCTATTTGAAAAATATCAATACACATTTTTTTAGGGAAAATAATACCAACATAACAAAACATGCGACTCAGAAACAAAATGCTTACCTCCCCTACATTTTGGATTACTGGGATATAATTTTTTTGTTTTCTTAGAGTTTTACAGGTAGTGCTCTTGCTGCTTTGGTAAAAGGCCTTCCAGAAGCTTTGCAAAGGCAGTTTGAATACGAAGATCCTATTGTAAGAGGTGGTAAGCAGCTACTCCACAGCCCATTCTTTAAGGTAATGCTTGACTTGTTTTTATTTATTTATTTACTTACTTATTTATTCATTCGTTCATTCATTTCCCAAATACTTTTATTTTTTCAGTGTTAAAAGATTGATTGTTCATGTACCATACCCAGTGCTCCATGCAATACGTGCCCTCCTCAATACCCACCACCAGGCTCGCCCAAACCCCCAACTCCCTCCCCTCCAAAACCCTCAGTCTGTTGATCAGAGTCCACAGTCTCTCATGGTTTATCGCCCCTCCAATTTTCTCCAGTTCACCCCTCCCTTCCCTTTAACAGTGTCCTCCATGTTTTTCCTTATGCTCCTCACTTAAGTGAGACCATAGGATAATTGACTCTTTCCGCCTGACTTATTTCATTCAGCATAATCTCTTCCAGTCCCATCCATGTTGATACAAAAGTTGGGTATTCATCCTTTCTGATGGAGGCATAATATTCCATTGTATATATAAACCATATCTTCTTTATCCATTCATCTGTTGAGGGGCCTTATGGCTTTTTCCACAGTTTGGGAATTGTGGCCGTTGCTGCTATGAACATTGGGGTACATGTGGCCCTTCTTTGTACTGCATCTGCTTCTTTGGGGTAAACACCAAGTAGTGCAATTGCAGGGTCATAGGGTAGCTCTATTTTTAATTTCTTGAGGAATCGCCACACTGTTTTCAACGTGGCTGCACCAACTTGCATTCCCACCAAGAGTGGAGGAGGGTTCCCCTTTCTCCACATCCTCTCCAACATTTGTTGTTTACTGTCTTGCTGATTTTGGCCATTCTAACTGGTGTAAGGTGATATTTCAGTGTGGTTTTGATTTGAATCTCCCTGATAGCTAACGATAATGAACATTTTTTCATGTGTTAGCCATTTGTATGTCTTCTTTGGAGAAGTGAATGCTTGACTTGTTTTAAAGTGATAAGGAGAGCCACCAAGAGTGGTCATGTGTAGTGCATTGCATTTCAGGCCTCCTTGAGGACAGGTGTAGGTATTGCTGAAGTTGGATATGAAAAATGTCCAGAAATTGCTATGTGACCTAAGACCTTAATACTTTAACCAAGTATTAGTGTACTTTGAGATGCTTGACTCAGGCAGCAAGTATTGTAGCAGTTGTCAGATCTGAGCTTCTATGTGTCCGGTGCATAACTAGGGGCTGGGTAGGAATAGTTTACATCACTGGTGATGGTGAAATACTTGCTTGGTACATGGCAGTCAGCCTGGAGTAAGGAGCTCCTGAATGAGGACTCGCAGAAACCCTATAATGTTATCTGTCTTTGGTATGCAGTATTGATGAAATAGAGCGTTAGCTGCATTTCTGAGCTTCCTTGTGTTACTAATTTTTGGTTGCCGCAGGTACTGGTAGCTCTTGCTTGTGACCTGGAACTAGACACTCTCCCCTGCTGTGCTGAGACACATAAGTGGGCTTGGTTCCGAAGGTACTGCATGGCCTCCCGTGTTGCTGTGGCCCTGGACAAAAGAACACCATTGCCACGTCTTTTTCTTGATGAGGTATTGCATGTTATTTTGAAATCACTTTTGGAATGTAAAAAATTTTTCCTTTTTCAGCTGTGGTATAAAAAGATGCCAGTATTTATGAGACACAGCAACATTCTCTTACAAAGGAATACCATAAAGAAAAAGCACACAGGTGAAAATCAATAAAGAGATGCTGTGAATTTCAGTTAAAGTTTATTTTTAGTTGTATAAATATATTTATCTATAAATACTATATTTATATTTATATTTGGTATTATAAAGATATAATAGATATTTTCAAATATCTTAGACTTGATATAATCATATTGGTTTTGCTTATTAACTATAAAATCACAATTTTGATGTTGGTATTCTCTCAGATGGTTGGATGGGGATTACTCCTATATTCTTATCTTCTTTGTTTTATTTTTGAGAGATGAGTGTTTGATAATCTCATAATAATGTCGTCTAGGTGGCTAAGAAAATTCGTGAGTTAATGGCAGACAGCGAACACATGGATGTTCTCCATGAGAGCCACGACATTTTTAAAAGAGAGCAAGATGAACAACTTGTGCAGTGGATGAACAGGTTATTATATGAGAACCAAGAATAATGTGTACTGGAGAATGGTGTTTCATGCGCAGTTCTTTTCCATGTCAATTGTTCACTTAATGTTTGTTGTAGGCGACCAGATGACTGGACTCTTTCTGCTGGTGGCAGTGGAACAATTTATGGATGGGGACATAATCATAGGGGACAGCTTGGGGGCATCGAAGGTGCAAAAGTTAAAGTTCCCACTCCATGTGAAGCCCTTGCAACTCTCAGACCTGTGCAGTTAATTGGAGGAGAACAGACTCTCTTTGCAGTGACAGCTGATGGAAAGGTAAGGGTACATTTTCTGTGTCATACTGACATTAAAACTAAGAGACAGCTATGGCTAGAGTGCATTGTTGGGTCCATAGTATGTGTAAGGATTCTATATTGAAGCATTATCTCAGGGTTAATAGTACTTATGGTGTGCTGGAGGTGTTTATTATTCTAAATATTTCTGTATGATCTTCAGTGTGTTTTATAACTATAGTTTTTATTTTGAAATACAGCCTACATTAAAAAGTGTACTATTTGCATATCAGTAATACCTTAGAGTATTCCTTTTTTGTTTGCTATTGTAATGCTCTTTTAAAAAATTAATTGCTGTTAAAAAAAATTAATTGCTGTTAGTATGATGAAATGGTTGCTATTTATATATTGGCTTTATGTCTGGTGACTTTATTCTACTCTTTTCTTTCCTTTGTATATTTCTCATATCTTCTTTATAGTCATCTATAAATGAATTTTGTTCCTTTTCAGTTCACTTCTCTTTTAGTTTTTTTCCTTTTGTGTGGAGGACAGGAAGCTCATTGCGCTGGGTAGGAGTTGTGGTATAATACTGAGCAGAGTTGGTGGTTGTGGGCTTGTTCTTGTCTTAATCCAGGCTGCAAAGCAAATACTGATTGAATATTTCACACACTTACTGTGAGGTTTTGGTAGATGCTTTTTATGAGATAGAGGACATTTCTTTCTTCTACATTTAAAAAACCATTTCTATTTGTTTTTTCTTTTAGTGGATTAATATAGTGAATTGAATTTTTTTTTAAAGATTTTATTTATTTATTTGACAGAGACAGAGCGAGAGAGGGAACACAAGCAGGGGGAGTGGGAGAGGGAGAAGCAGGCTTCCTTCTGAGCAGGGAGCCTGATGTGGGGCTCTATCCCAGCACCCTGGGATCATGACCTGAGCTGAAGGCTGATGCTTAACAACTGAGCCACCCAGGAGCCCCAATAATTGGTTTTCTTATATTAAACCCTCTTCCATTCTTTGGAGAAACCCAGCTTGGTCAAGATATGTTTTATCTTTTTAGTTTGTGTTTGTGAATATTTTGTTTCGGATTCTGGGGTACTCCAAGATCATGAGTGCGATCATTATAATGTTCCTGTCTTATACACTTCCTGTTTGGTTCTGATACTCTATTATCTGCTTAACTTACAACAGTTAACGTAAATATACATTTATTATCTTGTAGTTTCAGGCTCTGGAGGTGATTTATCTCGGTCCTTCCTTCCAGGATCTCTCATCAGGCTGCAGTTGCTTCAAGGCTGTACTGAGGATTTGGTTCCTCATGAGCTGTTGGTCGAGGCTGCCCTCAGTTCTTTGCAACCTTACACTTGGCCACCGGCTTCATCAGAGCAAGCAGGGGGGATGGGGCAAGAGAGAGTGATAGCAAGACCAAGTCACAGTCTGAATGACCTAATCCAAAAGTGACAGTCCATTCCTGTTGCCATTTTCTGTCCATAGAATCGAGTCACTAGGTGTGGCCCATGTCCAGGGAGGAGGAATTACACAGGGTGGAAATCAGGGATCCTTGGAGACCACATCAGAAGCTGCCTGCCAAGAGTATCAATACTGTGCTGGTCTCATTAAAAAGGGTTGAAGTATATCCTTCTTTTTCTCTTCTCTGGAGAATTCTTTGTCTTTTAGTTGTTTCCTGGTTTTTTTAACATGCATATATAAAATCTGAAGTGAATTAGTATTTCTATCCTCCTCCCAAATAATACAAATACTGATCTTTTGTTATTCTGTATTTTGGTGCAAACCCATTAAGGAATGGTAGACATTATTATTTTTGTTGTTGTTATATATAGACCCAAGTTTTTTTTTCCCAGATTTACCCAGTGTTGTACACATCTTTGTCACATTGTTTCTTATGTCTCATACCTTACATCTTTAATCATTTTTCTTCTACTTTAAGCATATATTTTCAGTTTTCTTTAGTGAGAGTCTTTTGTTGGTTAATCCTCAGATTGTTTTTCTTTACTCCAATATGTCCTTATTTTATCCTTTGCTAAGGTCACAGACATTTTCTGGAAAGGTCATCGTAGTATTTTTGGCTACATGGTCTCTGTTGCAACTATGAAAGCAGCCTGTGAACAGTACATAGATGAATGTATGTGGCTGTGTTCCAATGAAACTTTGTGAAAGTAGATGGTGGAGCCTGATTTGGCTCATGGGCCATAATTTGCCAATCCCTGTTCTAGAGTATAAAATTTTCAGTTGATTTACTTTCAGTCTGCCTGTTAAAAGCTTAATTTTTCTGGTTTTTGGCCTTTATTGTTGCTAATGAGATGTCAACAGTCAGACTGATTTTTACCCAGATGAAGGTAATGTGGCCGCTTTCAATAACTTTCTTCAGTGATCTACAGCTTTGCTATGATATATTTTTATTTTTTCCACCTTTTTTGTTTTACTTTGTTTTTGCCACGTGATTACGGATGGAAGGGGGCTTTCTGGTTCTTGAGAAGTGATTTTTCAATAACTCTGGTAACTTCCTAGACTTTTTGCCCCCCAATGTTGCTTCTCTTGTATTCGCTGTGCGATCTCTACCTGAAACCATGAGTTCTGATGGATGTTTGAGAGTCTTTTATATCTCTAACACCTTCTTTCATGTTTCTTCATTTCTTGAGGTTTCTGTGCTATATGCTAGAGAATATCTTCAGACCCATCTTCTAGTTCTGTAATTTCTTCTTCACCTGTTTATGATCTGCTATTAAATATATCTGGGTTTTTTATTTCAGTTATTATCTTTTTAATTCCTGTAAGTCCTGCTTTGGGTAATTTTGTACTTTCTTATTCCTTGGGGATACCTTCCAGCTTATTTCTTTAAATATGATATTGGACTATAGTTCTACTGACTCTCACTCATGGCGTCTTCTTTCAAATATGAGCTGACCATTTTCCTTAGAAGATTTTATGTAGAAATTCTTTAAGGCTCAGTTTAAAATTACTCATCAAAAGAGAATTTATAACCCTGGGGTATTACCAGTCAAAGACATTGTAATTTAAATCCTTTATCTAAGGAATTTAGACCAAATGTAACATGAATTCAGGCTGAAAACCAACCTAATGACCAGCTTTTTTTTTTTTTTTTTTTAAATGACCAGCTTTTGTTGTTATGAATTCTCAGGGAGATTTTCCCCTGTCTAATTCATTGCTAAGATTGAGAAAAGCAACTTGCTTTGTTGTTCTCTTCTTAGTTCTTGTTCGCAGTTGGCCCACTGGAACCTCACCTTTCTACAGTCTCCTTTTAGGCTTTGGCACTTTACCCCTGACACTCTGTGCTGAAGATTCTCAAAACCTTCCCAGAGGGCACTGGCTGGGCTCATCTATCAATCTGAGTTCTTGGTTTTACTTCCTGTTTTAGTCCTTGAGGTTTCCTTACTCTTATATCAGTGCAAAAATGCATTTGAAACAGTATGAAACAACATTTAAGTTTTTATAGGAGGGATGTTTGTTATGCATTGGAAAAGGCAGTCTGATTTAAAAGAAAATTAATGATAAACCTTGTGTCCTCAAATAATTACCCACTGAGAGTGAAAGAAAAATACTGTATTCTACTGTGTGATTTATATGCTGTCTTGCTGAAATATTAAATATATTTAAGTTTTTCTGTGAGTGTTATTATCAGGGATTTGTTCCAGGGAAAAGATCTTCTTTTCAAAAATATATTTTGTGAATTTGGGATTTCTAATAGTCATAACTATTTCTTTCATTTTTAGAGTTTCGATAAAGCACAGAAAATGTTAAATATTCCTGTGGTTTTTAATTTTTAA
This sequence comes from Nasua narica, assembly GCA_028533885.1. NCBI lineage: Eukaryota > Metazoa > Chordata > Mammalia > Carnivora > Procyonidae > Nasua > Nasua narica. The sequence goes on along the minus strand of CM052797.1, from coordinate 22,681,178 downwards.
TTTCATTTCTCTGTGGTAAAAATGTCTATAACACTGATTAAACTTGTTAATTACTAAAATATAGGGATAAATTTATATAAAAACCTGATATTTATATTTTTCTTGTCTTAGCTGTATGCCACTGGATATGGTGCAGGTGGCAGACTAGGAATTGGAGGGACAGAGTCAGTATCTACCCCAACATTACTTGAATCCATTCAGCACGTGTTTATTAAGAAAGTAGCTGTGAACTCAGGAGGAAAACACTGTCTTGCCCTCTCTTCAGAAGGAGAAGTTTACTCTTGGGGTGAAGCAGAAGATGGGAAATTGGGGCATGGCAACCGAAGGTATTATGTGAAAACATAATTTTTGATGTTATGCTTTCCTTTTCTTGTTTTAGTTCTTGTGAATGTATTCGCACTTTGTTTTTCAGAACAACATTTATAATAATCTACTCAAGTTAAATGTTAATGACTCATTTGGCAGAAATAAGTTTGTGGTGCAATGTGTGGGGTTACCTACATGACCCTCCTGTTGAGGGGAAAATCAATTCTGAATTTTTGATTTTTTAGTACTAAGTATGTTGAACTTCTCTTTGCCTTTTTCCCAAGTTCCCTTCCTCTGATGCTGAGTAATTCACTGAATCACAGTTGGCACTTTGGTACCATATGTGATACTAAAGCTGTAAGTACAGAGGAAATGGAAGGGGACACACAAATAACAGTATTTTTTAAACAAAGCAACCAGACCTTCTAGTTTTTAAAGAGTAATGGGAACTACCAGCCCAGTTGGAGTAATGAGGACCTTCGCATACAAATAACTTAAAACACTAGACTAAATACATGAAACCATAGCCCTAAAGATATTGAATAAGAGGCAGTAAAGTTATGTACGGTGATCTACAGAGGTGAATACTGACAGTCACATGTATATGAGGAGAATAACTGAGAGGCCAAAGAAAAACCACCCAAAAGGATTAGAAGAATGGTCCACAGAGCTCATAGAAGGCAGATGATAGACCTTGTTCCCGAAACCTCATAATTCCCAGGGCACTGGTTAGATGATTAAGAATGATTGTGCACAAAAGTGGGGAAAAAAATAAAACATAGACTGTATTGCTCTGATCCTGCCAATAAAGCTTAAAAGCAAGACCTGAAAGGATTATACTCTTTATAAGGAAGCATAAGCTCGGGCGCCTGGGTGGTTAAGCAACTGCCTTCGGCTCAGGTCATGATCCCGGAGTCCCAAGATCGAGTCTCACATCGGGCTTGATGGAGAGCCTGCTTGGGGAGCTCCATGGGGAGTCTGCTTCTCCCTCTGACCTTCTCCTCTCTCACTCTCCCTCACTCAAGTAAATAAATAAAATCTTAAAAGAAAATTTTTTAAAAAAAAGAAGCATAAGCTTAAGAATATCTTTATGAATACAAACATATCAAGCATTCAGCAAGATAAACTTTACAGTGTTCTATATGCAATCAGAAATTATCAGGCATGTGTCTCTTTAATAAATAATGTTGAGAAAATTGGACGTTCAAATGCAAAAGAATAAAATTGGATCCCGGACGTATACCACTTACAAAAATTAACTCAAAATGGATTAAAAACTTCAATGTAAATGTAAGACCTGAAGCTGTAAAACTTCTAGAATAAAATAGGGAAAAATCTCCTTGACATTGGTGTTTGCAGTGATTTCTTAGGATATGACACTAAAAGTGCAAGCACCAAAAGCAAAAATAAACAAGTGGGACACATCAAACAGCAAAAGAAACAATCAACAAAATGAAAAGGCAGCCTGTAGAATAAGAGAAAATATTTGCAAACCATATAACTGGTAAGGGATTAATGTAGAAAATGTGTAAGGAACTCATATAACTCAACAGCAAAAAAATAAAACGAAAAACATGGTTAACGAATGGGGAAAGGACCTGAATAGACATTTTTTCCAAAGAATACATACAGATGACTCATAGGTAATTGAAAAGTTTCTCAACATCACTATTCATCAGGGAAATGCAAATCAAAACCACAATCAGGTGTTAGAATGGCTATTATCAAAAAGACAAGAAATAGGAAGTGCTGGTGAGGATGTGGAGAAAAGGGAAACTTTGTACACTGTTGGTGGGAATATAAATTGGTGCAACCACAATAGAAAAACATAGGAAAAAAATAGAACTACCATATCTTCCAACAATCCCTCTTCTGAGTATGTATCTGAAGGAAGTAAAATCATTGTCTTGAAAGGATCTGCACTCCCGTGTTCAGTGTGGCATTGTTTACAATAGCCAAGGCTTGGCAACAACCTAAGTGTTCATCAGCAGATGAATAAATAAAGAAAATGTGGGGTGGTGTGGGGGGTGTGTGTGTGTGTGTGTGTGTGTATTATTCAGCCTTAAAAAAGGAAATCTTGGTATTTGTGATACTTGTGAGGACATTATCCTAAGTGAAATGAGTCAGAGAAAGAGAAAACACTATAATCTCACTTATATGTGAAATCTAAAAAAGCTGAACTCATAGAAATAGAGTAGATTGGTAGTTACCTGGGACTCGAGGTTGGAGATTTGGGAGATGTTGACAGAGTGTACTAACTTCCACTTATAAGGTGAGTAAGTTATGGGGATTTAACGTACAGCATAGTGACTATAGTAACCAATACATTTTATTGTATCCTTGAAAGTTGCTAAGAGAGAGTAGATTTTAAATGTTCTCACTGCACAAAAAAAATTATTATTTTTGAGGTGACGGATTTGTTAACTAAACTTATTGTGATAATCATTTTGTAATGCATACATGTATTAAATCATCATTATATACCTTGAATTTATATAATTTTATATGTCAATTATATATCAAAGCTATATAAAAATTATTAGGCACACAAAAAGGCAGGAAAATACAGGCCATATAAGGAGAAAAATCAGTTAAAGCTGACCCAGAAATAATATTGAGTGATATTACTAGATAAGAATGTTAAAACAGTATTTTAACCACATGCCTATATTATTAAGAAACTTCAGGGTAAACTTGAACATTTTAGAGACTGAAAGATATTTAAATGCTTCAATCAAAGTCTTAATGATATATGTCAGAAATGAAAAGTACAGTGCACATTTAATACAGATTAATATATAATCTGTTTAACACAAATTAATGTATATGTATATACAATGTTTAATACAGATTAAACATTCAGAAGAAAAGATCGATGAACTTGATGACCTAACAATAGAAAATAAAACACAGAAATGAAATACGCATACATAAAATGAACATAGCATCAGTGAATTGTGGTGGATACAGAGCCTCGGGTGGCCTATTATATGAATAATTTGGCATCACCAGATGAGGATGGGGGAATTTTGAAAAATGATGGGGGAAAATAACCAAATTTGATGAAAACTGTAAACTCACAGATTCAAGAAGATCAAAGAACTTCAAACAAAAGGAACATGAAGGAAACTTACCAAGGCACATCATAATCAAATTGCTCAAGACCGCTGATAAAGAGAAAAAAAATCCTAAAAGCAACTAGAGGGGAAAAATATATGTTACATATATAGAAAAAAGATAAAGGATGACAGCAAATTTCTTACAGAAACCAATGCAAGCTAGAAGACAGTGGAGGTACTGAAAGTAAAAATAACTGTCAACCTAGAATTTGTTTACTCTATGAAAATATTTTTTCAAGAATAAAATTGAAGTAGACTCATTCAGACATAAAAAATCTAAGAGAATTCAACACCTGCAGACCTGCACAACAAAAATGTTAAAGGAATTACTTCAAACAGAAGGGAAGTTATATCAGATGGAATTAGAGTTCTATATGAATGAATGAGGAAATTGCTGCATGGGTTAGTTAATATCATAACTTTTTCCTTACTGTATAAATATTTTAAAAGGTAATTAAATATTTCAAGGATAAAATAAAAATGAATTAAGATGCATAGAAATAAAATATATAGCAGTAATAAGAGGAAGACAATAGCAACACCGAAGCTTGGGGGGTAGGAAATAGAAGTATGCCACTGTGATGCTCTTAAGACTATCCATGATGTAGTATATGACTTCAGATTAAACTGTAATGGAGAGGTATTCTACACACCCTAAAACAAATATTAATATAATGCAACAAAAAGGTTTACTTGATAAACCAGCAAAGAGTTAGAGTGAAATTGTAAAACATACTCTAAAGAAGAAAAATCGAGTAAACAGATGGGACAAGTAGGAAAAAGATAGCAAGATGTGGATATAAGCCAAAATATATTAAGAATAACATCAAATGTAAATGGTTTAAGCACTTCAGTTAAAAGTCAGAGGTTGTCAGAATGGATATAAAAGCAAGATCAAACATTTTTAAAACTAATTTTAAATATTAGACACATAAATAGATTAAAGTAAAAAGATGGAAAAATATATACCACGTTAATACTAATCAAAAGAAAGCTGGTATGCTTGTATTAATATCTTACAAAGTAGATTTCATAGCAAAGAATATTGAGAGAGATAAAAAGGATCAATTAGTAATGATGAAATGGTCAGTCATCAGGGGGACATAATATCTTAAATGTTTGCACAACTAATGATAGACCTTCTGAATACATGAAATTAAACAAAATGACAGAGTTGTAGGGAGGAATAGGCAAATCCACAGTTACAGTTGGAGAGTTTAATACCCTTCCGTCAATAAGTGATAAAACATGTAAATAGAAAATCTGTCAGAAGACTTAAACAACTCCTGTCAACTAATTTGATCAAATACTCATTTATAGAACTCGATTTAGCAAAAGCACATTCTTTTCAACTACATATGGAACAACTACCAATATAGAGCAAAACTTGAGCCAAAAAAACCAAATCATACACATCAAGAGTACTCAAGTCAAATAAACTATATTCTCTGACCCTAATGGAATTAATTAGAAACCAATAATAATAAAATCTCTGGGATATCTTCCAAATACTTGGAAAGTAAATAAAACCTTTTGAAATAACTAGTCAAAGAGAGAAGCAAAAGTAAATCAGAAATGATTTGACCATGGGGTGCCTGGGTGGCTTGGCTGGTTAAGCGTTTGCCTTTGGCTCAGGTTATGATCCCCAGGGTTCTGGGATTGAGTCCTGCACTGGGCTACCTGCTCTGTGGGGAGCCTGCTTCTCCCTCTCCCCTGCTCCCTCCCACCCACCCGCACCTGTGCTTGTGCGCTCCCTGTCTGTCAGATCAATAAATAGAATCTTAAAAAAAAAAAAAAAGAACTGGTTTTTGACCTGAGTGAAAATGTAAGCAGAATGTAAAAATGTATGTGATCCAGCAAAGGCAGTGCTTAGGAGATTTATAGCATGAAATGCCTTTTTTTTATTTATAAAAGAAACATGGTTTTTAATGACTTCAATTTGCACCTCGAGACCCTAGAATAAGGACAAATGCAACCCAGAATAAGCAGAATAAAGGAAATAAGGAAGATCAAAGTGAGAATCCATGAAACAGAAAATAGAACATAGAGAAAAATCAAAGAAAACAAAAGTTAGTTTTTTGAGACAGTCAATATGAAACCTCCCTCTAGACTGATCAAGAAAAAAAAGATTATACAAATTATAGCAATATCAAGAATGAGGGAGTTTCATCACTGCAGAATGTATAGCTATTGAAAAATGAAATATAAACATCTTTATGCCAACAAATGCAACTTTTTAGATGAAATGGACAAATTCCTCAAAGGACACACACTCTTTAAAGCTCACTCAATAAGAAATAGGTGACTCAAATAGCTTTGTGTCTAAGTAATTGAATCACCCACAAATAAACAGGTGATATGTTTTCTGCCACATGTATGAGTAATAAGGTAATACCAATTCTTAAACTATTTTAGAAAATTGAGGAGGTTCATTCTCCCCAACTCTCTTGTGTGGATAGCTTTAGTCTCATATGAAAATCAGACTCAGACATTAATAGGGAAATACAGACCAATGTCTTTCATGAAAGTAGATATAAAAATTCTTAACATTTTAGAAAATTGAATCTCACAATATATAAAAGGATAATATACTATGACCAAGTGAATTTTATGTCAGAAATTGCATAATTGTTTTTTAACATTGGAAAATGAATCAAGTAAAAAAGAAAAACCATATGATCATCTCAGTAGAGAAAAGCATTTGACAAACTTTAACATCGGTTTCTGACAATTTTCACCAATCTAGGAATAAAAAAGAGAACTTCTGTGACTTGATGAAGATCATCTCTGTTACATGTAGAGCTAATAAAATACTTAATAGTGACAGGCTGAACCTCCCCTAATTTCGGGAACAAGACAAGGATATCTATCAAGATTCAGTATTGTACTTCAAGATTAGCACGTGCAGTATAGCACTATATAAAAAAGGCATTCAGATTGGAAAGAGAATTAAAGCTGTCTATTTACATGTAGTATAGTTGTTTATATAGAAAAATCCATGCTGTCTACAAAAAAGCTACTAGATTAAGTGAGACTAGCAGGGTTGCAGGATCAATAAATAAAAGGCAGTTGCATGTCTTTATACATATGCAAATGTAATCAGAAATTAAAGTTTAAAAAATACCATTTATATTACCCTCCTCCCAGAGTTGAAATAGTAAGGGGCAAATTTGACCAAGGTGGGGAAAAAAAACAAAACCATGATGTACCTATAGGCAGAAAACAATAAAATACTGATGGGGGAAATTTTAAAAGACCTAAAATCATAGAGGAGAGTATACTTTGTGTTCATGGATTAGAAGACTCAATATTGTTTTGTCAGTTTTCCTCCAATTAACCTATAGGTTCTACTCCTTCCCAATTAATATGTGTGTAGAAATTGACAAGCTGATTGTAAAATTCATATGAAAATACAGAATACCTAGAATAATCAAAACAACTTTGAAAATAAGGAGCAAAGTTGGAGGACTAATACTACTTCAAGCCTTATTTTAAAGCTGCAATAATCAAGACAGTATAGTATTGTAAAAAGAGAGAAATATATCAGTAGAACACAACAGAGTCTAAAAATGTATCACAAATGCTGAATAATGAGTGTAGGAAAAATGAAGCTTGATTTCTCCCTTATAACTTCTAATGCACAGTTTACAAAAGTGCAGACATTTTATTGGAGAACAGAGCCTTTTCAACAAATGGTCTTGAACAATTGGATTACCATGTAGCAAGCAGTGAACTTCTTGCACCATATCCAGAATTAACTCAAAAGGGTTGGTAGTCATAAATATAAAACCTAAATCTAAAACTTCTAGAAGAAAACATGAGAGAAAACCTTTGTGACTTAGGTCAAACAAGGATTTTTAGATAGGACTTCAAAAACATGATGCAGTAAAGAAAAATCGGATAAATTGGACTTCATAAAGATGTGAACTTCAGGTTTTCAAAAGATGGATTGAAAAGACATGCTATAGACTGAGAAAGCATTATTTGTTATAATACGTCTGGCTAAGGTCTTATATTCAAGGTTATCATAAAGAGCTTTCAAAACTCAGTAATAAGAAAACAAGTTTGCTATCAGTGCTTGCCACATTGTAGGCTAGTTGACATTCAAATGATAAAACTTCTTAAATGAAATGTTGATTTATAGCAAGGGTGGGCAACTTGTTTTGGTAAAGAGCCAGGTAGTAATAAATATTTTAGGCCAGCCACATACAGTCTTTGTTGTATACGCTTCTTTCAGTTTTTGTTTTTGTTTTTTTAACAGTCCTTTAAAAATATAAAATTCATTCTAGGCTAATTGACCTTTCAAAAACAGGCCATGGGCCAGATTGGCCTGCATTTGGGCACTAGTCTCCTGGCTTCTGATTTAGACTGAAAGTCTCTGCTCTCTGGCATTAGGGTAGCTGGTATAAAAGGAGACATTTAGAAAATTGTGAAATTTTGAGTTCAGGTCTGAGTGATTGTTCTTAATTAACAATTGATTTGAGAGGTGTACATTAAACAAGTGAACAGCAAACCAAAAGCCTAGTATTTAATACTTTTAAAATATTTAAGAATAAAACTATTACAGTTTTCTTTGGTGACCTTTTTTGCAGTCCATGTGACCGCCCTCGAGTCATTGAGTCTCTGAGAGGAATTGAAGTGGTTGATGTTGCTGCTGGTGGAGCCCACAGTGCCTGTGTTACAGCAGCAGGGGACCTCTACACTTGGGGCAAAGGCCGGTATGGCCGCCTGGGCCACAGCGACAGTGAGGACCAGTTAAAGCCAAAGCTGGTGAGCAGGCACCTTAAAAAGGTGCTCGGAGGCCTGGGGTGGCTCTTCACACCCTGACTGTTGAAGGTGGTGGGGGAGGCAGATATGCCATTATGATTTTTAAAAAGTCAAAAGTATTTCCTCTTCTAGTTTCTTCTATCTTAGAGTTGATGGCCTTAGCCTCATTATTTACAAGTAGGTTTTTTATTCAGTGGGTCATTTAAACAGGGTAGTATTTGAAATACTACCTTTTATTTATACCTTATTTTATATATTATATAAATATATATATATATATAAAACTTGGCATCTGGCTAAATGCTTTGGCTTCTAGAAGGCCCACAGTAGTTTGGGTGAGGCAGTAAATAAGACTTCCTGATGTGGTAGGACTGGCTCACTGGGGACACTGATTCCTGGGTCTTATAGTTTAGATTTATTTGGTTCAAACAAATAAAGGTGTTTCTGTCTTATCTTACAAGATTATTAAAATTGCAAGTTCTTTGCAAAGGCTTAAAACAGCCCTCCCTGCCCTCCACACACACACAAAGAGCATCAAAGTACTTTAAAGCCTTTCTTGGGGTGCCTGGGTGACTCAGTCGATTAAGTGTCTGACTTGATTTTTGCTCAGGTCATGGTCTCAGGGTCATGAGATTGAGCCCCGTATCAAGCTCTGCACTCAGTGGGGAGTCTGCATGAGATTCTTTCTCTACCTCTGGTCCCCCCTTGAGTGGATGTCTGCTCTCTCCGTCTCTCTCTTTCCTTCAAATAAGTAAATTCTTTAAATTTAAATTCTTTAAATTCAAATAAATTGAGGGGGTCCTGGGTGGCTCAGTGGGTTAAAGCCTCTGCCTTCGGCTCAGGTCATGATCTTAGGGTCCTGGGATCGAGCCCCGCATTGGGCTCTCTGCTCAGCAGGGAGCCTGCTTCCCCCTCTCTCTCTGCCTGCCTCTCTGCCTGCTTGTGATCTCTCTCTCTCTGTCAAATAAATAAATAAAATCTTTTAAAAAAATAAATTCAAATAAATTGAATTTCATTCAATAATTTTGTTTTTAAAGATTTTATATATTTGTTTGACAGAGAGAGAGCACAAGCAGGGGCAGAGGGAGAGGGAAAAGCAGGCTCCCCACGGAGCAGGGAGCCTGATGCGGGGCTCAATCCCAGGACCCTGGGATCATGACCTGAGCCAAAGGCAGGCACTTAACCGACGGAGCCACCCAGGTGCCCATAAGTAAACTTTTTTAAAAAATTAAGAAAAATAAAGCCTTTCCTTAGATAAACTTCCTTTCTACTGCAATCAGATAACCTTGATTCCTTTTCTCTGAAGGTGGAGGCGCTGCAGGGCCACCGCGTGGTTGATGTTGCCTGTGGCAGTGGAGATGCCCAGACCCTCTGCCTCACTGATGATGATACTGTCTGGTCCTGGGGGGACGGGGACTATGGCAAGCTTGGCCGAGGAGGCAGTGATGGCTGTAAAGTACCCATGAAGGTATTTGTGTCTGCTCATTGGGAGAAAGGCACCTTTCCCAAAGATCCTGGGATAGTTCCAGGTCTTTCTGGAGCTCTTAGAGCCCTCTGGGCCCTCCCAGGAGCACAGAGCCTTGCTGCCCCATCCCCCTATGTGTGCCTTTCAGCACATCTTACTTTCTTTGCAGAAAATATAATGGGTAATTGAGTAAAAAGTGAGTGAAAGGCCCGAAGGTATTAAGATATCTTAAAATGCTATTTGCGCTGTCTTGGGAAATTTATGTAATTTAGTGAGACCTGTGGTTTTATGTAGTATGTAGACCTGTTTGAGGAAAAGGGTAACAAATTCTTCACAGTATTTTCAATTTACAGAGTTCTATAGCTATGAATGTAATAGTACTTGCTGAAAAGGTTGCATCTGGTTTAGCCAGAGGCTGTTTTAAATGGACATCCTATGACAAACTAAGATAAGAGGCTACAGGCCTGGGTTAGGGGTCAGATTGCTCTTCTCCATGTGACCTGCATGATTCTGAGCAATTTCTTAACTTTGTGAGACTGTCTTGCCCTTGTGAATGAGCAGTTGGCAGAGATGAAGTTCATTTGATGTGTTTAGATCATGTGCTGACTGCTGTGCTGCCTGCAGTGTGCGTGAACATGACTGGGTCATTTAGCTGAGGTGCTTTGCTGTGGATTTGGTAATATATGTGCTGTGAAAGAACACTAGAAAGTGTTCTCTGCTTGGTATCCAGTCTTGTTAGGGATCTGGGACTGTGTCAGAATAGTGAACCCTACTGTGCACAGGCAGCCCTGGGAGGCAGCATTCTACTAGAGGCCCCCTCAGCTGGGATGAGAGCCTAGGCTAGAAGTACACAGCTTTTCTTCCCAGAGCTGTGCTGCTCAGTACAGTAGCTGTTGGCCACACATGGCTATTTAAGTTTAAATTTAACTCAGTTAAGAGTAGGTAAAGTTATAATTCACTTCCGCACTCACACTGGCCGCATGTCATATGCTTAGTAGCCGCATATGTCCGATAGCTTCCATTTGGGCATTGTGGACACAGCACATTTCCATCACTGCAGAGAGTGGTTTTGGCTGATACTGCCTGTGGCCAAAGTCTGGTGGAGATGTGCTTGGAGGCACCCCTGTGCCCTGGTGTACACTGGTGGGAAAACCAGAAGCTCAGAGCTTCCTCCTCAGTCTTATCATCTCTTGATCCTTTTCTCTTGCAGGTGTATAGTATTTTAACCATGTTACAGGTTACTTAGGGTTTCCAAATTTATGGAAAAACTGTCTGTTGTGGACTTTATTATGCTTGGAAAAGCTTAGACACAGGCTTTGAACCTTTAGGGATTAGGATGTTAGACATTGCAGGGTTGGAGATCATTACTGATGTTAGTGTGACAGAGGTGAAGGTGAGGGGAGAACTGAAAGAATAGATTGTTTTAATTAAATTTAAAATCAAATATGAGAACTTAAGTCTGAGAACAGTCACAGATAATAGGAGCATAGCTTGCTGGATGAGAAAAGGTGATGACTAGGTTAGTGAGCCGTAGTGAGACTTCTGGATATTGGCTGTGAAGGGCTTGGACCCCAAGTGTCCAGGGGTGGAATAGAGTTGCAATACTAGCCTGACCAAGGTCATATTTAATTTAATTAACCTCGATAGATGGATAGGGCATGTCTAAAGGCCAGAACCCTGGTCCTCTTGGCCGGCCTTCGTCCCCATTGCTTGCTGCTCCTTGCCTATAGGCCTGTGGGGTCTGAGAGGGCTGGAGAGCAGGGGAGAAGTACAGGGCTTATTGGAGAATGGGACGACCACACCACAAAGAGAAATGGAATTGGGAGAGTGGATTCTAGGGGAAAATGATCACAGATCTTCAACTGTGACATGTCCATTTTTAGTGACACATGGTGGGTCTCATTGTGCAGTAAGTAGCATGGGCTCCTAGCCGAGTGTCACCATGCCAGGCATTCCTGCTCCTGAGAATACTTGGTTAAGTGGAGTAGAATTTTGAGTTGTATGAAATACTTGACCCGAATAAGGATTTTTAGAATTCCTTATTAGATTTAGTTCAGTCTATGTGGTTGCAGTAGTCAGAAAAAACCTTGATTCAGTCTAATTGAACCTTTTTTCCTTCTAGATTGATTCTCTTACAGGCCTTGGAGTAGTTAAAGTTGAATGTGGGTCCCAGTTTTCTGTCGCCCTTACCAAATCTGGTGCTGTTTATACTTGGTATGTAAGATTCTCTTTGTTTAAAATCACCAAAACTGGTTTACTAATGTGAAGTTATATTAACTGACATACCATAGATTGAGATGTAACTTTTATAGCAGGCTGTGATTTGTGTCTTGAAGTATGGTGCTTAAACCAGGAGGGTGGAGCAGGTTGGTAAATGACAGGGCCTTGTACTCATAATTCTATATTTCCTTTTGTGCAGGGGCAAAGGTGACTATCACAGGCTGGGCCATGGATCCGATGACCATGTTAGAAGACCTCGGCAAGTCCAAGGGTTGCAGGGGAAGAAAGTCATTGCTATTGCCACTGGCTCCCTGCACTGCGTGTGCTGCACTGAGGATGGTAGGTGGGAGGCCCAATGTTGCAACACAGAGGCCTTTGAAATCTAAGAGGTTACTCAGGAATAATATATGCAGCTGTAAGGGGTGAGGAGCAATTATATTATATCTGAGAATTTCTGTGGTGAGCAGGGCTCTGGCTCTTGTCATCTTCAGTCCCTGGTGTTAACACTTGTGAATATTTCATGGCTGTGCGGAAAAGAGTTAAAAGAGCACATCTGATACTGATACCGATACTGCTGTCCTTAGGAAGGGCTGCTGCAAGGTGGCCCTCAGCTGGCCTCTGGGAACCTGAATTTTGGGGGGCTCCCTCCCTTACCTAATTGCCAAGAGTCCTTGCTGTGCCTAAACTGTGCAGTGTGGTCTCTGCTGAAACCTGTTTCCTGGAACTTGGGTATGTGCCAGGCGGAAGTGTCCATGTGACAGCCCTAGTGAAAACCCTGGGCGCCAAAGTCTCTCATGAGCTTCCTTGGTAGACAGCACTTTACCTGTGTTGTCACAACTCATTGCTAGAGGAATTAAACTTGTCCTGTGTAACTCCATTTGTGTAGGATCATTGGAAGCTTGTATCCAGTTTATCTAGACTTTACCCCATGTGCCTTTTCCCTTTGCTGATTTTTCTTCATGTCCTTTCACTGTAATTGTAGCTGAGTATGACTGTATGCTGAGCCCAGGGAGTTTACCTAGTGAATGAGCAAACCTGAAGGTGGTCTTGGGGACCCCAGCACAATGGCAAAAGGGACTGTACAGATGGAATTAAGGTTGATAATCAGCTGACATTACAATATGAAATTATTCTGGATTAGTAAGTGGGCTAATTACACAGATCCTTCACAGCAGAAAAGGAAGCAGAAGAGTCAGTCAAAGAGATGTGACAGAGAAGAGGCAGGAGAGATTTTTTGAAGTGTGAGAAGGTCTTGATC
>CM052797.1:22618467-22667543 GCA_028533885.1 Nasua narica | reverse complement strand
CCGATATCAGCTCGAGTGATCCCACTTTGCTTTTACCTCTCCACTGCTGTCTTCTGCTCTCGGAGAGATCCCGGGGTTAGAAATCTTTCTCCTCAGGGTGATTTCATGGGTGTTCAGCGTGTTCTGGTAGATTTCCAGCTCACTTTTGGGGACCGGTTGCTGCAGGATCTCTTACTTCTCCGCCATCTTGCCCCCTCAACTCTAAGGTTTTTTTAATTTAAATTTTATTTTTTTTATTTTTTAAGGATTATTTATTTATTTATTTGACAGAGAGAGACAGAGAGAGAGAGAGAGAGAGAGAGCATAAGCAGGAGGAACAGCAGGCAGAGGGAGAAGCAGGCTTCCCACTGAGCAGGGAACCTGAGGCAGGACTCTATCCCAGGACCCCAGGATCATGATTTGAGCAGGAGGCAGATGCTTAACCAACTGAGCCATCCAGGCACCCTAATTTTTATTTTAGTTTTTAAAAATTGATTTATTTATTAGAGAGAGAGAGAGCGCCCCCACACATGCAAGTAAGGGAAGAGTCAGCTGGAGAGACTCTCAAGCAGACTCCTTGCTGAGCATGGAGCCTGATGCAGAGCTCGATCCCATGACCCATGAGATGATGACCTGAGCTGAAACCAAGAGAAGTAGACACTCAACCAACTGACACCCAGGCTTCCCATATGGTGTTTTTGTTTTTGTTTTTGTTTTAATGATAATAAAATCTAGATATTTTGGAGTCCCATCCAAGCAGATTTTTTTCCCTTCAGGATTGGCTTTGTTTGCACTTAGCTGAAGGAGACTGGTGCACACATTTTCTTTTCTTCCTAAGAATTTATTTGTCAGAGAGAGAGTGCACACAAGCAGGGGGAACAGCAGGGAGAGGGAGAAGCAGGCTGCCCACTGAGCAGGGACCTGATACGAGAATTGATCCCAGGACTCTGGGATTATGACATGAGCCATAGGCAGACACTTAACTAACTAAGCCACGTAGACATCGCCACACATTTTATTTTCATGGGTAGCTTAGAGACAAGTGGACATTGATAGGGATTGTGATAATGGTAACATCTCTGTAATGGTGGGAACAGGAAAAAGTGGTGTGTAGGTAACATGGATATGAACATTGATACAAAGCTTAACTTCAGCCATTTTTTAATAATAAAAAGTAGGAAATTTGATCCCTTTTACCTTTTTCTCATCTGTCAGAGTAGAGGTGATAATAGGCAGTTAGGGTAAAAAGCCTACCCTCATAGAAAACCAAGTGAGAGGCAGGATGTGCTCCACACGGACTGCATGAGTGTTCTGCAGGCTGTGAGCATGGGTGGGACAGCAGGAGTGCTAAGGGAGTCCAGCAGGCACTGTCAGTGGCGGGGAGTGTGTAGTTAGCCTCTGTTCTGGTCCTGGGTAGGAAAGGATCATATCTGCTGAAAAATTTGGGGAGTGGATGTTGTTTGTGACCATGGAGAGTTATTACCAGGATACAATTCAGAGCACAGAAGTGAGAGAGCACCTTAGGAGAGCCAGGCTGGGTGAGGCCATTCAGAGAAGAGAAATGCATGTTCCTGTGGAGGAAGAAATTTCCTTTGATTCTGGGCTGAGCAGTTAGTACAGCAGAGGTTAGGCAGGGTGGAGGGCAAAAGTAGCTGGTAGGTGTTACATAAGGGTTCGTGGTGATGGATGCACCTCTGTGAGGCCCTGTGTGCTGTGGTGGGTTCACCTCTGTGGGCTGGTTGTCCCTCTGACACGCTCACTTGATCTTCTTACTTCTGAGGTCACCTCCTTGGGATGCTTAGGGCTCTTACCCTTCCTGCTTTCAAAGGTTGGAGTTCTGACCTGGGAGAAGGACCTAGACCCTGTTGCAGGTACCTCGGGCTTCCCAGCCACCCTGTCTTTGGACAAGGGTAGGGTCATCCACTTGGCAGAGTCCTGGGACTCCTACTGATCCTACCTCCTTTGAGTCTCTTCAATCCTTTCCCTACTCTTGTCACTGCTACAGCCTGTGCCCTAGTCCATAAGAGCATGGCAGTCCTGCCTCTATCTGGATGACATTGGGCCCCACTGTCTTTTCTTGCTGTCTTGCCCTGGGTATTCCAGGTTTCTTTCAATGTATGGTGCCTATATGTTCCCTCATTCATTGGTATTCCCATCCTCACCCCAAGCCTGGCCTGACCTACAGGACTCTGTGGCCCTGCTGTTGTTTTGTGGTTTTATCAGGATCATGACACTGAGGCATAGTGTTTAATGTCAGTCCTGCCACGTGGACTTGTGCTTTTTCTGGGAGCCTTTGGTTTTCTAGTCGATCCCCTGGGCCTGGCATGAGTCCTAAGTCAGAGCAGACACATGCCAGTCTCTGGACCTCCCCCAGAGTGTGGTGGGCTCCTCTTCTAAATAGTGGCAGGTAGCACTGGTGGGCCTCTGCATAGGTTTGTGCATGGGTTCCGGGCTGTGACCCCGACATCACCTCACAATTCAGAAAAGAGAGTTTGTAGTTACTGTCATTAAGAAAATTTAACTTTTTGGAATATTACTCTACCTTTAGGAAGGATGAATACCTACCATTTGTATCAACATGGATAGAACTGGAGGGTATTATGCTAAGTGAAAGAAGTCAAGCAGAGAAAGACAATTATCATATTGTTTCACTCATATGTGGAACATAAGCATTTTTATGAGGACCATAGGGGAAAGGAGGGCAAACAAAAGGGGGGAAATCAGAAAGGGAGTCAAACCATAAGAGACTCCGGATTCCGGGAAACAAACCAAGGGTTGCAGAAGGGGGTGGGGAATGGGGTAACAGGGTGATGGGTATTAAGAAGGGCACGTGTTGTGATGAGCACTGACTGTTATACGCAACTAATGAATCACTGAATGCTATATCAAAGACTAATGTTGGCTAATTGAGCTTAATAAAAATAGAAAAAAAATATGACTTTTAGGAAAGGATATTTAAAACAAAACTATGACATGATTTATCTGTGGGTAATAATATTTCCTATAGCAGTTTCTAAATTTTGTTCATCTGTCGGGTTTTAGGAGGCAGCTTTCCGAAAAGTAGTACAAGCAACTATGGTGCGAGATCGCCAACATGGTCCTGTGGTAGAGTTGAACCGGATTCAGGTAACGAGTGGAAACTGTTCTTAATCTGACACTTCTCAGAGAGGATGGTTTTGTGATTGGGAGTCATGGCCTCCCATAGCTTGGGGGAAGAGCAGATTTTCTCATGTACCCTTGCTTTAGAGAGCAAGGTGTCACCTATCTGTGATATCCTGTGGTGTCGAGGCTTCTAGTGGGAACGTAAATTATTTTCTTTGTAACAGAAGTGAGAAAGACTTATTTCAGATAATCCAGAAGGATACATACAGATAAGCAAAGAGGGAAAAGTAAAAATGACCATATTTTCACCATGTAGTGATAACTACTGCTGTCATTTGGAGGTGTGTTTGTATGTTTGTCATAATTGAAACTGGATGCATCTCTTTTGTAACTTTCTGATTTTTCCCCTTATTACATTGTAAGCACCTCTCCTTGCCCTACAGTAGGACTGTGGGATTATTTTTGCTGACCACCTACCCCATGTTCTCTTAGTTTCCTTTGTCAGATTTCTCTGCAGTGCATTGGAAGGCTGTGCCCACTTTTCTGGGATATAGCAGGGCTTCTTGGCATGGCCCCAACTACAAACGTGTCTTCACTTGCCTTTCTTGTGTTAGGTTCTGAGAAGCAGGGCCAGTCAGAGGCCCTCCATACATCAAATTATATGTGGGGACAATTCCTAATCCTACCAGCCTCACACCCTTTCTGGCTCTCATAGCTGTCTATGCCTACTTAATAGACCAGAATCACTAATGCTGTTCTATAGTAATCGGAGAAATGAAAAGTAGGCCATCTCTGAATTAATCCTGCTGCCAAGTGTAGATACACTTATAGTTTAAAAAATTAACTAAAAACAAGAGAATTCCACCACTGATTACGTTATTGTGTATACTTGACATTTAACATGCAAGTGAAATGGTCCAACCTCTTGGAACAGAAACAGAGAGTTACTAAGAACAAATTCTTTGTTCCTTTATATAAACACATGATTTTTAGCCTGATGTTGGTTGCGTGAATAGACATTTCTCTAGAGTTGCTCTTGGGGGTATTTTGAATTAAGACACAAACTCTTGTCATTTGTTGGAGAACACATGTGACCACACTGATGGAAGTAGTCCCTTCACTGACGTCAGATTCTTTAATGCTAAGCTGGAGGTCAGTCAGCCTACTCTATAAACAAATGGGCTGTTTAATTAGGTTCATAAAAAAGGTTTTATTTCCCCACCTTGAGGATCATTTTGGTTTGTTCTACATTATTAGGTCTTAAATACTGAAGTTTGTAAGTGAGGAACGTTCAACTGACACAAATGGTTGGGTATTTCTGGATCATATGCCTGCCCCAGCCACACACACAGATGCCTGATACGGGTAGTCAGATCTGGGGCTTTTGGCATCATTGAACCTTGGTGACCTGGAACCCAGGTTAAGCATGCCTTTTCTGTCTCTCTCTTCTCTCAGATTTTGCAGTCATCATGTTTGGATACCTCTTTACTTTTTGTCTTTATGTTCCAGTACAGTGCCTTGTGTTACAAAAATGTTCAGTACATGTTTGGAAAAAATAGAATGGATAAAGGACAAATTCATATTAGCATTTTTAAAATGCACATAAACAACATTCAATGCAGCGTGCCATTGGTGCTCTAGTACACCTAATGGCCCTCTGGTACCAGAGTTAGGTCCTCTTCAGTTCAGATTTCATATGTCCTCCTGAAGCTTGAAAGATCTTCCACAAAGATGGACATGGAATTGTTTTTTGTTTGTTTGTTTGTTTGTTTTTGATCAAAGATAGAATAGAGGGTGAGTATGAGATGTATTCCATGAGTCCCAAGTTGAGCTCAAGATACCAGGTGATCCAGAAAGGTGGTGTGAGCTGTCCTGTGGCCACAGGTTGCTGCTGGTATCCACCTTTTCCCATGGAGATGCCATTGTAGATATTCTCATACTGTCTGTGCAAAGTGTTCTAGAGACACTAAAACACAGGCATGTTCCTGGAGGGTTTTCTTTGTTTGTTTGAATATGATTTAGTTTTGTAACAATCTGAAAATAAGTGTACATAAAAATTTTTAATTTAAAATTTGTTTCAGAATTAATGGGCATGCTCATTTCTGAAAATTTGGAAAATGCAGATTAAAGGCAATTAAAATGACTTATGTTCCTACTGTCCAGAAGTAGCCACAGGTACACAAGTGCCTGTCCTCGTAGAGTCATAACTGTGTTCTCATAGCCATTTCCTTCAGAGGAGCCAAGAGCATCAGTTCTTTTAATTGGTATTGTAAATGGAGGTGATGTGACATTCAGAGTAGGAAGATGGGTCTGCATCTTGTTTCTCATGGATGGACACATCCGTCTTCCTTTCTGTAGCTCAGTTTTCTCCAGGGATTTTAGGTACCTTGAAGAACTGCTGTGAGGTTTACATGAAATCACATTTGTGAACACACAGTCAAATATGTGGCACAAAGAACATACCGTTCCATAGGAAGTTATTATCATTATTGCCATTATTCATAAGTCTTATTTATGATATTTGTGTGTGAGAATTAGCTATTTAAACTCACCCTAGCACTTACTAAGAAGTTGAGGATTGTGAGAGTTTAGCTGGAGGAGGCAACAGAAAAGTGCATTTTCATGAACATTTTTCCTTAACTTTTCATTTTGCCATTATTTTAGACTGAGCTTTTTGGGTGATTCTGAAGCACTGTGTAGCCTACAAAACTGCAGGGTTACTGATCTGTTTAAAAATCTTAGCTTAGGGTGAGAAATACAGGTAGAAAAAGTGATTATTATACTTGGAAGAGATGCAGTGACCCCAAGGTTGGAGTAGGATACATGCAGATGAGTAAGGGAGGGGAGGAAGGTTTTATTTTGGATAAGGTGGTGCCTCCAGGTTTGGTCTCAGCCATTTGGTTTGAAGTTTAGAGTCCTGATAGTCTGCTAAGGAGGGCTGCTTTTGGAGTTCCTGGCATCTTATTCATGGAGGCCGAGGCAGTGTGGGAAAGTGGTTAACAGTGTGGGAAAGTGGTAAAGTTATGAAGTGTGAGGATCAATCATACTATAGTTACTAACCACATGGGCTGCCACCACTGTGTGAATGGCCAACTGAGGTCTGTGATTTCTTGAGGGAATGTTTACTTAGACACCACCGGTCCTGAGGGGTGCTGTGCTGTGGCAACATGCTGCATGCATTCAGGTGAGCAGGGGCCATGTCTCCCATGATGATAGCAGAGTTTCCATTAGCACAGGTGTCTGGCAGGCATCCTGTGTGTGAGTCCTGAGGAGGTAAACATGTGGTGTCCAGTGAGGGAAAAGAAGTGTGCGACCAGTCTTTCAGGTTCTCAGAGGGTTTGTGTGCAGGAAGTAATGGACATAAAGTCCCTCAAGGGAGGAGGAGAAGCAGTCATAGAGAAATGAGACGTAGTCTAGAAGCTCTTCAGCCTCGTACAGACGTTTTCTGTGGGTTTTGCTTTGTTTTGTTGGATGATTGCAGCAGCATCTAAATGCTACTGTCTTTGGGCTCCACTTGTGACAGCTCTTTAGGTCCAGCAGCAGAATGCTGGTTGGACTTCTACCCTGGTGACCAGGGCAGAAGAGTAAAGGGTAACAAGAGGGGTGAGTGGCTATAGGGCTCGTTGTTGCTACAGATGTTCCAGGGCTCGTTAGCTATAGAAGATAGTAGCTGTGTGTTTTCTGCTGCTGTGGCTGTTTCATATTTATTTCTTTTCTCCTCTAGGTCAAACGTTCAAGGAGTAAAGGCGGCCTAGCAGGCCCTGATGGGACCAAGTCTGTCTTTGGGCAGATGTGTGCTAAGATGAGCTCGTTTAGTCCCGACAGCCTCCTCCTCCCCCACCGTGTCTGGAAAGTCAAGTTTGTGGGTGAGAACTTGCCTGCACTGGTAGGCCTGTGGTCCTGAGGGTTGGCGGTCTAAGCACAGATAGTAGTGCAATGGGCATTATTATAGGGAAAGCTGGAAAGTCCATCTAGCTGCACCCTGCAGGGCTTTGCTGGAGTGACCATGAGTTGCTGACTCTCCTTTCCCTCAAGGTGAATCTGTGGATGACTGTGGTGGTGGCTACAGTGAGTCCATAGCCGAGATCTGTGAAGAACTGCAGAATGGACTCACCCCGCTTCTGATCGTGACGCCCAATGGGAGAGATGAGTCAGGAGCCAACCGTGACTGCTACCTGTTCAGCCCCGCTGCCAGAGCACCCGTGCACACCAACATGTTCCGCTTTCTGGGTGGGTCTTCTTGCATGGGCATGATGCCTCAGTTATATGGCTATGTGTGCCCCAGTTATTTAATGTCTACTCTGTCTTGGGAATGACAAATATTTTGAGTATTTGGTTTTAACTTTTTCAGTGTGTAGGTGCAGGGACATGTAAAGCCCAACCATCAGTGAGTGGCTAGGTGTGTAAGGGCCAGAAAGTGTCTGACACACCGAAGATCTGAAATACCGTGTTTCTGCAGTTTAAGTGTATCTGAAACTTGGGATCAGATCTAAGGGTTTTTGGTAGTTGGTCAGTCTCTCCCTCCTGTTCCATTAAGTATCTGTGCTGAGTGCTGCTGTTGCTTGCTATACCTCTCCAGGTACTGCACCCACCTTCCTTGAGAAACTCCATCTGTTTGTTTTGCCATCAGGGGAACGGAAATTGGCCTCTGTGTGGCTTATACTTATTGGTACAAAGAGAAGAATTAGAAACTAGGCCCATAGGAACAAAAGGAAACAATGAATTTAGAACAGGACAAAATGTTTTAAGGATGGACCTATCTCCATGAATTTGGGTAACATTGGTTTAGAAGGCACTGAGGCCCAGTGTGGAGCTATTCTGTGGTGTTGATTGAACTATGTTCTATCATTGATTTCAAGTATCTCCTGTTACTTGTGCCTTGACTGAACAGGTGTGTTACTGGGCATCGCTATCCGGACTGGGAGTCCCCTGAGCCTCAACCTGGCTGAGCCGGTCTGGAAGCAGCTGGCTGGGATGAGCCTCACCATTGCAGACCTCAGTGAGGTAACCACCAGGAAGGCGGGGATGGGGAAATGTGACACCTTGTGTACCTGGTACAGAGTGCAGGGGCATTCCTGGCTGCAGACTACCTTCTAGTAGCAAAGAAGGTCTGTGGATATTAGGCCAGTTTGCTTCTAGAACTTGATAGACCATCTATTTTGTGGTGCTTTGCAACTTGAAATCTTGTCAGATAAGAAAGTTCACCAATTTTCCTGTGGAGGATCAGAGCTTGTGAGTGGCTAGGTGGTTGCTTTGGCCTTCAGGCGGGGAAGCATGACTGGCTGACCACAGCCAACATCTTCCCTGTGGCCATACTTCCCTTGGTACCATGACTATAGGGAGGGATCCGTCTCCAACCAGTGGCTATTGGTTAATTTTAAGGACTTTCTTGAATTACAAGCTCTTTCCTTAGCTCCCTGGGTGAAGTGCTTTCTCACTGCTGGTCTTTTTTATTTCCTGCGTATATAATGCACCAGCAGCCTTGAGGTATGCCCAGTGCAGACTGAGGCCCCCTCATGGCTGAACACCTCAGGTGTGAGCTATAGTCAGAAGTGTGGTAAAGACCCTGACTTAACATGTGGGCTCCCTTTTTTTTCTCTTAAAAGGTTGATAAAGATTTTATCCCTGGGCTCATGTACATCCGTGACAACGAAGCCACCTCAGAGGAGTTTGAGGCAATGAGCCTGCCCTTTACTGTGCCAAGTGCAAGTGGCCAGGACATCCAGCTGAGCTCCAAATACACACACATCACCCTGGACAACCGTGCAGAGTATGTCCGGCTGGCAATAAACTACAGGTGGGGTCATCTGCCTTCCATTGTTTTGATTCAGTAAACAGCAAAAATAGGAAATAGTTTGCTTGGATGGCTGCATTTTTAGAAATTCCATACAGTAAAATGCTAGTGGACTTGGTTCCAATGACTGATGATCTGTAGTCATCAAAGCTTATTTTGTAATCCAAATCAGAGTATTCATTATTCTTGCCCGAGATTCCTGGCTCTGACTAGAAAACCCAGGTGGATAGAATTGTGCTATTTTGGGAGCTTTCCTGGCAGAACTCAGAGGACCTGTGGGTGCTCCCCTGTGGTCTGTGAGGTCTCCTGGGCAGCATTGTGTCAGGGCTGGTCCCACCCCTGCTTGGCCCTCAGCAAAGCCATCCATCTAGCTTCTGCTGCTCCTTGCTGCTTCCACCTGATATTACAAGTCCACCCAGAGGACCTTGTTCTCCAGAAGTACCTGACCAGGTACGTGGTAAGATTGCACATTGACTGGGCTTTGCTTGCTGAGTTTTGATTGTGGGTGGTCCCAGCAAGTGTGCTGTGCTGTCCTTTTGTGTTCATTTCTGCCTTATGTCCTGATTCACCAGTCATGAAGGCCCTGAGCACAGTATTTGCTTCCAGAGGGATTTTACTGTGGGTGCTGTGGAGCCTGGTTCTCTGATTATGCACATGTCATTCTGGCTCCTTCCTGGGCATGCAATAAGTGTTAAGAATTGTGTCTTGGAAGCTCTAGGTAGTTTTTAAGATTATCTTCTATGTGCCAGTGTACATGAACTCAGTCTATGAGAAGCTCTCTGATGCCATTTTTATAAGGTACATACCTTGGTCATGTGTGTGGTAAGGCTTGGTATGAGCAGGACAAGACCTATGTTACTAAAGATAGAAATGCAAAGTGAGTTTTTTCTTTCAGACTCCATGAATTTGATGAGCAGGTGGCTGCCGTTCGGGAGGGAATGGCCCGAGTCGTGCCTGTCCCCCTTCTTTCTCTGTTCACTGGATATGAATTGGAGACAATGGTATGCCACTAGTTAATTTTTTGGTTAAATCTTGCATTTACAAGATTTCCTTAATCTTGTAAAGATTACTTAAAGATACTTAATGTAAATTTACTTAATTTACATCTGGAATATGCTTATGCCTGGTAGATGAAGTGAAAACATATTTGAAAAGTGGGTATTCCCTGCCTGTGTCCTTCCTTTCCTTGCAGCTCCCATCCCACACCAGAGTGGAACACAGGGTTCCACTGTGGTGGAAGAAACTGAAATATGCCATCCACCTGAATACATGGGACCCGTCCTCCTAATTGTCCACTCTGGTTCTCACACACATCCTGCCTGAAACAAGCCTTAGTAGAAAGAGGGATTGACTCTATACTGAAGTGAAAAGTCAAAGGTGTCAGCCAGCCCTGACAGTATGTCCTTCTGCAGGTATGTGGCAGCCCAGATATCCCTCTGCATCTCCTAAAGTCAGTGGCAACATATAAAGGAATCGAGCCTTCTGCATCCCTGATCCAGTGGTTCTGGGATGTGATGGAGTCCTTCTCCAACACAGAGCGTTCCCTCTTCCTTCGGTTTGTGTGGGGCCGGACGAGACTGCCCAGGACCATCGCCGACTTCCGGGGCAGAGACTTCGTCATCCAGGTGCGATTCCTGCATATCTTGTGGTGTTAGCTGTGGGGGCATGCTCCTTGCACATGATCCTACAGGAGATTAGAAAATGGGACTCTTGTGTTGTGTGGGTTTTCCTTCTTCCTGGAAACAATAATAGAAAGTACACTCCCACTTTGATTTAATTGGTCAAAATTTTATGACTATAAGTCTTAAGTCTCACTTTCTACTTCTGGAAAATTTATCTGGCCACCACCAGAAGATACTGCTATTATGTCAGTATATTTGAGATTTTGAACACAGATGTCATTTAAAGCATGTATTTGATTTTCTGGTTGAATTCGGTAAATTGAGTAATGTTGCTTACTGGGAAAAATAAGAGCACCCATCAGATTGAGAACAAGAGTTTTGCTTTGATTGCTAACTCTGTGGTCCAATGGTCAGAAACAGGCTTTATCAGACAAGTTGTGGGGTAAAGTGACATAACCCCCCCCCCCATCCTGAGGCAACAGGTGTGACTTTCCAGGTGGCAATACCATGGGGATGGGGGACTTCTCGGAAGGGCAGATTGGGGTGGAGGGTCATGCTTGAAAGGATTTGGGGATGGGCTCCTTTCTGAGCATAGTCTCTGACTGTGTCTGTCCTGATTCCAGTCTCTGACTGGGGTTGCAATCGTAGTCATTTGCTAGAGAGATCTTTGAGAGCAACATGTAGTTTTTCTCTCCAAAAGTAGGTAATTCCTGGGTCCAGAATTCTTGCTGGCTTCATAGTGTTTTATCTGTAGTAGTCGAAAGGGACTAATGGGTTTAAGGAAAATACCCTGTGTGGGTGTGTGCTGAGCCTGTGTCCTCTGCCTGCCTTGTGCCAGGGCACTGTTCACAGCACTGATTTGTCAAAAATAATTGCCATAGTAACCAATTGCTATCCTTGACTGTAAGTCTCAGGAATTACTGAGTTGCTCCTTTTAATTTCTAAAATGGGCTAGAGTATTTGTTTTCCGATACTTTATTATTCTTAACCAAAAATATTATGATTTTTGTGAGAGTCAAAAGTCTAATGAACATAATAAAATAGATTAACAGTTCTACCTGTCCTTGTACATGGTCTCTGATTATTTAACATTTTTTCACCAATAGGTATTGGATAAATACAACCCTCCTGACCACTTCCTTCCTGAGTCCTACACCTGCTTCTTTTTGTTGAAGTTGCCTAGATATTCCTGTAAGCAGGTGCTGGAGGAGAAACTGAAATATGCCATTCACTTTTGCAAATCGATAGACACAGATGATTATGCTCGCATAGCCCTTACAGGAGAGCCAGCTGCCGATGACAGCAGTGATGACTCAGAAAATGAGGATGTGGATTCATTTGCTTCAGACTCTACACAGGATTATTTAACAGGACATTGAGATGGAGAAATGCCATTCATCAAAAGACACCAGGAGACTAAGCAAGGAGGCAGAGTGCTGCAATTTAGAGTGCAGTAGGTAGTGTGCTTGATGAGAAATATTAGGTCTCTAAAATGCATGGGGTGGGCAGGGAGTCTGATCACTCATGATTGAACAATGAATGGAATAATGATTGGGAAATCAGCCTTGCACAAGGGGCACAATGTGGACACTAACATTTATTTTTGAGACTTTAAAGGGTCTTACCCATAATGCTGCATTACATGTAGGACTTCTGTGTTTACTACAATGTGTAAATGTTTATATAAATACTGAATTGCAGCATCCCCAAAATGAATAAAAAGGCTTTTTACTTGTGGGTGCAATAGATTGTTTTTTTTTCTTTTTTCTTCTTTTCAAGTGTTGTGCATTGTCTTGATTGTACATTGGAAATACTGTGTAATGATTAAATCACATTATAAATATTTCAATTAATATTACCCTGAATTTGTTTATTAAAAGTTTTTTGAACATTAAATGATCAGTATTACTTAAATGCAACTAGAGGTTATTTAAACCAAAACCATAACAAAAAGGCCATTGATCTCCCTCTTCTCTCCAGGTGCACATTTTAGCATATGCAGTATGTAACTTGAATTGAGGCCTTTCTGTGAGCAATATCTATCAGAAATTATACTATCTATGATGTCTGTGTCCTGTATATCCCTAAATTTTAATTCCCTATGAATAAAACATCTGTCATAAAATTGTAAGCTGAACTTTCTTATCTGGTTAGACTAGCACTGGTGGATGTGCTACAACCAAAAAATAGTCTTTGATAGAGCCTGTTAAAGCCATTCCAATCTAGTTTAGACTTTTTTGATTATAAAAACCAAACTCACTCCAGTGACAAAGGAGAAATAGGTAAAAGAATGGGAAGGTTCAAGGGGAGTGGCTGGTGTTGGGATCTGAGGACCAAGAGCCTTCAGGATCTGTTTCTCTGTCCTCCACCCCTGCCTGTCCTGGTTCCCATCCCATTGGCCTGGGGTCAAGGGTGTGTTTCTGGTCCAGTTGGCCATGGGATAGGATTTGAGAGCTGCGTGTTCTAGAGTTGTGTGAATGGCAGGTTCTCTGCAAAGGGAAAGACTGAGAATAGGATAGGGAAGTTGGCTAACAGGCCTGGTGTGCTCAAACTTGAGGTAAACTAGATGAAGGCAAAAGGAGATGTTTTATGTTGAGAAATTATTTCTTTATTCCGGGACACAATATTTTGCAGTAGAAAATCCAGGGAGAGAAAGTTTCTGGGAATTTATCCATGACCAAATTTGTGAATGCCCAGGTTAGTCTTTATTTTTACCTTGGCTCAAATCTCTATGATCTGTGAGGTGTTTTTCAAATCACCAACCTTTTTGTTGTCAGTCACCTTTTGCTGCATAACAAACTACTCCTAAATTTGGTGGCATGCAAGATCCAACATTTATTTCTCTCACATAACTGGATTGGCTAGTCTTGGCTGGTGGCTCTAGGCAATGGGTTAGGCAGGGGTCTGCTTCACATGCCTTTCTGACTACCCAGGGCAAGAGAACAATTGAAAACAGGTGAGGCCTATGCTTAGAACTGAACTGTCCCTCTACTCACATTCTGTGGGCCAACCCCCAAACCAAGTGGACTGACAAATGTCCTTTGCCTCTAGAATAGCTGCTCTCAAAGTCTTGTTCACGGACCCCTTGGTTTCCCTTTCCTGGTGTCCCATGAGGTCTTCCTTTTACCAACTATATATCCACATGAAACTAAATTTTTTTATATCCTGTAACCAAAATTGTATTGCAATATATGGATGGCAGAAAGCGAAATGAGATTCCAGCTATCTTCTCATAAGCCAGATAGTAAAAAGATTAATAAACATGTTAATGCTATTCTTCTCAGTAAATCACTAATATTTTTAGTTTTGAAAAATAATTTTTCAAAATAGTATTCATGTTGATAAGTAATGGGTTTGTTGGGACGCTTGGGTGGTGCAGTTGGTTAGGCATCTGACTCAGTTTTGGCTCAGTATGGGGTCTGCTTGGGATTCTCTTTCTCTCCGTCTGCGCTTCCCTCTCGTACTTGCTATCT
The DNA here is from genome assembly GCA_028533885.1 of Nasua narica. Lineage (NCBI taxonomy): Eukaryota > Metazoa > Chordata > Mammalia > Carnivora > Procyonidae > Nasua > Nasua narica. The sequence goes on along the minus strand of CM052797.1, from coordinate 22,653,573 downwards.
CTCTTTCTCGCTCTCTCAAATCTCAAAAATAAGGAATAGGTTTATTTTATTTTAAAATGAATGAATATTTTAAACATTTTAATTTTAATTTCTAATGTGGTATTATTGATAGATAGAACCTAGATAAAAATTACTGAATGAAAAAGGGTTCTGAGTCAAACTGCTGCAGAGGAGGGAACTGCAAAGTCATCACCAGAAGTGTGGTCCAGGGAACTGCAAACAGCTTGGACGGCCGTGCCTTCCACCTACCCGGCTTTGTCTCTGCTGCGTTTACACTGTTCAGAAGCAATTGCCTAAGACCTACTTGTTATGAGCTCTTTTTCTTTAACTTCAAAAATGATGGAGGATTATCTGTTCCCTACATTTATTCCACTCAAAAAAAAAAGACTTTGATTTTCATAGTAACAATTTCTTCATTTTTGTTCAAGACAGTTACCTGTCCTCTTTGATTTATTTTTTTAATCTTATCTGATCTATGAGGCCTAAAGTAATGGTTCATTTTGACAGATTGAAATTAGTACAGCAGAACCTATGGAAAGGTAAACTGTAGGAAAGACAGACCCAAATTGTGCTAGGAGTGGCAGTCTTCAGTCACTGATGAAGACTCCTTAATTTCATTAGCAGATTCCATCAACATTTTAATTAATCCCTTCAGAGGCAATTTGATGGTGTGATGCATCATGTGTGTTTTTCTACCAATAGAAATAGTGGATGCGTATTTATAATGCGTATGAAGCTGCATCTGTCAGAGTTACAAAAACTTAATACAGTGCCTGACACTAGTGTTCACCTTTAGAATCCCTGACAAATTCTTTTGGATTTCTTAGGGTAGACCACCTCCAGTATTGTCCCCCAGGGTCTGATAGCCTCCCCTTCCATAGTGCTTGCTCATGGGGCTGCCAGCCTCTTGTGCCTCTGTTCGAGCTTGTCTGCCCTCCATGCAACCATATGACCATCTGCTTTGCTCTATAGATTATTCACTTGGTACACTCCATCCTTCAGATCCCAAGTACCAACTTTAGGAGCTGGGATCGATTTTCTTGAGCATGTCCCAGCTCTGGACAATTCAGCAGTACCTACAATACAACTACCCCGCACTGCTGGGTATAGGTATACTACACTATACTGTAGGTAGCTCCTGCTCCACCACTTGATCCATGACCGCAGGAGTGACTGCTGGCTCTGTGTTGTTGCTGGACACGGGGCCTAATTTGGACAGATCCACCATGAAAGTGGACACACCTCATCATCTACAAATGGCAGCACTCATCCCAGTGACCGTTTGAGCACTAGAGAACGTGGAGGCAGTACAGGTGCTCAACAATGAACACTAAGGCAGGTATTTTCATCAGCTTGGAATACTGTCCAGCATCAAGGTGACCACTGGCTTCTGAGATTGTTAACTAGGAACATCTGGGTTAACTAGAAATCTAGGTATTCCCGAAAGAGCTTCCTGAGTCCATGTATGTATAAATTGACTTGCAAAACTAGCCAAGATCATTTCATGTAGGGACAGTGGAAGAGAATGGAGAAGTCTGAGGTACAGGCAACTGGGTTTCTACAAGCTGGCTATTCGCATGTGGGGCCAGGCACTAGAGTTGGGGCCTCTTTCACATTGGGTCTGCTAGCCCAGGCAGGTAGGAAACATGGAATGGGAGACCCCTAGGGTTTCAGTCTGCTCTATGGACTGGGGTCTTCTGATCCTTCCTAGATCTTAATCTTAGTGTACCTCAATCTTTAGCACTGACAAGGCTGATTAATCATTCCCATTTTTGTAAGTAAATACTTTATAGCAAGGATCTCTGCTAGGACATGTCTCTTGGAAATCCTGATAGGCTCAGTGAGAAGGACATGAATCCTGGGCATGGAGGGGCTGGGAGCACTGCTCCTTCTGTGGGTATGCCAGGTAGGCTGGCCAAGGGCTTGTGCAGTCACTCAGGAAGAGGCCATGAGGGATTACCCACTCCAGTGGTATTAGCCCTAGATCCTGCCAACCACAGGGCCACCCATGCTGAACCTCTTCTCCTTTGCGGATCTGAAAGAGAGTCCATGATCATGGGACTTGTAACTCACGAGAAGCCCATCTGAGACTAAAGTGGCCATGGGAGCACCCCAGGATATCCGGTTATCCCACCACGCTGCGGGTATGGCAGCCTGGCACTGCTCTCAGAAGGCACAGGTAGATGTCCCAATGCTGACACCCCTCCCTGGCTGCAGGCTGCATGAGGTTGGTCCCTGAGCCATCTGCTTGAGTGCAGGAACATGGGGTGGGGAGAGGCGGACCATAGATGGTTTGAGAACTGGTTCTACCAGCCCTGCTACACTGCGGGGTCTTTTGGCCTGTGGATAGGTGAGTTCTGCTGTATGCAACAGGGGCCACACACTATAAACTCTGCCATTGGGCCAAGAGTGGTCCCTGGCCTCCTGTGCTTGGTCTTGCTGGCATGTCATAGTGGCCACAGGCATTTGGTGTCCCTATTGTCCATGGGAAATTCCTTGTGTGGCATTGCTGTGATCCAAGCCCCAGCTTTACACTCTCCTGTGCATGTGCATGTCCAATGGAGGCACCATTGCCCAGGTCCCTTTGCTATACCTCCTCCTTTAGTTTGCTTGGATGGAAAGAGGCCCTTGAAGTAAAAGAATTTCTCCAAGCAGTAACATCCATCAAGGCAGGGCCCAGGAAAACTTGTAGTCGACACACTGGTCCTAGTGGAGCTGGCACAGGTACAGGACCCTGGGCACTGCCTCCCTGACTTACCAGGGCTGGAGTGGGGTAGACCTACTGCTGATGGGGAGACTCAGGGACACTGTCATCACGGGTGAGCAGGTGTGAGGAGCAGGCCTTTCTCAGCCACAGAGAGCTCTGCCTTGTGGGCCCACCCTAGCCACTTTTCAAAGATTTTTTTTTTGCCATATACAATGGAATCTACATAATGATTTTTCCTGTAGCTCCTTACATTAAAAAATAGACTTTTATTAGAGCAATTTTATATTGATATCAAAATTGAGCAAATGGTCCCGAGATTTCCCATATACACCTTGTTCCCACACATGCATTGCTCCCACCACCAGAGTGGTACATTCTTTGCAACTGATGTATTTATAATTGTAGTTTCACGCAGAATAGTTTTACTACCTTAAAAATCCTCTGTGCTCTGTCTACCTACTTTTCCCTCTCCCCCCAAAACCCCTGATCTTTTTATTGCCTCCACAGTTTTGCCCTTTCAGAATGTTATATGGTTGGAATCTTTTCAGATTGTTTTCTTTCACTTAGCAATGAATTTAAGGTTCCTTCATGTCTTTTCATGACTTAATAGCTCATTTCTTTTTACTGTTGAATAATATTCTATGGTCTGAATATACCACAGTTTGTTTATGCATTCATCCACTGAGGGACATCTTGGTTCCTTCCAATTTTGGCAATTATGAACAAAACTGCTATAAACATATGTGTGTAGGTTTTTGTGGCTGTTAAGTTTTGAACTCCCTTGGGTAAATGGTAAGGAATACAATTGCTGGATTATATGGCAAGAGTATGTTTAGTTTTGTGAGAAACTGCCAAATTGCCTTCCAAAGTGCACCATTTTGCATTCTCACCAGCAATAAGAGTTCTTATTGCTCCACAGCTTATTCCATTTTAAACTGCCTTCAAAGTGCAGACTTGAAGGTCAAAATTCCTCCCATTGTTTGCATCATGCCTTCATTGTTCCCTTACTGAATCATTGGCTAGGATGAAGTCTGTGGTGATTTAAAATATAGCTCTAATGTTCTCTGACATTTTTCCTATCAAGAACCAGAGACTATGTCCTTCCCTTTGAACCTGGCCTCTGTGACTGCTTGACCAGTGGAGTGTGATGGAAGTGAAACCTGACAGTCCTGAGTACAGGGCTGAAGAAACTGGCAACTTCCAATTCCTGTCCCTTGGGCCCCCCCACCATGCTGTGAGGAAGTCTAAGAATCAGGGCAGCAGCCACATGGTAGGGCATGCAACCTCACAACAGAAATGAGTAAGGCCACCTCCCGTTGCTTCCAGTCCCCAGTCTCAAGTTGTTTCCTGTCCTTTGTGCCACCCTGACTGTACTGGGGCTCAGATGACCTCTTTCCATAGTGCCTGAGTTCCAGACCCATGGCATCTGGGAGCATGATAGAATGGTTGTTATTTTTGCCACTAAACTTGGGGTGGTTTGTTACACTGCAGTAGATAAAGGGAACCCATGCGAATCTGCATTTGATTTTTCTTTCTCAGGTCCCTCTCTCGGCTGGACAGAAGATAGCTACCCTGGCTGTCTGCCCAGTGTCCCCTCTCTCCTATACCTCTTAGGGGTCAGTGAGGAGGGCTAAGTTGAGCCATCTGTGGGGAGCAGTGGGTGAACAGGATGCGCAGCCTATGCAGTCAGAGCAGGCAAAGGCTGGTGGCCAGAGAGGCCTACACGGTGGGTGATCACAGGGACCCCTGAGAAAAGGTAGGATTTCCAAAAGGTAGCTGCAGAAAGATTTCCATGTGAAGTGGGGGTGGAGGACTGGGATGGAAATGGCTCTGAGTCACATGTCTGTTGAGGGTAAGAAGCCAGGGGCACTTCACTGGGTCACCACAAACACATAAAATACGCATATCTACACATACATATAAAACCCACCACTACTTATATCATTAAGCAAATGGATTTTATTACAGGTATTTCAGAATTTATACATTCACGTACTATATACTTGAAAAGAGCCACCTTATTTAGCCTTTATGTCTGATTCCAATAATGCTCCTCCTTGCTAAGACCATTTAGATAGCTCCTATGTGCAGTTTCCCTTCAGGAATTTCCCAAATCATCCGATAAAAGTGTGACTCTGTGGTTAGATTTTGGTGAAGTCTTCCTGCCCAGCTCAGGAATCACCACATCATTTCTGAGACTGTCCCCAGTCACTTCTGACTGAAGAAATTCAGAATTTCTCCATGGTACAGCGCCAGTACCGTGAATTACGCTGTAGTTTCCAACTCTATCCAATCCTCATTCTTAACTGCCTGAGTTCCTCTTTGAACATGGCTTCAACAACCAAGAGGATGGGTTAACAATGACTAAGGAGCCCAGAGATGGAGAGCTTGAAGCTTGGTCCAGCATGGAAGCCTGCTCTGTGTGGGCTTTGTTGCTGTGTGGGTTGGGATGTGCCAATCCCTGGCAGGGGTGAGAGTTCTCCCACAATTTGGGCCACATACACTCGTTCCTGGAGCAGGGATCGTTGATTCCACCAGAAACATTCAACAGCTACATAAAGAACATTAGGGGCTTGTGATGAAGGAGGAAGAAGGAAGCATGCAGTCAGCCCTGGTGACCAGGCTGAGTCAGCAGGTGAACCTTAGTAACACAGACGAACATTAGTAACACAGGCATTAGGAAACTATGTGTTAGGCCATGGTTGCCCTCCTTGTGCTTCATGATCCTCCTTTGCACCTGTCGGCCTGCAGGCCAAGTCTCCCCAGGTGTGGCTATTATTCTGTAAGGATGGCAGTAACCATTTAGGGTGACGGCACATTCATACTCTGGGTTCCCTGTCACACTTTATCTCCTTTATTGGTGTTTCTTGAGGTGTTGGAGGAGGATGCTCAGGCTCAGGGATGAACATGGATGTGTCTGCATTTCTGCTGTGGTCACAAACTCCACAGGTGCCCTGCCCCACGTGAGTGGAGTCACCAGGCACAGCACGTGAGCTATGTCTACACACGATGTGGACAATAATCTGACACGAAGTGTCTGAAATGCCCTACTGAACCTTATCTCAGACAACTTGGGCTCTCTTGTGGTTGTGGCCAGCCCTGGGACTGCAGTGTGGCAGTGCCCACTGTGCCGTAGGAGGCCCAGAGGCCCTTTGGATCCTTGGACCTGCTCCTGGGTAACCTGACCACACCCTGTGGTCTGGTTATGTGCTTGTTATCAAGTCTATGGCTCCCAAAGACCTAGTGTAGCCAGACTCCATAAAGAAACAATTCTCCCAGAGAGATTTATAGAGATGTTTCCCAGAAGGAGAACTTTTGGGGTTCATCTGTTACATGGTGGACGACTGAGGAGCCTCTGAATTCCTGCCAATCCTTGGGCAGTGATTGGGAGGCTAAGGTCCCACTTGAGCTGCCTGGCCCATTTCAGGCCTGGGTGTCTGTGTAGCATATGTGTTTGTGCCTCTGTGTGTCTTGTGCATGGCTGTGCATGTGTGTTGGTATGTGTGTATTTATGTGTCTCTCTATGTGCCTGTTTATATTTCTGTGTGTGTTCCTGTTTCTGTGTGTGGTTAATATGTCTGCGTATAGTGTATGCTTGTGGTATGTGTGTGTGTCTATGTTGTGTCTGTGTAGTTTTGGTTCTGTGGGTATGTTTGTTTATATGTGTGCCTGCATTTCCTTGTGTACGCAAATTGTGTCTATGTGTGTGTAGTGTCTGTGTGGTGTGCGTGTCTATGTGTGTAACTATCTGTATCTGTGTTTAGTTTGTGTGCCCGTGTATCTGATGTGTTTGTGCGTGTGTTTGTGTGTCTCTTTGTTTATGTCTCTTTGTGTGTGTTGTATGAGAGAGTGGGCTTTCCACAAATGTAACATTGGCCCCAGCCCTAGGCTGGAGAGGGAACAGTCAATGAGAAAATAAGAGGAATGCTGGTCTGGTTTATCAGCAACAGTTGAGAACTTTTCAAAGGCAGAAGACAAAAATGTAGGCAAAATAGTCACTCAGTTTACGTTTTCCAAATTCTTGTTCATAAGGAAAAAGAATTAGGAAATAGCCTGTACTTGGCTACCTTCTATAAACTAGACCTTGTAATGGGCAGAACGAGCATTGCCAGCTTTCAGAGAGGGTCTGGCCTTTTTCCAAGAGCCTTTTTTCTCCACTTCCTGAGTCTCCTGTAGCTCTTGGGGGGAGGGAACCCCCATCTCCAAGTTCTGCCAAGGCCTGCTGTGACGTCTGTGGGCGTGGCCAGGTCGGGAGGTGTGGGGGAGGGCTCGCCCCGCCCCCGGGGCGCCTGGCCGGGAGTCCCACCCCTGCAGACTTTCTCTTAGTCCGAGTATTGCTCTCCACTCAGCCTTTCGGAGCTATCAGTTTGGACCTTACAACTTCACTTTTGTTGAGAAAGATCAAGTCTTCAGGTCAGTGGGGAGAAAGGAGGTGAGGAACTAACATGTCTGTTCTGGGGAGCAGGTAGGGTTTTAATAATCCTGTGTTGAGTTGTTACTTTATGGAGCACGGAAAGTTCGTCTGTGGGAAAATGAGTAGATGGTATGAGCACAGGGCGCTCACTCCCACACGAAGCATTTTCTGGATTTGTTGGGAGCAGCTCCCTAAGGGGCAGGTTCGTAGGACAAACCAGGTCCCTCACTCTGGGGTGGGCCATGGGGATATTGAGCGGAGTTTGGACGTTTTCAGACAGAGAATGTTCTGCTTGAACTGCAGGGTGGCATCTGCTCCCACCGCTCCCTTCACACACGTGAGCGCCAGTCAGGCGTTTCTGTGCAATGGAATGCACGGCGGGGGGGTGGGGGGGTGGGGGTTGGGGTGTGTGTGTGTGTGTGTGAACATTAAATCCCCCAGGGCTGCTTTTTTTTTTTTTTCATTCTGGCCACACACAGCGGAATAAATGGATTTAATGTTGCTAGCTCCTTCCAAGGATATGGATATTAAGCACAAGCTTCCCTGTGTGTGGACATTTCTGTGTTTACAGACCTAGACCTCGGCTAGGGGCTCAGCAGGTGCCTGGCATTCCACCACACATGACTGGCTGCTTGTGAAATTCCCAGGAGACCCTTTGAGTGCTGACTTTGGGATGTGACAACTCCACAATATGCAGTGATTCTGAGGAAAAGCAAACAAGAAGCTGTTACCAGTTGTAGGCAGCTGTTATCTCCTGAATACAAGGCAGTCCGTTGTAACCCAAACCACCTAGAAAATGCCACCCTGAGGTTTGCTTATAGGAGGTGGCATAGGGTCTGTGTCCAGGATACTGGAGCAGGACTTGTGGGGGCTGGGAGCTTAAATGCTTCTGGTGATACCAACTCTCATAATTGCCAATGAGGATTAAATCTTATTAAAAACAACAGAGGTGAAAGAAAGCTCTAGATAAAGGACTGCACAAAAACTGCTTGTTACTGCAATTTAGTTTACAAACATTTGAGTGTAGATGTTCACATCAGACAGAAAGTGGAAGTGATTTAGGTACATAAGTTTTATTATACTGATGAAAAGCAAATGCTGATACAGTTTTTGTTTTTTGAGAACTTCATGACCCCTTTGAGGTTAGCTCAGGTCTGAGGAACATCAGGAATTATGGAGGAAAGGAGATTCCTGGCTGCAGATTCAGCAGTGCCAACACCTGGGACACCTGGGAAGGGTTTTAAGCCAGAGGACACATGGTCTGATGTGTATGTGAAAGATCACTGTGGTTGGGTGGTAAGAAGCTGAGTCGCACCCACTGAGAGATGGCTGCACAGCCCAGGGATGGGGGGTGGAGGGCACATCCTAGATAAAAGGTCTGCAGTGTGGACAGCCCTCAGACTCTGGGTTTGTGAGCACCTTTGAGACATCAGGGGATACAAGAAGGCAGCTGCACATAGTGATCTAGGTTGCAGAGGGGAGCTTGGGGGCATCGCCAAGATGAGAGCTAAGCCTCTTGGGAAAGGGGAGAGGAGTAGAGCCTTTCAATTCCAGGGTGTGGGGGAGAGGGTGGGGTTGCAGGGAGGGTTGGCGTGTGGGAGGGTGGGGAGGAATTGGGCCTGCAATGGAGTCCTGTAAGGCCAGAAAAAAGAATGGAAAACCTAGAGATTTAGAGGCTCAGAGGAGGTGGCCTGTAGAAGAGCTCCAAGACTTTTCCATCTTTTCTGTATTTTGGAAATAAAGAAAGAGACCCCACAGACCAGGTCTCTCTGGTTTGCTCCTTTGGGTGGCTGCACCACCTTGTGGAGGCACTTTCCTGTGCCTCCTGGGGCACCCTTGGAGAGCAGGCTCCTTTCATATAGTCGCCCAGGCACTGGTGCTACCTGAGCAGCCAGTCCCTCCAGCAGTGGAGCCCAATTTATGTTATGCCCAGATTTTGAGATCCCCAAAGACCACCAGGGAGCCGAGTCCGATGCAAAAGCAAAAGAGCCCTTTATTCGAGCTAGCTCAAGCTCAGTCTCCCACACTCACCGACGCAGCAGCGTGATGTAGAGAAAGAAAGCAGGTTTCAAAAAGTGCAGCAGTTTTATAGGGGCCAGTGGCCAATGAGATTGTAACACACAGAAAGTTACTTAGTAACTGTTTGAACTAGCCTATCACCCTGGCCAGAATTGGCGGGCAAGTTTGGTGGGCAAAAGGCGGGATTTGTATTCTTTCCTGGTCAGGGGTTCCACATTCCTGTTGGCTAACCCAAACCAACCCACAGGTGGTCTGGGCCAACTAGCTCAAGGGAGGGCTGAGCCACACTCTGACCCTCCCAGAGGCAGGTCCTGGGGGGGCCCACACACAAGAAGGCGGGTGTAAGCAAAACGAGCCAGCCCTGCTCTGCTCCTTCACTTAGTGGCCTCTCTGGCCAGTGGCCAGTCGGTGGTGAGGTCGGTGCTCTGGCCGCACTGTGGTTTCAGTGCCCCAACCCGATGTGCACTGCGAAGCAGGAGGCATGCTCCATGGGAGACAGTAGTGATGACTTGCCCCAGCGCAGTGTGTTTTTTGAGGGGCAGAGGACAGTTTCAAACTGGTTTGCAGTATGGTTGAAAGTCAACAACACAGCAACACAGGAATAAGGGGAACAGCCTGAAGTGAAGGTCCAAGAGAGGGCCTCTTCCTCGAGTGGGGCTGGTGGCAGGGCCTGGTGTAAGGGGTCCTGCCAAGGGCAGGAGGCAGTCCAGGGCTGCCCAGTTCCAGACTGCAGCAGGGTGGCATCACCCCTAGAGGCCCCTTGGGTGTGCTTCTGAGTACAACCCACTCGTTACCTTCCCTGGGCACAGCCAGGAAGGGCAACTCTCGTCACAGGCTCAGGGACTATTTAAAACGAGGGCATAAAAGAGCAGACAATGCTGTTGGGTTGAACTTTCTAGAAACTTCTACGCAAGTTCGCATGTTGCAAATCCCATCCAAAGGAATACAGGGTCAAACTGTGCACTGGCGTGGCATGGCGTAGAGGCACATCTGCCTTTTCCTCCGGTCGAGCTGAGGAGGAGGCTGATGCCCCACCCTCCCCCCAGGGGCTGAGCCTGTTCTTTTTCCAGCTTCTTCACCTGGAAAAGTGCAAAGGACTCAGAAGCCTCTGACGCAGCCACGCCCCCACGGACAGCCACATCTCTGCAGACACAGACCCACCTTCCCCAACCCCCCCCCCCACCCACCGCCCCTGGAGGCACAGCCCCCTGGACAGCTCTGAACTGACTGCGAGGCTTTGGGACTGAGTAGTGCTTAACGTGGATGACTGGAATGTTTTCTCAGGACCTAAGACTATCCACAAGAGGAAAGCATTAGCTGCGGGGCGATTACTTTTTAATAAGATTTTCACAGCAGCCAATATACGTTTTTCTTCTCTTTTCATTATCATATGATGTCAAGTGATTAAAGAACTTGAAGAAAAGTGTCCTTAAAATTTACGAAGGTGTTGTATTCCAATTGCTGCTGCTGATTTATGCATTACTGTAAAACCAACGTGTCGGTCTTCATTCAATAATTCAGTTTAATTGGCACGCCTGTGCGGGGGATGGCACTGAATTCTTGTAACAGGAGGCAGCACAGTGCGCCCAAAAGACAGTTGTTTAGGTGCAGCTTGCTGGACTGAGGGGCACCCAGGGCTGGTTCCTGGGACCTCAGTCGTACTCATGCTTCTGTCCCTCAGGTCTCTGCCTGCCCATTTGCACCAAACCTGAACTCTGCTCCACAGTGCCAGCAAACTCTACTATGCCTACCAAACCCCAGCAAGTTCTGCTGTCAAGAACCCTCAGAACAGGCGAGGGTGCCCAGGCCTGGCTTTAGCATGTTGGGAACACAACTAACAGGAACCCCCCTCCCACCCACCCCCCCCACCTTGTTACATCCCCTCAATTGTCTGGTCATCTCCTCAGGTCAGAGCGACTAACAACTGCTGGACCACATTGAGAAGGGCCCAAAGGCAGAATTCTGTTCCCTCCTCAGTAGGGGCAAGTGTTGGAGCCTGTGTCTGGTGCCCTGCCCCTGTGCACTGAGCGTTGGCCTCTGGCCACTCTTGTACCCAGACCTGTCATCTCAATGAGCTTCTCCCCATGCTGTGGGCACACTTGCAGGAGGAGCAGCAAGACCAAACAGCACCAGGGTTGGTGAGCTTCAGCTATGCCTCCAGGCAAGGCATGGGTAGGGTGTCAAGTCTGAGGCAGGACAGACCAAGCCCTTAGCAGGAGGGGCCTAGGTGGGCAGGGCTCTTGCAGGACCTGGAAGGGTGGGGAAGCACTGCTACAAGACTGCTGGGGAAGGAAGCAGAGGCAGAGGACAGACAGATTCAGGGCTGGGTGGGAAGACAGGAGCATTCCATGGACTTTGAAATATCAGTCATAATATCTATATTTTTCTAAAAATTGGTGGCAATTTGGTCACTTTGGTACAAATTTTACTCAGAAGTAAAGGCCTGGGCTCAGCCATGGTGGAGGCTGGTCTGGCAGAGGGGCACTGCCCCTCTGTTACCACTCAGACCTCACATAGTGGCTCTCCCACCTCTGTCCCTGCTCAGGACATAAGTGCACCCAGGGTCTCAGGGGTGAAGCCCTTCTTCTGCTGACTGCAGATGTCTGTCCCAGTCTGAGCTCAGCCCAATGCTCAGGGCAGGCTCTGTGGAGTCTTTAGGGGTGAGCCCCAGGCATCTCTCTGTAGGTCAGACATGTTGGTCTCAGTGGGGAGAGGCCAGGCTGAGACTGTGGGTCCCAGAAAAGTGCATCTACAGACTGGGGTTCTGGGGCTTGTTCCCAGAGATTAGTCCATGAGCTAGGATGTTCGGAGAGTCCTCCCAGAGGATGGGCTGTGGCCTGGGATACTGGGGGACATTCCTAGAGGATGGGTAGTGGGATGGGGTGTCTGGGGTCCTCAGAGGACAGGTTGTGGACTGGAGTGTTGGAAGGTGTTCCAAGAGAGTGGTCCATGGTTTGGGGTGTTGGAGTCCCCTCAGAGGACAACTGTGGGACTGGAGTGTTCCAGTCATCTGTGTGAAAAATTAATGACCAGGTGCAAGCCACGGGATTTGGGATATTTTTAGAAGAAATGAATGAGAAAGGTAAGAGAAAAAGAGAGACCTCTGGGTGAGCAGAGCCCTTTGTGACCCTGAGAAGTGGCCAGGAACTTGGCTGAACAATAGCAGAGGCACTGGGCAGTGCTGAGCCAGGGTGCAGAGGATGCTCTGGGTGAGAGACTCAGCTCAGAGGTAGTTGGATCAAAAGATAGATATCTTCAGACAGTTGCCAGTGTTTAAAGCCAAGACTGAGATCTTCTAGGGAGGGTGGGCTTAAGGTGGAAGATGGGAAGAGTGGAAGGAGCCAGCAAAGGAGAATGAGGAAGAACTAGGGCCTCAGTGAACCCTGAGACTAAAAAAGAAGGCAGTGCAGGGAAGGTTGCTGAGAACCTGAGAAAAGGCCAGAGCTTCAATGTTACCAAAGGTGACTCTGACTAGATTGTTTTTTATCACGTTGGGGGGATGTGAGGTTGGTTGAAGTGGGTTCAAGAAAGAAAGAAAGGAGAAGTGAATACAGTGTTTTTGAGAAGTTTTGATATAAAGGACGGGAAAAATTTGGGTAGTGACTGGAAAACTCCGTGAATACAGACAGATTAATTTTTTTTATTTTGAGGTAGATTTACATGTTCCTTTTACCCAGTTTCCTCTGATGGTAACATCTTGCAAAATTATGATAGAATATCACAACAGGGATATTCACATTGACACAGTCAAGACAGAATTTCCATCACCTCATGTAGCCCTTTTTCAGCCACACCCACATCCCTTCTGCCTGCACCACGTGCTTCACCCTTGTGAACCACTAATCTATTCTCCATCTCTGTAAGTGTTATTTCAAGAATGCTATACATAGGGAATCATACAGTGTATAACCTTTTAGGTTTTGCTTTCTTTTTTCCAACTCAGTGCTTTCACTCTGTAGTTCCATGTAAGTTGTTGCATGCATCACTAGTTGTGCCTTTCTAAGGATGAGTAGGATTCCATGTATAGATGTACTATAGTTCAGTTAACCACTCATTCATTGACAAACATTTGGTTTGTTTCCAGTTTGGGACTATTATGGATAGAGCTGCTGGGAACATTCATGTACAGGTTATTGTGTGAACATAAGTTTCATTTATCCACTGGGATAAATGTTCAGGAGGACAATTGTTAGGTTAATTGCTAGGTTGTATGGTAGGTTTTTTTTTTTTTTTCAATTCATTTTATTTTTTCAGTGTTTCAAGATTCATTGTTCATGTACCACACCCAGTGCTCCATGTAATACATGCCCTCCTCAGTACCCACCACCAAGCTCACCCAGCTCCCCACCCCTTTCCCCTTCAGAACCATGAGAGACTGTGGACTCTGAGCAACAAACTGAGGGTTTTTTATGGTAATTTAAAAAAAATGGTCAAACTGCTTTCTAGAGGATCTATACTGTATTATATTCCCACTAGCACTGTGTGAGGGGTCCAGTCTCTGCATCCTCTCCCAGCATTTCCTGTTGTCTCTATTTTTTTCATTTTAGCTGTTCTCATAGGTGTGTAATGACATGTCATTATAGTTTTAATTTGCATTTCTCTAATGGCTAATGATGTTGGACATTTTCTCATGTGCTCATTTACTATCTGTATATCCTCCTAAGTGATGTGACTCTTCTTGTCTTTGCACTTTTTCTCATTTGGTATTTGTTTAATTTTTTAAATTTTTCTCACTGTTGAGTTTTGAGAATTCTTTATTATTATTATTATTAGAAATATATTTTTAAATTTCAGTATAGTTAACATACAGTGTTATATTAATTTCTTGTGTACAACGTAGTGGTTCAAAAATTCCACACATCATCTTGTGCTCCTCATGGCAAGTGCACTCCTTAATCCCCATCACCTATTTCACCCATCCCCTCAATCCCCTCCCCTCTGGTTATCACCAGTTTGTTCTCAATAGCTAAGTCTTTCTTGGCTCTCTTCTCTCTCTCTCTTTCTCTCCCCCCTCCTCTTCCTCTCCCCACCTCTCTTTTTACCCCTTTGCTGATTTGTTTCCTAAATTCCACATGTGAGTGAAGTTATATGTATTTGTCTTTCTCTGACTGACTTATTTCATTTAGCATATACTCTCTAGCTGCACCCATGTGGTTGCAAATGGCAATATTTCATTCTTTTTTATGACTGAATAATATTACATTACATTATATATATACCACTTCCCCTTTATCCACTCATCTATAGATGGACATGGGCTGCTTTCATAATTTTTCTATTGTAAATAATGGTGCTATAAACATTGGGGTGCATGTATCCCTTTGAATTAGTGTTTTGTGTTTTTTTGGCAAATAACTAGTAATGTGATTGCTGGATCATAGGCTAATTCTACTTTTAACTTTTTGAGGAAACTCCATATTGTTTTCCAGAGTGGTTGTACCAGTTTGCATTCCCACCAACAGTGCAGAAGGGTTCCCTTTTGTCCACATCCTTACCAACACTTATGGTTTCTTGTGTTGTTGATTGTAGACATTCTGACAAGTGTGAGGTGATATCTCACTGTAATTTTGATTTTTATTTCCCTGATGATAAGTAATGTTGGACATCTTTCATATGTCTGTTAGCCATCTGGATGTCTTCTTCGAAAAAATGCCCATTATCTTAACTGGATTTTTAATTTTTTGATTATTGAGTTTGTTAAGTTCTTTATAGATTTTGAATACTAACCCTTTATTGGATATATCATTTACAAATATCTTCTTCCATTCTGTAGGTTGCCTTTTAGTTATGATTGTTTCCTTTCCTGGGCTGAAGGTTTTGTTTTTATATAGTCCTAATAGTTTATTTTTGCTTTTATTTCCTTTGCCTCAAGAGATATATCTAGAAAAATGTTGCTATAGCTGATGTCAGAGACATTATTGCCTGTCTTCTCTTCTAGGATTTTGATGGATTCTTGTCTTATGTTGAGGTCTTTCATCCATTTTGAATTTTTTTTTGTATATGGTGTAAGGAAGTGGTCTAGTTTCATTCTTCTGCATGTAGCTGACCAGTTTTCCCAACACCATTTGTTGAAAAGACTTTTTCCCATTACATATTCTTTCCTGCTTTGTCAAAGATTAATTGACCATATAATTGTGGGTTTACTTCTAGATAGTATATTCTGTTCCATTGATCTATGTGTCTGTTTTTGTGCCATACCATACTGTCTTGATGACTATGACTTTTTAATAGAGCTTCAAATCCAGAACCATGATGTCTCCAGTTTTGTTTTTTTTTTAGAAATGCTTTGGATAATCAGGGTCTTTTGTGGTTCTGTACAAATTTTAGGATTGTTTGTTCTAGCTCTGTAAAAAGTGCTGAAGGTATTTTGATAGGGATTGCACTAAATCTGTAGATTGCTTTGAGTAGTATAGATATAATAACAATATTTATTCTTCCAATCCATAAGCAGGTAATGTCTTTCTATTTATTTGTGTCATCTTCATTTCTTTTATAAGTGTTTTATAGTTTTCAGAGTACAGGTCTTTTACCTCTTTGGTTATGTTTATTCCTAGATATCTTAACAATTTTGGGGGCGGTTGTAAATGAGATCGATTCTTTGATTTCTCTTTCTGCATCTTCATTATTGGTGTAGAGAAACACAACAGATTTTCACATTGATTTTGTATCCTATGAATTTGCTGAATTCATTTTTTTGAATTCTGGTAGTTTTTGGTGAAATCTTTAGGCTTTCCTATACAGAGTATTATGTCACGTGCAAATAGTGAAATTTTTACTTCTTCCCTTTGATTTCTTTTTGTTGTCTGATTGCTATACTTAGGACTTCCAGTACTATGTTAAATAAAAGTGGTGAGAGTGGGCATACTTGCCTTGTTCCTGACCTTGGGGGAAACATCTCAGTTTTTCCCCATTGAATATGATGTTTGCTGTGGATTTTTCTTATGTGCCCTTATTATGCTGAGGTATATTCCCTCTAAATCTACTTTGTCAAGGGTTTTTTTTTTTTTTTTTTCAGGAATAGAGGTTGTACTTTGTCAAAAGCTTTTTCCGAGTCTATTGAAATGATCATATGGTCTTTATCTTTTCTCTTATTGATGTGATGCATTACATTAATTGATTTGCAAATATTCAACCACACTTGCATCCCAGAAAAAAAATCCCACTTGATTGTGGTGAATAATTTTTTAAAATGTATTGTTGGATTCTGTTTACTAGTATTTTGTTAAGGAGTTTTTCATCTGGGAAGGAGGGGCAAGATGGAGGAGAAGTAGGAGATCCTGTTGCAACCTGTCCCCAAAAGTGAGGTGTATGTATACCAGAACACGCTGAACACCCATGAAATCAGCCTGAGGAGCAAGATTTTTCACTTCTGGATCTGTAAGGGAGCAGATGACAGCAGTGGAGAGGTAAAGCAAACTGGGACCACTCAAACCTATATTGGAGGATAAACAAAAGGGGGAGGGAGCCACCAGAAGCGATCCAAGGACAGTAATACCCCGAAGGAAAGTACCCAGTGGTTGGGGACCAGCATTAACTTAGAATCTGGTTAAAGACACTTAAAAAGAGCTAAAGGTTCTGAGGTTCTGAGGAGCAACTAGTGGAAGGGGGTGGTCCTGGGAAAGGGCCTGGGCCCACGCTCCCGGGAAGGACACCACTCTCCTCAAAGAGAGACTGGTGGGGCGGGGTTCAGTCCGTGGTTCACGAACCTGCAGCTTTGCGCTCCCTGCACCATCTTGTGGGTGGGGCGTGAGCCCTCCTGCATGCCCTTTACAGAGTCTGCTATGGTCCACTAGCTGGCAGCTTTTCTCTGTGTGCCTCACTCTCTGGACAGAGTGCAACCCTGACTGAAAAGACATTCGCGGCCTGTGGCAGGGTCTGGACACTCCCAGCCGGCGGCGCCTCTGGAGAGAACTTTGGCAGAGGGCCTAGTCTGGGGCAGGAATCTGACCCCACCCTGCAAGGGCCTGGAGCCCGGAGAGCAGAGGAGCACTCGAGGAGTCCCCACACTCGTGGAGTCGCTGAACTGTGGTGGGGAGTGCACGCACCACCTGTGACAGGCTGCGCTGTGAGCAGAATTTTGCAGAGGGGAGTGTATGTTCTGGACCACCCAGAGGGGAGCAGACTGAGGCTTCTCTGTGATGAGGAGGTCTGGGTACATACAGGGAAATTCCTTGCTTGGACTCCCTGAAAAGGTGAAAAAGCTACAAAAGGACAAAAACCTTCGGAGAGCAAAAGACTGAGAAACCAGTTTCCACAGAGTCAGCCCCTTAATTGGGGGGCAGGGTGACACAACTCAAGCAAGATTGACTGGAAAACAATGCGGCAGGACCCTCCCCCTGAAGTCAAGTCAAAAAACAAAAGGACTATAACCACAAGGTCCCCATAAAATTTTAAATCCCCAACATCAGGGGAAATCAATATATTAAGTGCCTGATAATACCCTCAAAACTGTATATTTCATAGATACAAGTTTTTTTTCTTTCTTATTTTCTTTCTATTTTTTTTTAATTCACTCATTTTCACATTTCTTGTTTTTAAAGCTACTTAATGTTACAACTAGAGGCTTAATACAACGATAAAGCCAGGAAGACCTGAAATAACCTTTCTCGCCCAGGAGGAGTTATAACCACCCTCCCATCTTATCCTTCTGTCAGTGTTTTTACATATTTGTTTTTGTTCTGGTATTATAGAAATCTTATTCCTGGGGTTCAATCTGATTAGGTTCTTTTAATTCTCGTCATTTACTTTTGTCGGTATATGTGTTTTTTCATGTTGGTTTACATACCTTATAAATCTTATTTTTGGGGCCCATTATGGCTGGGATTTCTTCTTTTTCTCTTTCTCTCTTTTTTTATCCTTATTTTTTTCTTTTTGGTAGTGAATCCCAATTGCTCCTAAACCTTCCATAGTGCACACTGCCTGGATCATGGGTGATATATCCAGCTATACGTCCTCTCATCCACTTCTCATCAAAATGACTAGGAGGAGGGACACCCAACAGAGGAAAAACCCAGAGACTACACCCTCTCCCTCAGAACTATTGGACATTGACATAAACAGCATATCAGAAAGGGAATTCAGGGTGACAGAGTTACGGAGGCAGAGGGTAGAATGAATGATCTAGAGGATACAATGGTTGAGAAGAAAGGCCAGGAGGAGAGCTGGAGCAAACTGCTCAGGAATCATGAGAAGAGACTTAGGAAAATTAATGATGCCATGAAACATTCCAATGTCAGAATTATTGGAATCCCAGAGGAGGTAGAGAAAGACAGAAGACTAGAACATATAGCTGACCAAATTCTGAATGAGAATTTCCCCAATCTGGGGAATGGAACAAGAGTTCATATCCTAGAGACATAAAGGACATTCCACCCTGAAACAACAGAATACTCATTCTTCTTGAGTGTACATGGAACCTTCTCCAGAATAGACCACATACTGGGCCACAAATCAGGACTCAACCAATACAAAAAGACTGAGATGATTCCCTGCATTTTCTCAGACCACAATGCTTTAAACTGGAACTCAACCACAAGAAAAAAAGTTTGGAAGGAATTCAAACACTTGGAGGCTAAAAATCCACCTGCTCAAGAATGCTGGGATCAACCAGGAAATCAAAGATAAAATTAAACAATTCATGGAGACCAATGAGAATGAAGACACATCGATGCAAAACCTATGGGACACAGCAAAGGCAGTCCTAAGGGGGATATACATAGCCATCCAAGCCTCATTCAAAAAAATTGAAAAATCTCGAATACACCAGCTCTTTTACTTCCGGATTCATTGATGTTTTCTACTGTTTCTCTAGTTTCTAACTCATGGATCTCTGTTCTAATCTTTATTATTTCCCTTCTTGTGCATGGTGTTGCCTTAATTTGTTGTTGATTTTCCAGTTCTTTAATGTGTAAAGAGACCACCCGGTATGTGGTCTATTCTGGAGAAAGTTCCATGTGCGCTCGAGAAGAATTCTGTTGTTTTAGGGTGGAATGTTCTGTATATATCCATTTGGTCCATTCGGTCCAATGGGTGATTTGGAGCTCTTGTTTCTCTATTGATTTTCTGTTTAGATGATCTGCCTGTTACTGAGAGTGGTGTGTTAAGATCTCCTACTCTTAATGTATTCATATCAATATGACTCTTTGATTAACAGTTGGCTTATGTAGTTGGCTGCTCCTATATTGGGGTCATAAATGTTTACAATTGTTAGATCTTCTTGGAGGATAGACCCTTTAAGTAATGGCCTTCTGTATGTCTGACTACAGTCTTTAGCTTAAAATCTAATTTATCTGATATGAAAGTTGCTACCCCAGCTTTCTTTTGAGGTCCATTGGCATGAAAGATGGTTCTCCATCCTTTCACTTTCAGTCTGGATGTATCTTTTGGTTCCAAATGTGTCTCTTGTAGACAGCATATGGACGGGTCCTGTCGTTTATCCATTCTGCAACCCTGGGCCATTTCATGGGAGCATTTAGGCCATTCACGTTGAGAGTGATTATTGAAAGATAAGTGTTTATTGACATCATGTTGCCTGTGAAGTCCTTGTTTGTATAGATGGAAAATTTCTGTTCTAAGTCACTCATGAGTTCTTTCTATTTTTCTAGAACCCCCTTTAATATTTTCTGGAGTGCCGTCTTGATGGTCACATACTCTTTTAAACCTTGCCAGTCTTGGAAGCTCTTTATCTCTCCATCCATTTTGAATGTCAGCCTTGCTGGATAAAGTATTCTTGGTTGCATGTTCTTCTCATTTAGTGCTCTGAATATATCATGCCAGCCCTTTCTGGCTTGCCAGGTTTCTGTGGACAGGTCTGACATTATTCTGATGGGCCTTCCTCCATATGTAAGGAATCTCTTTCCTCTAGCTGCCCTCAGGACCTCCTGTCTAAAATTATAATTTGCTAATTTTACAATTATGTGTCTGGGTGTCTTTCTAGACTCATTGATCTTGGCAGGTGTCCTTTCACCTCTATGACATGAACACTTGTTCCATTCCCCAGATTGGGGAAATTCTTATTCAGAATTTGGTCAGCTATATCTTCTAGTCTTCTGTCTTTCTCTACTCCCTGTGGGATTCCAGTAATCCTTTTTTTTTTTTAAGATTTTCTTTATTTATTTGACACAGAGAGAGAGATGACAAGTAGGCAGAGAGGCAGGCAGAGAGAGAGGGGGAAGCAGGATCCCCACAGAGCAGGGAGCCCAATGCGGGGCTCGATCCCAGAACCCTGAGATCATGACCCGAGCCAAAGGCAGAGTCTTTATCCCACTGAGCCACTCAGGCGCCCCAGGATTCCAGTAATTCTGATGTTTGAACGTTTCATGGCGTCATTTATTTTCTTAAGTGTCTTCTCAGGATTCCTGAGCAGTTTGTTCCAGCTCTCCTCCTGACCTTTCTTGTCAAGCATTTTATCCTCTAGATCACTAATTCTATCCTCTGTTTCCGTAAATCTAGTGTTAGACTATTTAAATTAGGTTGGATCTCACTGATAGCGTTTCTTGCATCAGCTATACTGGATCTCATTTCTGCCCTTAGAGATTCTATGTTGTCATTAATGTTTTTCTGCATCCTAGCCATTGCCTGGATAGTTGTCACCCTGAATTCCCTTTCTTATATACTATTTATGTCCATGTCCAATAGTTCTGGGGGAGAGGGTGCAGTCTCTGGGTTTTTCCTCTGTTGGGTGTTCCTCCTCCTAGTCATTTTGATGAGAAATTTTGATGAGATGTATAGCTGGATATATCACCCATGGTCCAGGCAGGGTGCACCCTCGAGGGTTTAGGAGCAATTGGGATTCACCACCAAAAAGAAAGAATAAGGGGAGAGAGAGAGAGAGAGAGAGAGAGGAGAAATCCCAGTCAGAATGGACCCCCACAATAAGATTTATAAAGTATATAAACAAACATAAATACTGACAAAACTAAATGACAAGAAATAAAAGAACTTAGTCAGAATGAACCCCAAGAATAAGATTTATATAATACCAGAACAAAAGCAAATAAATAGAAACACTGACAGAAGGATAAGATGGGAGGGTAGTTATAACTCCTCACAGGCGAGAAAGGTTCTTCCTAGGTTATCATTGTATTAAGCCTCTAATTGTAATGTTAAGTAGCTTAAAAAAATTAAAGAAAAAACCTAAAGAAAACCAAGAAATGTGAAAACCAGTGAATAAAAAAAAATAGAAAGAAAATATGAAAGAAAAAAACTTTTATCTATGAAATATACATGTTTGAGGGTATTATTGGGAGCTTAATATATTGCTTTCCCCTGATGTTGGGGATTTACAATTTTATTGGGACCCTGTGGTTATTGTCCTTTTTGTTTTTTGATTTATCTTCTGGGGGAGGGGTCTGTCGCATTGTTTTGCAGTCAATCTTGCTTAGGTTGAGTCACCCTGCCCCCCAGTCAAGGGACTGTGCTCTGTGGAAATCGGGTTCTCAGTCTTTTGCTCTCTGAAGGGTTTTGGCCTTTTGTAGCTTTTTCCCCTTTTTGGAGAGTCCAAGCAAGGAATCTGCCCGTATGTACCCAGACTTCCGTGTCACAGAGAAGCCTCAGTCTGCTCCCCTTTGGGTGGTCCAGAACACACACTCCCCTCCACAAAATTCCACTTACACTTAGCCTTTCAGAGGTGGTGCACACTCCAGCCCTGTTCAGTGGCTCCGTGAGTGCTCTCTGGGCTCTAGGCCCTGACAGGGTTAGCTCAGATTCCTGCCCGAGATTAGGCCACCTGCCTGCATTCTTTCCAGTCCAGCTGGGAGTGCCCAGACCCTGCCACAGGCTGTGAATGTCTTGCGGTCAGGGGGTCCACTCATTCCAGAGAGAGCTGCACACAGAGAAAACCTGCAGGCTTCTAGACCACACCAGACTCTCTAAAGCGCTTGCAGGAGCAGGCCCCACACACAAAATGGTGCAAGGAGCGGAAAGCTGCAGGCTCGTGAACCACGGACTGGGCCTCCCCACCTGTCTCTCTTTGAGGGGAGTGATGTCCTTCCTGGGAACGTGGGCCCAGTCCCGTGCCCGCAACCACCCCCTTCCACTAGTTGCTCCTCAGAACCTTTTGCTCCATTTAAGTGTTTTTAACGATCCTCTGATATCAGTTCGACTGTTCCCACTTTGCTTTACCTCTCCACTGCCGTCTTCTGCTCCCGTACAAATCCAAAAGTGAAAAATCTTGCTCCTCAGGTTGATTTCTTGGGTGTTCAGTGTGTTCTGGTAGATAATCAGCTCACTTTGTGGACAAGTTGCAACAGGATCTCCTACTTCTCTGCCATCTTGCCCCCCTCCGAATTCTCTGTTTTTTCAAAGAACCAGCTCCTGGTTTCATTTATCTGTTCTATTTTTTTTTCATATCATTTATATCTGCCCTAATCTTTATTATTTCCTTCTTTCTGCTGGTTTTGAGTTTTGTTATTCTTTCTTTAGCTCCTTTAGGTGTAAGGTTAGGCTGTTTATTTGAGATTATTCTTGCTTCTTGAAGTAGGCCTGCATTGTGACCTTCCCTCTTAAGACCGATTTTGCTGCATCCCAAAGGTTTTGGTCTGTTATGTTTTCATTTTCCTTTGTTTCTATGTACTTTTTGGTTTCTTGGTTAACCCATGTTATTTGACCTCCATGTATTTGTAGTCTTTCCAGGTTTTTTCATATGGCTGACTTCTAGTTTCACAACACTGTGGTCAGAAAAGGTGCATGGTATGACTTCAATCTTATTGTATTTGTCGAGGCCTGTTTTGTGGTCTAATGTGTGATGTATCTGGAAAATATTCTGTGTGCACCTGAAAAGAATGTGTATTCTGCTGTCCTTCTTTGTCTGTTGTTACAGTGTTTTTATCCAATATAAGTATTACAGTGCTTTTATCCAATATAAGTATCCAATATAAGTATCCAATATAAGTATGGCTTTCTTTTCACATTCATTTGCATGATAAATGTTTCTCCATCCCTTCACTTTCAATCTTCAGGTGGTTTTAGGCCTGACGTGAGTCTCTTGTAGGTAGCATAGAGATGGGTCTGGTTTTTTTCTATCCATGCTGTCTTTTTGATTGAAGCATTTAGCCCATTTACATTCAAAGTAATTATTTAGAATTAGATTATTTAGAAGTGTTTAATTTTGTTTAATTTTCAAGTATGTAGACTTTGTTTGTTTTTCTGTTATTAATCCCTAATTTGATTTGATTGGAGTGTGGCTGTAGAACACACTGTGTAGTTTCAATTCTTTTAAATTTTCTGAGGTTTGCTCTATGACCCAAGTTGTAGTATATCTTGGTATATGTTCTATGGGCACTTAAAAAGAATGTTCTGCTGTTTTTGGGTGGAATGTTCCATACATATCATTTAGATCCTATTGGTTGATGGTGTTATTGTGTTTTTCTATATCCTTGCTGGTTTTCTGTGTAATTGTTCTATTAATAGCTGAGAGAGAAATGAAATCTCTATCCATACAATTGTACATCTTTCTGTCTGCTTTTAGTTTTGCATCACTAAATTTGCAGCTTTGTAGTTTGGTAATACATGATTAAATTTCTATGTCATTCTGCTAAATTGACCCTTTTCTGATTATTGTAGAATCTCTTTCTCTGTACCTAGACATTTTCTTTGTCCTGAAACTTATATCAACATAGCCACATGCACTTTCTTTGGATTAACTCTTGAACGACATATCTTTTTCCATCCTTTCACATTTTAGCCTACTTAAATTGTTATTTGTGTAGTAAATTTCTTATAGACTGCACATAGCTAAGGCATGTTTTATAATCCACTTTTCCACTCTCTGCATTAATTGTTGTATTCAGACCATTTATATTTAATGCAATTTTAATATGTTAGGGCTATGGGTTAATTGGACATATTTTGTAAGTCCATTTTATATCTAGTATTTTAAAATTATTATTATTTTTTATTATGTTATGTTAGTCAAATCATTAGTTTTTGATGTAATGTTCCATGATTCATTATTTACGTATAACACCCAGTGCTCCCCGCAATACGTGCCCTCCTTAATACCCATCACCAGGTTCACCCATCCCCCCATCCCCACTTACTTTTCACTAAAACCCACAGTTTGTTTCTGAGTTCACAGCCTCTCATGGTTCATCTCCCCTTCCGATTTCCCCCCCTTCATTTTCCCCTTCCTTCTCCTAATGTCCTCCATGCTATCGCTTATGTTCCACAAGTAAGTGAGACCATATGATAATTTACTTTCTTTGCTTGACTTATTTCACTCAGCATAATCTCTTCCAGTCCCAACCATGTTGATGCAAAAGTTGGTGCTAATCATCATTTCTGATGGCTGAGTAATAATCCATTATATATATGAACCTCATCTTCTTTATCCATTCTTCTGTTGAAGGGCATCTCGGCTCTTTCCAGTTTGTCTATTGTGGACATTGCTGCTGTGAACATGGGGTGCATATGGCCCTTCTTTTCACTACACCTGTATCTTTGGGGTAAATACCCAGTAGTGCAATTGCAGGGTCATAGGGTAGCTCTATTTTTAATTTTTTGAGGAACCTCCACACTGTTCCAAAGTGGCTGCACCAACTTGCATTCCCACCAACCATGGAAGAGGGTTCCCCTTTCTCCACATCCTCTCCAACATTTGTTGTTTCTTGCTTTGTTAATTTTTGTCATTCTAACTGGTGTAAGATGGTATCTCTAATATTTTTAAATGTATCTCTTTTATAGTTTTTTCAAGTGGTTTCTCTAGGTGTTAAATTATATATACATTGTTTGTCATGGTCTCATAGTGTTATCATTTTATCAGTTTGAGTAAAATTTAGAAAAATTTTACCTCTATATCCTTTTACATCCTTCATTTGTGATAAAATTATCTTAAATATTTTCTCTACATACATTGATAACTACATCAGAGTGTTACAATTTTTTCCTCAAAATCAAACATAATTTAGAAAAACTTAGAAAATCAGAGAATAGGGAAACTGTTGGATTTATCTGTGCTTTTCTGGTTTCCATTGACCTTTTTACCTTCCTAATGCTCCAAAAGTCCTTCTTTTATCTGTCCTTTTGTATTTTGAAACTTTCTGTAATCATTCTTTTAGGATAGTTCTGCTGGCAACAATTCTCTTAGTTTTCTTCCATCTAAAAAGGTCTGATTTCACTTTCATTCTTGAAAGATATTTTCACTGGATGAAGATTCTAGGTTGACAGAAGTCATGGAGGCAGAAGTGGCACAGTATTTTTTCAAAAAATGAAACAAAAGAACAAATTCTATGAATTCTAAGAATTCTATATTGACAGTTCTTTAGTCTCATTTCTTGAAAAAATATTGTGCCGCTTCTGCTGTCTCCATGGTTTCTGTCATTTGATTAGTTTTTACCTGATAAGTATGTCATTTCTCAGTTAGTGGTTTCAAGATTTTTTTCTTGTCTTTAGTTTTCAGAAGTTTGTTTATGATATGTCTTGATGTGGAATTTTTTTGATTTATCCTTTTTTAATATCATTAAATGTTTTGGATCTGTTGGTTTATGTGTTTTGCCAAATTGGGGGAGTTTTCAGTCATTCAAGTATTTCAGGTACCTTTTCAAGTACTTTCAAGTATTTCAAGTACTGTTTCAGCTACATAATCTGTCTACTGGGATTCTGATTACATAAATGCTAAATCTTGTCATTGTCGCACATGTTTTTGATGTTCTGTTAATTTTTTTTTTACTCTATCAGATTGGATTTCTGTTGTTTTGAGTTCTTTACTCACCCCCCCTCCATTTGTTGTTGAGCTTATCTATTGAGTTTTTAATTTTGCTATTGTGTTTTTCATTTCTATTTGGCTCTTCTTTTCTGAGACTGTTTCTTTGCTGAGAATTTCTGTTTTTTCCAATGTTCAAGTATGTCTGTTATTTTTTCTTGATATGTTTTTATTTTGGTTTCCTTAAAACTTTCAGTCAGATAATTTTAACATCACTCATCTCAGTGTTGTCATTTATTTTCTGTCAAGTTGAGCTTTTCCTGGTTATCAATGTTGACAGCTGATTTTTTAAATTGAAACCTTATGAGTTTCATTGCACATTTTAGGTATTATGAGACTTTATATTCCTATTTAAAGTTCATGTTCAACTTGTTTCCTCTGACACCACTCCAGCAGAAGTGCCTGGTACTGCCTCTTTGCTTCCAGGTGGTGTTAGAAGTCCAAGTTCTTCACTTAGCCTCAGTTGACATCAGGATAAAAGAGGAAGCATTCTCTATTGTTGCTGGGTGAGAATGAGGACTCTGGCACCCCACTGGGCCTCTGCTGATACCATCCCACATGGAAGAAGGTATTTCATCTTATTACTTCTCCTTATGTGTCCTCTAATGACACCATTGTAGGTGTCCTGATTACTGCCAAGCAGTAGTTAAAGTCTTGACTTTCCACTTGGCCTCCTCTGACACCTTAGCAAGAAGGGGAAAGTGTTCCTTTTATTGCAGGAAGTAGTCTCTGCCTACACAGGGAGGTGAGGGATGTGTAGGGAGGAGGTGGGACTCCTTAACACCCAGCAGAGATGAACATCCCAGATCCTCATCAGTCTTTTCTGACATGAATAGGGATGGGCGCCTGGGCCCCTTATTTCAGCCTGGGGAGGGTGGAGGTTTAGGTACCTCACGTGGCCTTTGTTGTCTTGGATGGATGTGGGTTTGTGGTGTTTGGCTTCAGTAAAGCAGTTATTGTCTAAAAGTTTCTGTTCTACTAAGCTGCACCTTAACTACTCTTTTGGCTAAAAAAAGAAGGCTTTTCTTGGGACTTTTTTGGTTTGTGCTTGTTGGTGTTTCCAGGTTGCCAACTTCTTCAGCACCCTGTCTGGGATATATGAAACAAAATATAAATTCAGGGACTTCACTGCTGTGCCATTTCTTGGGTCCCTAAGAAGTCTGCTTTCTTCTCTACTTTTCAGAGTCTTCTAATGGTTGTTTGGTACAAAATGTCAGATTTTTAATTGTACTTAGCAAAAGGGAGAGGGAAAAGTAGGTCTGTTCTGTCTTCCTGGGAGCAAAAGTCCTGAGATGTATCTTTAAATTTTTAAAATATTTTTTAAGGATTTTATTTATTTCAGAGAGAAGGAGAGTGAGAGAGAGCACAAGCAGGGCAGAGGGAGAGGGAGAAGCAGACTCCTCTCTGAGCAAGGAGCCTAACACAGCACTCGATCCTAGGAGCCTAGGATCATGACCTAAGCCAAAGGCAGACACTTGGCTGACTGAGTCACGCAGGCACCCCTATGTTTTTCTTCCCTTAAATTAAATTGTTGGTGAGGATGTAGAGAAAGGGGAACCCTCTTACACTGTTGGTGGGAATGCAAGCTGGTATAGCCACTCTGGAAAACAGTATGGAGGTTGCTCAGGAAGTTAAAAATAGAGCTACCCTACAACCCAGCAATTGTACTACTAGGTATTTACCCCAAAGATATAAACGTAATTATCTGAAGAGGCACATCCATCCCAATGTTTATAGCAGAAATATCCACAATGACCAAACTATGGAAAGAGCCGAGATGTCCATTGCAGATGAATGGATAAAGAAGATGTGGTATATACACAATGGAATATTACTCAGCTATCAGAAAGGATGAATACTTACTATTTACATTGACATAGATGGAACTGGAGGGTACTATGCTGGGCAGAATAAAGCAACCAGAGGAAGACAGTTATATGGTTTCACTCATATGTGGAATATGAGAAACAGCACAGAAGATCATAGGGGAAGGGAGGGAAAATGTAATGGAAAGAAATCAGAGAGGGAGACAAACCATGAGAGACTCTTAACTATAGGAAACAAACTGAGAGGTGCTGGAGAGGAGGTGGGTGGAGGGGATGGTATAACTGGGTGATGGGCATTAGGTAGGACACATGTGATGAGCACTGGGTATTATATGCAACTGATGAATTATTGAACTGTACATCCAAAACTAATGATGTACTATATGTTAGCTAATTGAGTTTAAATAAAAAAAATAAATAACTTGTTACTTACTGTACAGAGCAATATTGGTTTCTGGAGTAGAGTTCAGTGATTCTTTGCTTGCATACAACACTCAGTGTTCATCACAAGTGCCCTCTTTAATATCTATCACTCATTTAGCCCATTCCTCACCCACCTCCCTCCATCAACCCTCAGTTTGTTCTCTATCAAGAGTTACTTATGGCTTGTTTACTCTTTCCTTTTTTTCTTTTTCCCTTTCCCATATGTTCATCTTTTTTCTTCCTAAATTCCACATATGAGTGAGATCGTATGATATCTGTCTTTCTCCAATTTATTGCACTTAGCATAAGATATTCTAGCTCCAACCACGTTGTTGCAAATGGCAAGGTTTCATTCTTTTTGATGGCTGAATAATACTCCACTGTGTGTGTGTGTGTGTGTGTGTGTGTGTGTACATATACGTGTGTGTATGTATTACACTCTGTGTGTGTGTGTGTGTGTGTGTATCTCCCACATCTTCTTGATCTGTTTATCAGTCAGTGGACATTTGGGCTCTCTCCACAGTTTGGTTATTGTTGATAATGCTGCTATAAATATCGGATGCATATACCCCTTCAAATCTATTTTTGTATCCTTTAGGCAAATAGTGCAACTTCTGGGTGGAGTGTAGTTCTATTTATAACTTTTGAGGAATCTCTATAAACTGTTTTCCAGAATGGCTGCACCAGTTTTCACTCTCATTAACAGTGTAAGAGGGTTGTCCTTTCTCCATATCCTCGTCAGTACCTGTTTTTTCTTATGTTGTTAATTTTAGCCATTCCAACAGGTATGAGGTGGTATCTTATCATGGTTTTAATCTGCATTTCCCTGATGATGAGTGATGTTGAGTGTCTTTTCATGTGTCTGTTAGCTATCTGGATATCTTCTTTGAAAAATTGTCTATTCATATTTAGGTCCTTATGATCATTTAGGTCTTACATTCATTTTGAGTTTATTTTTGTGTATGGTGTAACAAAGTGGTCCAGTTTCATTCTTCTGTATGTAGCTGACCAGTTTTCCCAACACCATTTGTTGAACATACCCTTTTTTCCCATTGATTAGTCTTTCTTGCTTTGTCGAAGAGTAGTTGACCATATAGTTGTGGGTCCATTTCTGGATTCTGTATTATGTTCCATTGATCTATGTGTCTGTATTTGTGCCAGTACCATGCTGTCTTAATGACTACAGCTTTGTAATAGAGCTTGAAATCCAGAATTGTGGTACCTCCAGTTTTGTCTTTTTCAGAAATGCTTTAGGTACTTGTGGTCTTTTATGGTTCTGTACAAATATTAGGGTTGCTTGTTCTAGCTCTGTGAAAAATGCTGAAGGTATTTTGATAGGGATCGTGTTAAATGTGTAGATTGCTTTGGGTAGTATAGACATTTTTAATAATGTTCGTTCTTCCAATCCATGAGCATGAAATGCTTTTCCATTTCTTTATGTCCTCCTCAGTTTCATTTATAAGTGTTCTATAGTTTTTAGAGTACAGATCTTTTACCTCTTTAGGTTTATTCTTAGGTATCTTACAGTTTTTGGTGCAATTGCAAATGGGATCAATTCCTTGATTTCTTTTTTTTTGCTGTTTCATTATTGGTGTACAGAAATGCAACAGATTTCAGCACATAGATTTTATATCCTGCAACTTTGCTGAATTCATGTATGAGTTCTAGCAGGTTTTTTTGGTGGAGTCTTTGAGTTTTCTACATTGAGTGTTTTAGGTCATCTGCAAATAGTGAAAGTTTGACTTCTTCCCTGCCAATTTGGATGCTTTTGATTTCTTTTTGTTATCTTATTGCTGAGGTTAAGACTCCCAGTACTGTGTTAAATTGTAATGGTAAGAGTGGACACCCTTCCCTTGTCATGACTGTTGGGGAAAGGCTTTCAGTTTTTCACCACTGAGGATAATATTAACTGTGGGTTTTTGTATATGGCTTTTATGATGTCAAGATATATTCCATCTATCCCTACTTTGTTGAGGGTTTTAGTCAAGAAAATATGCTGTATTTTGTCAAATGCTTTTTCTGCATCTATTGACAGAATCATATGGTTCTTATTCTCTCTCTTATTAATGTGGTATATCACATGGGTTGATTTGTGAATGTCGAACCATTCCAGGATCCCAGAAGTAAATCCCACTTGATCACAGTGAATAATTCTTTTAATGTATTATCGAATTCTTGGGGTTCCTAATGCCTCAGTTGGTTAAACATCTGCGTTCAGCTCAGGTCATGATCCTGGAGTCCCGGGGTGGAACCGCACATCTGGCTCCCTGTTCAGCAGGGAGTCTGCTTCTCCCTCTGTCCCTCCCTTGCTTCTGCGCTCTCTCTCTCTCTCCCCCTCTCAAATCAATCAATCAATCAATCTTCTGAAAAATGTATTGTCGAATTCGATTTGTTTAGTATTTTATTGAGAATTTTTACATTCATGTGCATCAGAGATATTGGCCTGTTGTCAGGGTTTGGAATCAAGTCAATGCTGGCTTCATAGCATGAGTTTGGAAGTTTTCCTTCCATTTCTATTTTTTGGAACTTTCTCAAAAGAATAGGTATTACTTCTTTAAAGCTTTGATAGAATTCTCCTGGAAAGCCATCCAGCCATGGACTCTTGTTTTTTGGGGAGATTTTGATTACTGATTCAATTTCTTTGCTGGTTATAGGTCTGTTCAAATTTTCTGTTTCTTCCTGTTTCAGTTTTGGTAGTTTGAAGGTTTCTAGGAATTTGTCCACTTCTCATTTCCCTTCTTTGGCATATACTTTTTCTTGTATTCTCTTATAATTGTTTATATTTCTGTGTTGGTTGTGATCTCTCCTCTTTCATTCATGATTTTATCTATTTATATCCTTCCTCTTTTCTTTTTCATAATTCTTTCAAAGAAACAGCTCCTGCTGATCTAGTCTATTTTTTTTTTAATTTCTACATCACTGATTTGCTCTACTCCTTATTATTTCCCTTCTGCTGGCTTTACACTTTGTTCCTTGTTTAGCTCCTTTAGATGTGAGGTTAAGTTGTGTATTTGAGAATTTTCTTGATTTTTGAGGTGGGCCTGTTTTGCAATATACTTCCCTTTTATGACTGTGTTTGCTACATCTGAAAGGTTTTGGACTGTCATATGTTTTCATTTTTACATTCTCCCATGTATTTTTTCATTTCTTCTTTAATTTTCTGGTTAACCCATTCATCTTTTCTTCCCCCTTTGTTCTTTTTTATTTTTATTTTTCCTATTCCTTTACAAATCCTTGTTTAGAGGGCTAACTTTCAGTAGATTGCAGCGAGGGAACTGCTCTGCTACAAAATCCCGACCCAGAAGCAGGTTGTCTATGAATGGTTTAGCACCAGGTTCCCCATGAACAGGTGTTGCATGATGGGCAAGGAGGTGGCCCCCCTTTCTGGTCACACCACATTAATTCTTTAGTAGGGTGATCTTTAACCTCCATGTATTTGTATTCTTTCCAAAATTTTTCTTGTGGTTGACTTCAAGTTTTATAGTGCTGTGGCCTGATAATATGCACAACATGATCTCAGTCTTTTTGTATTTTTTGAGGACTGATTTGTGATCCAGTATGTGATCTGTTCTGGAGAATGTTCCATGTGCATTAGAAAAGGATATGTAGGGGCTTGTGGTTGGCTCAGTTGATTAGGCCTTGGATTTTGGCTCAGGTCATGATCTCAGGATCATGAGATTGAGCCCCCCGTGTTAGTCTGTGCACTCAGAAGGGAGTCTACTTGAGATTCTCTCTATCCCTCTTCTGCCCCCCCCCACATGCTGTTTCTCTCTCTAAAATGAATAAATAAAATCTTGAAAAAAGGAAAAGAATGTATATTCCATTGCCTTAGGATGAAATGTTCTGAGTATGTCTGTTAAGTCCATGTGGTCTGGTGTGTCATTCAAAGCCATTGTTTTCTTGTTGATTTTCTGCTGTGATCTGTCCATGGCTGTAACTGTGGTATTAAAGCACCCTACTATAATTGCATCATTAACAACGAGTTTCTCTATGTATGTTATTCACTGATTTCATTCATTTGGGTGCTTCCATGTTGGAGGAATAAATATTTACAATTGTTAGAACTTCTTAATGGATAGAACCCTTGATTATGATATGATGCCCTTTCTCTTGTTACAGTCTTTGGCTTAAAACCTCATTTGTCTGATAAAAGTATGGCTACTCTGGCTTTCCTTTCCTTTTATTTTTTTTTAATTAGATTCAATTAGCCAAAATATAGTACATCATTAGATTTTGACATAGTGTTCAACAATTCATTAGGTCACACCTGGAGCTCAATATATAATTTTTGCCTGGCATTGGGATCTATAGGATTATCTTCCACCTGTTCTTCCAGGCTGTCTTCTGGGAGAGGGGCCTTTCATGCTGTTTCTCAGGTAACCCTGCTTGTGTGGAGACCACTGTCAGGGGGATGGGCTCAGTGGGAACCAGCCTACTGTGTGGCTTTTGTTCCTTGAGGACTTTCTACTCTTCTTCAGAGGATCAAGGCAAACATGGCTACAGCCAAACCTCTGGCCCAGGGCAGAACATTCACAAGTCTGTCCTTTAATAAACCTTCTAGGACAAACGGTCTCCACTTCTGTATGCATGCAGAAATTTCTCCCCCCCCATTTTTCTGCATGCATAAAACCACCGCCTCCCGGTGTGCACCCACACCAACTCTCTCAGAGGTAGTCCCAGGGGTCTGGGAGTGCCACTGCCCTTTCTGATTCTAAAACCCCAAGTGGCTGTGGGCTCACATGCACCTGAAGTTCCTGGATCATGTCTGGGCACCACTCTAAAGCCCTTTTCTGGCAGCTACTACTCTGTGAGTTTTTGCCTGATCACAGGTACAGGTTCCAGGCTATTTCAGGCTGCCCAAGAGAAAAGTGATTATGGACCAGCCCAACCCGAGCTGAGAGCCTCTTCCTGGGCTTGCTGACCATAACCTTCCTGGATCTACTGCTGATTCAGAAAGCCCCTTTTGCTATGTGGCTTCTTGTATACTGAGACATCAATGCTCTACCTAGAATTCTGCCTTTTCATTTCCGGAGCCTTTCAGAGACGGATGTTCCTTACTAGAGCAGATTTCTAAGGGTTCTGATTTTGGTCTTCAGTGTTCTTTCACTTTCCAGGAGCTAGCTTGTGGAGACTCCCTACCCCTTCAGTTTATCTTCCCATATCTCCCCACATAATCAGAACTCTGCACATCTTACCTTGCAAAAAGCAGTCACTTTTCTGCTTGTAGAGACCCCAAAATATATTCTTACATCTTGGCTGATTTCATGGGTGTTCAAAATAGTTTGGTGGATATCCAGCTAAATTCAAGGGGCCAGTTAAAATTGGTCCACTTCTCCTTTGTCATCTTGCCTTCCTCCTCTACTCTGGCTTTCTTTGATGTCCATTTGCATGATAAATATCTCTCTATCCTCTCATTTCAATCTGCAGGTGTCTTTGGGTCTCTTGAAGGCAGAATGTAGGTGGATATTGTTTTTAAATTCATTCTGATACCCTGTATCTTTTTTTTGCTCCCCAAATATGTTTATTATAATTTTTCAGTGTTACAAGATTGATTGTTCATGCACCACACCCAGTGCTCCATGCAATACATGCCCTTCTCAATACCCACCACCAGGCTCGCCCACCCTCCCCACCCCCTCCACTCCAAAACCCTCAGTTTATTGATGAGAGTCCACAGTCTCTCCTGGTTCATCACCCCCTCCGATTTCCCCCCATTCATCCTTCCCTTCGTTCTCACAATGCCCTCCATGATTTTCTTTATACTCCACACGTAAGTGAGACCATAAGATAATTGACTCTCTCCGCTTGACTTATTTCACTCCGCATAATCTCTTCTAGTCCTGTCCATGTTGATACAAAAGTTGGATAATCATCCTTTCTGATGGAGGCATAGTATTCCATTGTATAGATGTACCACATCATCCTTATCCACTCATCTGTTGAAGGGTATTTTGGTTCCTTCCACAGTTTGGCTAATGTGACCTTTGCGGCTATGAACATTGGGGTACATGTGGCCCTTCTTTGTACTGCATCTGCTTCTTTGGGGTAAATACCGAGTAGTGCAATTGCAGGGTCATAGGGTAGCTCTATTTTTAATTTCTTGAGGAATCTCCATACTGTTTTCCAAAGTGGCTGCACCAACGTGCATTCCCACCAACAGTGGAGGAGGGTTCCCCTTTCTCCACATCCTCTCCAGCATTTGTTGTTAACTGTCTTGTTGATTTTGGCCATTCTAACTGGTGTAAAGTGGTATCTCAGTGGAGTATTGATTTGAATCTCTCTGATGGCTAAAGATGATGAACCTTTTTCATGTCTCTGTTAGCCATTTGTATGTCTTCATTGGAGAAGTGTCTGTTCATGCTTTCTGCCCATTTTTGGATGTGATTATCTGTTTTGAGTGTTGAGTTTGAGGAGTTCTTTATAGATCTTAGATATCAGCCCTTTGTCTATAGTGTCATTTGCAAATATCTTCTCCCATTCTGTGGGTTGCCTGTTTGTTTTGTTGACTGTTTCCTTTGCTGTGCAGAAGCTTTTTATCTTGATCAAGTCCCAAAAGTTCATTTTCTCTTTTGTTTCCTTTGCCTTTGGAGATATGTCCTGAAAGAAGTTGCTGTGGCTGATGTCGAAGAGGTTACTACCTATGTTCTTCTCTAGGGTTTTGATAGATTCCTGCCTCATGTTGAGGTCTTTTATCCATTTTGAGTTTATCTTCATGTATGGTGTAAGAGAATGGCCAAGTTTCATTATTCTACATGTAGCTGTCCAATTTTCCCAGCACCATTTATTGAAGAGACTTTCTTTTTTTGCACTGGATATTTTTGCCTGTTTTGTCAAAGATGATTTGACCATAGAGTTGCGGGTCCATCTCTGGGCTCTCTATTCTGTTCCACTGGTCTATGTGTCTGTTTTTGTGCCAGTACCATGATGTCTTGGTGATCACAGCTTTGTAGTAAAGTTTGAAATCAGGCAATGTGATGCCCCCGGCTTTGTTTTTCTTTTTCAACATTTCCTTAGCAAT
>CM052797.1:22600480-22617719 GCA_028533885.1 Nasua narica | reverse complement strand
TGTAAGGTGGTATCTCAGTGTGGTTTTGATTTGAATCTCTCTGATGGCTTAAGATGATGAACCTTTTTTCATGTGTCTGTTAGCCATTTGTATGTCTTCTTTGGAGAAGTGTCTGTTCATGTCTTCTGCCCATTTTTTGATGTGATTATCTGTTTTTTGATTGTTGAGTTTGAAGAAGACACAAAAAGGTGGAAAAGCATTCCATGCTCATGGACCAGAATAATACACATTGTAAAAATATCTATACTTCCCAGAGCAATCTCTACTTTCAATGCCATCCCAATCAAAATTCCACTGGTTTTTTTCCAAAAGGCTGGAACGAACAATTCTAAAATTTGTATGGAACCAGGAAAGACCCCGAATTGCTAAAGAAATGTTGAAAAAGAAAAACTAAACTGGGGCCATCACATTGCCTGATTTCAAGCTTTACTACAAAGCTGTGATCACCAAGACAGCATGGTACTGGCACAAAAACGTATACATAGACCAGTGGAACAGAATAGAGAGCCCAGAGATGGACCCACAACTCTGGTCAAATCATCTTTGACAACACAGGCAAAAATATCCAGTGGAAAAAAGACGGTCTCTTCAATAAATGGTGCTGGGAAAACTGGAAAGCTATATGTAGGAGAATGAAACTTGACTATTCTCTTACACCATACATGAAGATAAACTCGAAATGGATAAAGACCTCAACGTGAGGCAGGAATCTACCAAAATCCTAGAGAAGAACATAGGCAGTAACCTCTTTGACATCAGCCACAGCAACTTCTTTCAGGGCATGTCTCCAAAGGCAAAGGAAACAAAAGCGAAAATGAACTTTTGGGACTTTATCAGATAAAAAGCTTCTGCACAGGGAAGGAAACAATCAACAAAACAAACAGGCAACCCACAGAATGGGAGAAGATATTCGCAAATGACACTACAGACAAAGGTCTGATATCTAAGATCTATAAGGTGTTTGAGAAGTTCTTTATGCCTTTTTTCTTTTCCCCCTTCCCATATATTTATTTGTTTTCTTTCTTAAATTGCACACATGACAGAGGATATATATCCCCAAAGAAGAAAGAGATTATTCCTTTTGTGACAAAATGGATGGGCCTAGAGGGTATTGTGCTAATTGGAATAAGTCAGACTGAGAAAGGGAAATACTATATGATTTCACTCATATGTGGAATCTAAAAAAGAAGATGAATAAACAGACTAAAAAGCAGAATCAGACCTATAACAAATTGATAGTTGCTGGGGGGATGAGGGAGAAGAAAGGCAAAATGGGTGATGGGGAGTGGGAATTACAGGCCTTTAGTTACAGAATGAATAAGTCATGGGAATTGTAAAGCATTGTATGTTAACAGATGGTAGCTACACTTGCGACAGGCATAGCATAATGTATAAGCTTGTTGAGTCACTAATGTTGTACAACTGAAACTAATGTAATATTGTGTGTCTACTATACTAACAAAAAGAAAAGATTCAGTCTTTTTTTTTTTTTCAGTAAGTGCTCTTTGGATTGTTGCAGATTGGTTAATTTCTAAAGTTCTGAAAATAATATTTTGACAATTTTTGTTTGTGTTTTGTTTTTGTTTTTTTGTTTTTATGGAGGAGAAATTTTTACCAGTTCTTACTCTGCTATTCCTGTTACCTCCTATTGATTTTATTTGAAAGAAAATATCATCATAAAGATAATATTTTTGAGATACTAAGTGGAAGTAATTTTCTGTCCCTGCAAGGGTATAGGTAGTTTGGGTTTGGCTTAGAACAAACAAGTCATTGCTCACATTTGTATTTCAGGCTAGAATTAAAAAGTTGCATAACATCAGGGTGATAGCTTGCAAGACTGTTGGGAAAGTGCTGGTCTGGCTGGTTACTGCTTGCAGTGCTCCACTGAGAGGGTATGTCAGCATTGCTCAAGAAGTGCCCGTGTACGTGGTCTGAGATAGAACCCTGGTCTTCAATCCTGGGCAAACATGCTGAGGACCTAAAACTCCCACTTGCCAGCACACCTGAGGAGTCTCACAGGGATCAGAAAGGTAAAATGTGAGAACTTTGTAGGACAGATAATAAAGAGAACTAGAAGCTTGCACGGTGTTCCCAGATTGTGGTGGAAGCTGCACAGTTGTGATGAGAGGCATGTAGGTGTGAGCTTATTCTCATAACCTTTCCAACATGGGGTGCAATTGTGTGTGTGTGTGTGTGTGGCATTTCTTCGAAGGGGAACAACTCTCCTGATCAGGAGTTTGAACCTTCAGTTGATTGAATGTACACACAAAAAATAGATTGTTTAAAATAGGAGAAGGCTGAGCAACTACTAATTGGCATTCCATTCTCCCATTTGTCAAAGGCATGGGGGCCGACTTATAGAACATGAGTTAATTAATTACTAAATATGTGGAAATGATATGGTGGGCATTTCTAACTGCTCATTCTTCCTTCTCAGATGGTATTTGCTCTTCTCTCCCTTGGGTCAATATGATGGAAAATCTGCAAAAGATTATTACTGGGAAGCAAAAAACATTGGGAATTCTTTAAAAATTAGTCTCCTTTTCACATAGTTTTATGTAGAATATCATTTAATCTCCTTAGTTACTTAGATTCATGAGTAGTTTTAGCTTATTCTTTTGCTCAATTTGAGCTTATTTCTAGGCTTTCACAAATTATTATTTTGAAATAATTTTAATCTTACAGAAAGTTTATGAAATAATATGAAAAACTCCTGTATACTCTTCATCTAAAAACCTCCATCAAGTTTTGCCAACTCTCTGAATAGTGCCCTTTATAGCAAAGGACTATAAAGAAGCACATATTACATTTTGTTTTGATGTTTCTTTTATCTCCTTTAGTCTGGAACATTTGTTTCAGTCTCTTCTTAACTTTCATGATGTTGAAACTTTTGAAGATTATGGTCTGGTTATTTTATAAAAGGTTCCTCCATTTTCGTTTTCCTGATGTGTCCTGATTGGATTTAGGTTATGCATTTTTGGCAGCAATATCAGAGAAGTGATGCTGTGCTCTTCTCATTTCATCCTGTTAGGTGGTGCTTGATTTCACTTTGTCCCATTACTTTTGCTCTTCACTTTGATCATTTGATTGAGATGATGTCCATCAGGCTTCCTCATTGTGAAGTTGCTCATTCCCTTCTATAATTAATACTTTGTGGAAATATCAGTGTTTCATTCCTAATCTGATTTTTTTCACCCAATAGCTTTAGCATCTATTGAGGTTTCTTGTTTGAATTAAATTTCATTATGGTGGTACTAGATTATCTAAATGCTTATTAGCATGTTTTTCTTTGCTGGCTGGCATCTTTAGTCTGGTCATTCACTGCATCCATGTGAGGATTTTGACACTTAAGTCTTTGTTTTTGCTTTTTCTCCATTAAAGGTCATTCTCATGAGTCACTCTCTCATGGGCAATTCCAACTCTGAAGTTCCCTCAACCTTCTTGTTCCTGGTGCCTTTTTCACATGTTCAGTGTCATTGGCTTATGCGCATAACTGTCTTTGCCTGTGTCTGCCTTGGAGCTGTTTGGCATCCTTTTCCTCTTACACCCAATATTTCCCTGAGCTCTTTAAGCTTCTCAGCCTTCTTTCAGGCACAGGCTGTTTTTCCTTTTTGCTCCTAGGGTGTGTTTTCCTCCTCTTCCAGCCTGTTTCCAGGGCTCTGTAACTTTGTCTTTCTTGCCACCTGTGCCTTCTCTCCCACCTGTACCTCAGCTTTGGCTCTCCCACTTGGACCCTCAGTGTGCTGGGTGCACTGACAGAGGATACCCACTACAGATTTTTTAACTAATTAATTTTATTTTATTTTTTCAGTGTTCTAAGATTCATTGTTTATGTACCACATGAGTGCTTCATGCAATACCTGTTCTCCTCAATACCGACCACCAGGCTCAGCCAACCCCCCACTCCACTCCCCTCCAAAACCCTCAGTTTGTTGCTCAGAGTCCACAGTCTCTCATGGTTCATCTCCCCGCTCAGATTTCCCCCAATTCACCCTTCCTTTCCTTCTCCCAATGTCCTCTATGTTTTCCCTTATGCTCCAGATGTAAGTGAAACCATAGGATAACTGACTCTCTGCTTGACTTATTTCACTCAGCATAATCTCTTCCAGTCCCATCCATGTTGATACAAAAGTTGATTACTCACCCTTTCTAATGGAGGAGGCATAATATTCCATTGTAGATATAGACCATATCTTCTTTACCCACTCATCTGTTGAAGGGAATCTTGGTTCTTTCCACAGTTTGGTGATTGTGGCCATTGCGGCTATGAACATTGGGGTAAATGTGGCCCTTCTTTGTACTACATCTGCATCTTTGGGGTAAATACCCAGTAGTTTAATTACAGAATCATAGGGTAGCTCTATTTTTAATTTCCTGAGGAATCTCCACACTGTTTTCCAAAGTGACTGCACCAACGTGCATTCCCACCAACAGTGGAGGAGGGTTCCCCTTTCTCCACATCCTCTCCAGCATTTGTTGTTTACTGTCTTGTTGATTTTGGCCATTCTAGCTGGTGTAAGGTGGTATCTCAGTGTGGTTTTGATTTGGATCTCCCTGATGGCTAAAGATGATGAACATTTTTCATGTGTCTGTTAGCCATTTGTATGTCTTCTTTGGAGAAGTGTCTGTTCATGTCTTCTGCCCATTGTTTGATGTGATTACCAGTTTTGTGAGTGTTGAGTTTGAGGAGTTCTTGATAGATCCTAGATATCAGACCTTTGTCTATAGCGTCACTTGTGAATATCTTCTCTCATTCCATGGGTTGCCTGTTTGTTTTGTGGACTGTTTCCTTTGCTGTGCAGAAGCTTTTTATCT
Organism: Nasua narica; assembly: GCA_028533885.1. NCBI lineage: Eukaryota > Metazoa > Chordata > Mammalia > Carnivora > Procyonidae > Nasua > Nasua narica. The sequence goes on along the minus strand of CM052797.1, from coordinate 22,612,904 downwards.
TGATGAAGTCCCAAAAGTTCATTTTTGCTTTAGTTTCCTTTGCCTGTGGAGACATGTCCTGAATGAAGTTGTTGTGGCTAATGTCGAAGAGGTTACTGCCTATGTTCTCCTCTAGGATTTTGGTAGATTCCTGCCTTATATTCAGGTCTTTTATTCATTTCGAGTTTATCTTTGTGTATGGTGTAAGACAATGGTAAAGTTTCATTCTTCTATATAGAGCTGTCCAATTTTCCCAGCACCATTTATTGAAAAGACTGTATCTTTTCCACTGGATATTTTTTCCTGCTTTGTCAAGATTATTTGACTATAGAGTTGCCAGTCCATATCTGGGCTCTCTATTCTGTTCCACTGGTCTATGTGTCCGTTTTTGTGCCAGTACCATGCTGTCTTGGTGATCACAGCTTGAAATCAGGCAATGGGATGGCCCCAGCCTTGTTTTTCTTTTTCAACATTTCCTTAGCAATTCGGGGTCTTTTCTGGTTCCATACAAATTTTAGGATTGTTTCTTCCAGCTCTTTGAAAAAAACTGGTGGAATTTTGATTGGGATGGCATTGAAAGTCTAGATTGCTCTGGGCAGTATAGACATTTTAACAATGTTTATTCTTCCGATCTATGAGCCTGGAATGCTTTTCCACCTTTTTGTGTCTTCAAATTCTTTCATGAGTGTTCCTTGAGTACAGATCATTTACCTTTTTTGTTAGGCTTATTCCCAGGTATCTTATGGTTCTTGTTACTATAGTAAAGTGAATTGATTTTGTAATTTCCCTTTCCATATTTTCATTGTTAGTGTATAGGAAAGCAACTGATTTCTATGCATTGATTTTGTATCCTGACACATTACTGAATTGCTGTATGAGTTCTAGTAGTTTGGAGGTGGAGTCTTTGGGCTTTCCATGTAAAGTATCATATCATCTGTGAAGAGACAGAGTGTGTCTCTTCTTCCTGAAGGCAGCTAGGGGGAAGAGATTCCTTATATACAGAGGAAGACCCATCAGAATAACCTCAGACCTGTCCACAGAAACCTGGCAAGCCAGACGGGGCTGGCATGATAGATTCAGGGCACTAAATGAGAAGAAAATGCAGCCAAGAATACTTTATCCAGCAAGGCTGATATTCAAAATGGATGGAGAGATAAAGAGCTTCCACGACCGGCAAGGTTTAAAAGAGTATGTAACCACCAAGCTGGCACTACAAGAAATATTAAAGGGGGTTCTATTAAAGTAGAAAGAACCCATGAGTGACATAGAACAGGAATTTACAATCTACAGAAACAAGGAATTCACAGACATCATGATGTCAATAAAGACTTATCTTTCAATAATCACTCTCAACGTGAATGACCTAAATGCTCCCATAATATGGCATAGGGTTGCAGAATGGATGAAATGACAGGACCCATCCATATGCTGCCTACAAGAGACATATTTGGAACCTAAAGATACATCCAGACTGAAAGTGAAAGGATGGAGAACCATCTTTCATGCCATCAGACCTCAAAAGAAAGCTGGGGTAGCAATTCTCATATCAGATAAATTAGATTTTAAGCTAAAGAGTATAGTCAGAGATACAGAAGGACACTACATCATTCTTAAAGGGTCTGTCCTCTAAGAAGATCTAACAATTATAAACATTTATGCCCCAATATAGGAGCAGCCAACTACCTAAGCCAACTGTTAATCAAAATAAGGAGTCATATTGATATGAATACATTAATAGGTGATCTTAACATGCCACTCTCACTAACGGACAGATCATCTAAACAGAAAATCAATAAAGAAACAAGAGCTTTGAATGACACATTTGACCAGATGGACCTCATAGATATATACAGAACATTCCACCCTAAAACAACAAAATACTCATTCTTCTCAAGTGCACATAGAACTTTTTCCAGAATAAACCACATACTGAGTCACAAATCAGGACTCAACTGGTACCAAAAGACTGAGATGATTCCCTGCATTTTGTCAGACCACAATGCTTTGAAACAGGAACTCAACTGCGAAAAAAAGTTTGAAAGAAATTCAAACACTTGGAGGCTAAAGACCAACCTGCTCAAGAATGCTGGGATCAACCAGGAAATCAAAGATGAACTTAAACAATTCATGGAGACCAATGAGAATGAAGACACATCGATCCAAAACCTATGGGACACGGCAAAGGCAGTCCTAGGGGGAAATACATAGCTATCCAAGCCTCACTCAAAAAAACTAAAAAATCCTGAATACACCAGCTCACTTTATACCTTAAAGAACTGGAAAATCAACAATAAATTAAGCCAACCCCATGCACAAGAAGGAAATAATCAAGATTAGAGCAAAGATCAATGAGTTGGAAACTAGAGAAACAGTAGAATGCATCAATGAAACCAGAAGTTGGTTTTTTGAAAGAATCAATAAGATTGATAAGCCACTGGCCAAACTAATCCAAAAGAAAAGAGAGAGGACCCTAATTAACAAAATTATGAATGAAAGGAGAGAGATCACTACTAATCCAAAGGAAATAGAAACAATCATCAGAAATTATTGTCAACAGCTATATACCAATATGTTAAGCAACCTAGAAGAAATGGATGCATTCCTGGACACCTATAGACTTCCAAGACTGAAACAGGAAGAAATTGACCTTCTCCACTTTTTCTATGCTTTCTGTCTTCCAGAAAATGGCCCTATCTCCTACTTCAGGGAGCAAATTTGGGCCTCCAATCTTGAACACCCTCTACTCTTTGTCTCATTTATGTGCACAAATCTGTCTGCTGACACTTGATGGAGCTGGTGATCTGAGGTGTTGCACTCTGAAGAGTTCAGGTTATCCTTACAACCCTGAACTCACAATCCATGGCTCCCACCCTCCTCTCTGTGGCATGGATACCCTGTCACCCAGTGGCTACTACCTGGACTGGATCCAGTCTTTTCTGTGCTATACATTTCACATTGAGGATCATGATGTGAAGTACACAGGGATATCTCTAGTGGCAACAAGCACAGCAAGATTGCTGCTCCCTCCCTGTGATTTGCTGAGTGGTTTTGGTGGGGGTTTGTGAGGGGAAATGCAGTCAGTAGAGGATGGAAGCCAGGGTTGGCTCTTGAGCTTGCTCTTGTCTTCCCTCATAGCAACTTAAGACTATAAATTTGGGCAATTCAATATGTACTTTTGTGTAATCTTAAGTAGTCAAGTCAGTGGCTTCAGCATCATTTCTACTGATGGTGTATAAGCAGGGGGGAAGTTTTTGACTGCCCTGTCCCCACTCCTCAATTAGGAGGAATTCCACTTAAGGGTGTTGCTTGGTCCCTGGCCTGACCTATAGTTAAGGCTGCCAGACCTGACCCCACCCTCCCTAGAGCTACCTGAATGTCCTCCAAATGTAGACCAACTTCATCTCTCTGCTACCCTAGCCCTGTGTAGTCCCTATTATTATGGAAACAGTGTCCTTAGAGTTCCCTGGGGACCAGTCTTTCACCTCTGCTCTCTTGCACTATCTGTGGGAACAAGAAGGGACCTGGGCTCAAATGGACCATGCTTCTTTTCAAACATCTTCAGAGATGACATTTTTTTCAACTTCTAACCAGGAAGGTGCATTTTGTACAAACATGATCTTCTAATGCCTTGTATGCCTCCCTTTCCTGGTAGAAAGAAGCCAGCCATCCTGGTGCATTCTCTGCATCCTGTAGGAATATGCCTTTTCATCCAGTACTAGCACAGCTATCCTCAGATGTCAGTTCCTCAGGGGTTTGTCACCATAGGACAACCTTTAACTACTACATGGACTCATAAACATCTGCCAAGGCTGGGCTGGGCTTTGGGATGTTATTACCTCTTCCAGTCCCACTGGCCTGTAAGAGGGGTGCTATTCATTGTCATTTTGGGGGGATGGAGGTGAGTGTCCTCCTTTCTGGTCTCTTGGAGAATGTATGGCTCTGAACTGGTCCCCTGTATTCAAGAAAGGAGTTCTAGCACTGTCTAATATGCAGTGGTCACAACAAGTGACATTGTTGTCCTTTCTCTCCCCATGCTGTCTAAGACTGCAGCGCTCGGACTTTTCACCTCCCTCACCTTTGCCACTCTGTGTCACCTGCCCCTATGGTCTTGACCATCTCTAAACCTCATTCACTTTTGAAATGTTCCCTGCTCTGCCTGTGTCCTGTGGTTGGTGGGAACCAATGCTCTGTGTCCACATTATGTGGCATTCAGTAAACTATGTCCCTCTTGTCCTGGGTTATGTATTTGATATTACTCCTATGGGTGAATCCAGGACTTTTTATTCTTCTAGAAGGTTTGACCACACTTTCCCACTGTCCTGAGTGTCTGTGTTCTGGGTGCTATTCAATTCCTTCTCACCAAGCCTCTCATACAGACATTTGGTGACACCCTTGAGAGCTTCCTAATTACTATATACCTGCCTGGGCCTGTACTCTATGGAAAGGCTGGTGCAGTTGTTCATGTCCCTCACCATCAAACCTCAGGACCCCACTAAACCACACGGAACAGTAAGTGCAGGTAGAATAACCTGCTCCTCAGCTGTGATTCTGGGGGGCTAGAGAGGGTTGGCCTGCATGTTGGGTGGACTCCTTTATCCTGGGCCCCACCTGGGTCCTATTCAGCTTCCGAAGGACATACTGCACTGGCCTCACAGGAGAGAGGACTTGTTGGGTCCTCACCTCCCCGGTGAGTAACCCCTGATGCTTGGGGTCCTGGAAGGGTGGGTTTGGAGAGCATGCCTGAAACTCCTAGATATGCAAGTTTGTTTTCTACTGATGTATTATTTTTTGAATAGTAATTCAATTGTCATAAAAGGCTTTGAAATCTTGCGGTTTTTTGGAGCTCCCAAGGGGAAAAACTCAGCCACCTAGGGGAGGGCATAGATATAGAGATATTTGCATGATGTTACCACCACTATCCATCCCCATACCTGATTTTATCTTGTAAAGTAGCCTCTGTACCCATTAAACACTCCCAATTCTCTTTCCTCCTTAGTCTATGGCAACCACTATTCTATTTTCTGCCCCTATGAATTTGACTTCTCTTGCAACATATAAGTGGAATAATATGGTATTTGTCTTTTTGTGATTGGCTTATTTCACTTAGTATAATGTCCTCGACCTTCATGTTGTACCATATTGCAGAATTTCCTTCCTTTTTAATGCTGAATAATATTCAATTTTAAATTTGCAATCTTATTATATCTTTCTATAGCCTTGCAAGCTTCATTAAATCTTTTCTGGAATAAGACAAACAAATTAAAAAAACTTCGCTTCCAAATTTCATAAGGAGCAGTTTTTAAATCTGAACATTTTCATTTTTTTTCTGTGTGCTTTTGACAACAGTATTTTGGTCACCATGATTATTACTATACATCCAAAAGAGTAACAAAAATGAAATCACAAGAACTGATCTTTAAAAAAATAGAGGAGTGGCATAGCCCATATTTAACCAGGGCAACCACTGTGGGTTTTTTGTGCAGGGAACAGCCCTGGGGTTAGCCTTGCTTCACTGAGCCAAGTGTCCCAGTTTGCTCTTAAGGGGGAACACAATGTCAGTCCACAGGGTGGCAATGCAGAGGCACAAGGGTGCCGGACCTTGGGATGGCCAGGTCTGGTGGGGTTCTGGAGGCCAGCTTGTCCCCAGTCCACATTTCCTATGCCTTTGGAGATGCACTGTCTGCAGATGCAGAGGAAACACTGCACCTCAAAATCCTTCCTCTTATTCTCTGTGTAAGAAGCAAGTGAAAGAAGATGAAATCAGAAAAAAGGGGATAAAGACTTCACCACAGAAGAAGGAAGATTTTCTTTCTTTTTTTTTTTTAAAGATTTTATTTATTTATTTGACAGAGAGAGAGATCACAAGTAGGTAGAGAGGCAGGCAGAGAGAGAGGGGGGGAAGCAGGCTCCCCGCTGAGCAGAGAGCCCGATGTAGGGTTCCATCCAAGGACCCTGAGATCATGAACTGAGCCGAAGGCATAAGCTTTAACCCACTGAGCCACACAGGCACCCCAGAAGGAAGATTTTCAAAGGAAATACAAGTGCGAAAGAGGTGAGGAAAGCAGTTGGCCAAGTTTTGGCTCTGGTTTCTATTCCTTCTTTGTGGGCTGTAGTGGATGAGCTCTGGACCTCTCTCATCAAAGGAAAGACAGGGAACCCCCACCCCCACATGAGTTTGCCTTTGGCATATAAGTGGATACATATATGTGAATAGCATTTTCCCACTATAATTTTTTGACCATTGAGCAGACCCTCATGCTTAGAGGGTCAGGATTCTCTTGTTCTTCAGGCCCATGTAGGTACCCAAGGAAATGTCTGTTGGTCCAGTAAGGGGTGCCAGATGGGACTTTTTTTTTTTTAAGATTTTATTTATTTATTTGGCAGAGAGAGAGAGAGAGAGATCACAAGTAGGCAGAAGGCAGGCAGAGAGAGAGAAGGAAGCAGGCTCCCTGCTGAACAGAAGAGCCCGATGCGGGGCTCGATCCCAGAACCCTGAGATCAATGACCTGAGCCAAAGGCAGAGACTTTAACCCACTGAGCCACCCAGGCACCCCCAGATGGGACTTTTGTGCTGCATTTTGCTGCAGCACCCCAGCTCTGGGTGGGGCCTCAGGTGGCACTCCCATCCCCGCCCACCCCAGGATGAGGTACAATGCCTCTCCATATATGGCAGCTATTTATAGATTTGTGTCTCAAGGTCTGCCCTGGAGATGTCAGTTAGATTTATGTGGGGAGGGCTTATTTTGTTGGACAATCAGTATTCCCCTCTGAGTTAATTTCCGAGTTTCTTGAGAAAAAAATCCCACTCCTTTCTCTGGGTAATGGTTTTCTGACCTGTGCTTTGTGGCAGTGGCCATTTATACCTTCTTCCTTGTTCTCATATTGCTTATACCCCAGAGAAATTTCCCTTTTTCTGGGAGTAGGGACCATGTCCTATTCACGTCTGTCCTTCCACCCACCTGGCAGAGTAAATGCTTGTTAAATATTTGAATGGAAGAGATGTGTATATGTATTTCTGAGCCAATTGTTTTGGGGAGTGTATAGCAAGGCCATTTCCAGGCAAGGAGCGATTATTCTGAAAGTGCAGGAAGTGTTTTCCATGGGGTCCTTGTATGTGCCAAAAGCAGGCTGCAGTGGTGATGGTAGTTGGGCAGCAAGAGGGGCCCATTGGTCTCTAGGATGTCTTGGGAGGGCCAAGTTGCCATGTGGGTCCTGACAAAGACAGGAAGGAGCTTCTTGAGGTGAGGATTCCAGAGACAAGGGCCGTTGTTATGATATTAAGGGCCAAGGCAGCATCACAAGGCAATATCTTTGAGTTTCATGGAGTTGAATCATTGCTTTTAAAAGATGGTTTCTAGGGGCGCCTGGGTGGCTCAGTGGGTTAAAGCCTCTGCCTTCAGCTCAGGTCATAATCCCAGGGTCCTGGGATCAAGCCCCACATTGGGCTCTCTGCTCAGCAGGGAGTCTGCTTCCCCTTCTCTCTCTGCCTGCCTCTCTGCCTACTTGTGATCTCTCTTTCTCTCTCTGTGTCAAATAAATAAATAAAATCTTAAAAAAAAAGATGGTTTCTATAAGCATTGGATCATATCTCCTGTAGGTGTTCCTGTGAATTAAAAATAATGATAACCAAGAGCACTAAAGACTTGAGTAATTTCAAAATGATTTATTTTTCAAAGTATTGATGAAATATCAAGTCTAAATACATTCCTTGTTTGAAGCTCTTAGAAATCAGACTTGGTATTCCCCAATCCTATCTTTCTGAAACATGTGTTTCATTTGGACCACCAGTCATTCACTTGCAATAGTGGAAGTGTGTTCAGAAAAGCAATAAAAACTCAACACATGCATTTCCACAGGCTCTTCTCTTCTAGAAGTATAGTGGCTTCCTTGTCTGCACTGGTCACTTCTCAGGAGAGAAGGGAGTCCAAGAGGGTACTGGGCTGCCCGAGCCCACACAGGCACCAGAGATATGCAGATGGCAGGAGGCACCCGTCACCCTTCCCTTTTCCATTTCCCTTTTCCAAAGGTGCTGAAGTGAGGCATTCAGCACCTTTGAATTTATTAACGGCCCAGTACCCCAGTCTTCATACAGTGTCAAACACCTTCTTGGTGTTCTTGGTACAGTTTACGAAACCCAGACTTGAGAGGTAAACTTGAAATGGGATTTTGAGGGGGAAGGAGGACTGTGTAGGACTCGGTGATCTGGGATGGCACTTCTCGGTGGTGCTGGCTTTCCCATACTGTGGTTTCTGTTGTGTCTGCAGTGGACATGCTCAAGGCATGTCCACTTCCATCCCTGCTCCCAGCTTCTGACATCTGATTTCCATAGACTTCTGACTGTGAGTAAAGGGAGTCTTTGGAGGAGTGATTCTCCACAATGCACAACTGAAAAACATACAGGAATTTTCCTATTGAGAATACAACTCCAAATGAACCTTGTAGGAATATACATCCTATGAATATTCAAGATCTACACCAAAGGCAAACTCCAGGAGACTTTAGGAAGCTTTAGAAACTCCTGAACTTCTGGAGTTAGTGGCTTTCAGGAGAAAACCGAGATGGATGTTAGGATGTCAGTCATGCTGACACGAACAAAAAAAAAGTGACAAAAAGTGAAAGCAATACCAAGAAAAATCTCAACACAATTATTTTACAAGCTGATAATTTTTTTCCAGATAAAAATGTGAAAAAGAATCTAACACAATTATTTTACAAGCTGATAATTTTTTTCCAGATAAAAATGTGAAAAAGAATCTAAGTGCAAGGCAAGACATCTGGAAAAACATAAAAAATAAGAAAAAATGTGAAAAAGATCTAAGTGCAAGGCAAGACATCTGGAAAAACATGAAAAATAAGAAAGAAAACACAAGGAGAAATGTGTCTAGTAAACCACAGTTTCAGTAATCTGGTACTAATGCAGGAATAACAGGAAACAACAGATTAAAATTAAACTTCCTTTGGAGAAGTGTCTGTTCATGTCTTCTGTCCATTTTTTGATGTGATTATCTGTTTTGTGAGTGTTGAGTTTGAGGAATTCTTTATAGATCTTAGATATCAGACCTTTGTCTGTAATATCATTTGTGTAAACTCCCAAATTATGTGTGAAAATTAACTTGATAGACTAACATTTCAGGTTATTGGATAAAGTTTGTATCATTCATGTTATGAAAACAGACATACATTTGAAGAGGAATAAAAAGTTAAATTCGATCTTACACCAAAACAAAGTCCATATTTAAGTGTAAAGAGTAATAGCATAAGGGGTGTCTGGGTGGCTCAGATGGTTAGGTGTCTGCCTTCAGTTCGGGTCATGATCTCCAGGTCCTGGGATCAAGCTCGGCATCGAGCTCCACCTTGAGTTCCCAGCTTGGGGGGGGGAATCTACTTCTCCTTGTGCTTCTTCCCCTGCCCCCTCTTGGGTGCGCTCGCTCTCTTTCTCTCCCTCTCTCTCTCAAATGAATGAATAAAATCTTTTAAAAAGAGAATAATAGCATAAAGTACTAGAAAAAGTATCTATGAATAAATATATATGTAATTTTGGGTTGGGATATCTACAACTACAGCAGCAAACAGGATTGACCTCATGAAACTGGGTGTCTCAAGGGCTCCATGTCTGTGCCTGGAGCCAGGGCAGACACTGATGGACTGTAGAGCCTCCAGATAGCAGAGCTTCACTGCTATAGTTTAGCATGACTGTGATTCATAAGAACTTCACTGCTTTGCTGGCCTCCTGGGGTGACCTCCTAAATGAACCATGTAACCCCAATCTTACCCTCTGTTTTGGTCAGCTTGGGCTGCTTTAACAAAATTCCACAGACTGGGTATTCCAAACAATAGACATTTATTTCTCACAGTTCTGAAAGTCTGAGATCATGGTCTGGTTAGGCTGCCACCTGCTCCAACCACCAGGAAGAGCTGTTTTTCCTTCTGGTCTTTCACTCAAGGAGGAAGGGCTTGGATTGTGTTCATACCCTCCATGCCATCTAGGTGAAGTAAGACATGAGGTAGAGCCAAGAACTGGGATGAGAGGGAGTTGCTCCCTACCACCATGGGACAGACAGCTATGCTGGGGCAGCCACATTTCCTCTGCCCTATCCTCCACTTATTTTGAGCTTGGAGCAGGCAGTCTGCAGGTTTCTGCAGAACTTGGTCATGTTGAGTAAGCAGAGAGTACCTTGAAGGGCTCCTTCAGTCCTGCATCCCTTCTGGGACAACATTGGGTGATGCAGGCAGGCTGAGCATCAGTGGTTTGGTGAGCTGGTAGTGTCCTCTCTCCAGTTGCCCACCTGAGAGTCTACTGTCCTCCTGACTCTGCTGAGAGTTTGTATTGGGTATTGAAGAGAGATTTTCTCAAAACAGTATTCATGCTTTGTTTGTGGCAGAAGTTTTTCTCCTCCTTAGGAAGATGTCATGCTGAGTGACGATCTCACTTTCCACCAAGCATGACACAGGTGTATAAGTCCGTGGAGGTACATGAACTTAGGTAGAGAACAAGCCCCAGTGATACAGTGCTCACTATTCAGGCGCCCCTGATGCTCCACCCATTCTTAGGTTATCCCATTCTTAAATTATTCAGTTCTGGGTTGAGAGGTGGGGCCAGCAGTACCTTGGAGGCACACTGGCAGGCTATGTGCCGTGGATTAGTGGCCACTGGTGGCCATTGACAGGATATGGGCAGGAATCTGCCCTAAGGATCAGCACGTATCACTGTCATGAGAGGTCAAGTCAATCCACATGGGTGTGAGAGGTGCTATATGCATCAGAAAACATAGGGTTATGTCCCCCTCCTGGCAATAGTTATGCTGCTCAACCCACAGGTGGCTACAGCCACCTTTGGAGGGCCACCATAAATAGGGAGATGCCTGCATATATACACATGTATCCACACACATACACTCACTTGCATGCATCTGTATATAGACACATATTTATACACGTACACATATATACATTTTATACATGTAGATAGATATATACACACATTTCTATATACATGTATACATTTAGACATATACCTGTATACACATGCATATGTGCACACACATTTACACATATGAACATATTTATACAGATACATATATCACTCACATATATACACATGTGTACACTGTATATACATGCACATTTACACACGTATAAGAGACACATATACACATATTTACACACATACACATTCACACATACATACATATACACACTTATTTATAAATGTCACACATGAGCACAGTTGTTTCTATTAGCCTGGATAATTGTGAGTTTAGAAGACGCTTGACCAGGAATGGTCTGCTTGTCCGACGGGTGGTTGAGAGCGGACCTCAGTGCCCTGCAACCTGGAATCAAACCTGGGGCTTCTGCTTACACCAGGTCTCAGTCTCCTTTCCCTTATTTTAAGATGATGTACCAATAATCCCTGTCTGATGGTTACCTGAGCATTATGAGACAGAAGCAAAGTGTTCAGCATGGGCCTGGCTGGTTGCAAGAGTTATGAATATGATCTTGTCCTGAGGGAGACTTCTCTTTCTTGGGGGGAACCTCACAGGCTACAGGTGGTATGTTTGGATTCTGGAGACCTTACTAGCAAGAGCCCAGACTTATTTCAAGAGGTTGAAGGGAAGTAGCTATCGCAGCTTTGAGCAGAGCAACTGTGCCCAGCACAGTGACCACATTCTGAGCAGTATGGAGATACCATGAGAAACATCTGGAAATAGCCAGGCTACTTTAAGCGGTCTAGTTTCTGGGACTCAGGCTGGGAGAGCGTTGTAGTGTGACACACTACTGGGATGAAAGAAACATGGCATCCTCTAGGTCAGGCTGGGGAAGTAATGCCAATGCTTTCTTATCTCTTTGACCCCTGATATCTCCCAAGACATCCTCCTTCCCAGGAGTGTGAAGGTGAGCTGATGGCTATGGTGGGCTTTTTCTGGCTCACTCACATGGCTACTTCCTGGTGATTCTTCCTCACAAGAGGTGGACACTCCACATTATGAGGATGAATGGTACCAATGATGATAGCGGGTATTCTGAGAATGAAGTAGCTGTGGCTACAAGCCTCTCAAACCCACACTTCTTGGTGATTTTATGATGTTGATATACTTTCATATGCATCCTAACTTAGGTGATATGAGAATTGCCTTTGTATCTGATCTTTGAAAATGGAATTCCATTTAAAATTTTCATTCCTATCTATCTCTTAAAATTTGACTCTATTTTGAAGACCAACCTTGAATTCTTTGTATGAAGCTTCACCTAGCAGTTCTTGTGGGCAGTCCTCCGTTATCCCTCTGTCTGTTTTCTTACACTTTTACTTTGTGTTATGCTTGTTTATGATGGAGCCTTACCTGCTTGATTAGGTAGTGGGCCAGCCAACTCACTTTTCATTCTCCCTCTTCCCAGAACATTGCCTGGGTTAATACTCAAAAAGAACAACTATAGGCTATTATGAAAT
>CM052797.1:22572263-22599980 GCA_028533885.1 Nasua narica | reverse complement strand
TCCGTTTTCAGCCACATGCAATAAAAGTCTTTATTTGTCTTGGGCATATCCAGCATCATGGGTGGCCCCAAGAATGTGTCCTGCTGCCAGCATTTGTGTGGTGTGTATCCTGATGTAGCCTAGCTAGAATCACATTTCAGGTGCTCAATATTTTGCCAAATGAATGAATGTGATTCTTTGTGCTCAGGTGTGCCTATCTGTGCACAAATGTGTGTGTACATGCTTGGCTGTGTGTGCACATGTGGATGTGAGGTTCTCTGTGCTTGCTGTGTGTTTGTGTGTCTTCATGCCTGTGTGGGACATGTGAGTCATTTGTGATCTGTGATCATTTTGAGGTTGTGTCTGTGCTTGGGGTCTTATTTCTGAGTGTGTACCAATTTTCAGCATTGGCATCAGACAGTGTGTCTGTACCATTGTTGGGAGACTCCAGTGGGTGGCTGGTGCACGCTTCTGTGACAGCATGTGAGATTGTGAGCAAGGATGAGGTGTGTGAGTGGTGTTTTCATGCCCTGTGGACTCCAAGATGTGTGTGGCTGTGCCTCTTCTAGGCAGGCCGCCTGAGATTATGGCCATGCTGAACCCTGAATGACTGGAAACGACACATGACTATATGTGGCTATGAATACTTGGTTTTCATTATCTGCATAGGTGGGCATGAATCTCAGGCTCTGTGTGTGTGCATGCAGGATTATGCATGAGAAGAGGCTCCTCTTCTCAGTGTGAAATATAAAGAGCAATATTACATCTTGAGCAATGAGGGTGGTTCATGAAGCCAATACCTGCAATCCTTTAAAAACTCACAGGGAGGGAGCAGTGGCCTAGAGAAAGGAAATTATGCATGAAACAAGAAACAAATACATTGAACTCTGAAAACTTCATGATTCTACTTTTTTAGCTACCAGTTCACACAATTGTGTTGTTCTGAAGCTCTGGCTACTTACCAGGATCTGGTAGGTAGAGCACAGGGATTTCCAAGGAAAAGGTCAGGGTGGGCCAGGTCTTCTGTGATCTCCTGAGGATTGACCTCAGCTCTGTGTCTAGTCTTCAGCCTTCTTCTGGAATTTCATGTTTTGGTGGTTTGAGGAATTTTTTTGAACTTCTATAACCTGTCATAACCACTTCAGTGTACTTTCAGACGAGGTATAAGGTTCTCTACAAATTCCACAAACACATACTTTAACCATCACACGGGTTGTATCCCCTTTTCTACAGTATGGGAAAACCGTGTTTACCTTCCTCTGATGATTTAACTTTGTGACTGGGTGGTTAATCCTTAAAATCAACAAATATCAATAATTAAGACCTATTGTAGTGGAGAATAGTATAATAAATCAGAATTTTATCTCTTAATATCTAAAAAAGCTGTTTAGAGAGAGCTGGTGAATGTTTGATACATCAGTCAACACCATTATTATACCCGCATTTTTAACTTTTGTCAAAATTATTTAAAACCTATTGTTCTCCTGCCACAAATCTATCATTAAATGTTTTTGATTATTACAGATTTTATTCAGCCTGTATCCAGATCAAGGAAAGTTCTGGCAGTTGTTGGCTGTGTCACCTCTGCAAAGCTACTGTATCCAGTCTGTACTGAAATGGATAGTTGCCCATGGCTGAGATTCACAAAGAGGCACCAGAGAAGTATTAACAACTGTTGCTGAAGGTCCCAGTGTAGGTGATCACTGCTCTTCCCATGCCTATTTTGTTTCTTCAGAACATTTGATGAAAGATGAGTCCAGAACAGAAGGGGAGGGGAGCACTAGTGAGACTATGATGAGTGGTTGGTGGTGAGGTTCCCCCTCAGGAGATGACAGCCAGGTAGCACATTCCAGTTAGAGTCTGGTTCCTCTGGGCTCTTGCATGCTCTGTTTTTTACCCCATCCCCACTTCCTTTCACATTTCAGCATGAGTAGTTTCTACTGACCTACTTTTAAGTTCATTGCTTCTTTTTCTTGGCTGTGTCATATGGGCATGATGATTGCTTGGTTTCTTCATACTGTGTTTTCTCCTGCCTTTTTGTAGGGCTCATCATTTGTCATTAAAAGAGCATTCTCTGGTGGCTCTTCTTATAAGGACACAATCCTCTCAGATGAGGGCCCCACCCTGTGACTTCATTTAACCTTAATTACATTTGTAGAGCCCCATCTCCAGATATAGCCACACTGGGGAGCTGGGCTTCACCATGTGAATATTGTGGGGGACATAAACATTCATTCCATAGCACTGTGGGTTTTAGTTAGAGGTCTGTGTAAATCTAGTCAGAGGTAGACTGTGTTGCAGTGTGTGGTTGCCATGGTAACCTCTAGCATCCCAGACACTTGGAATTGCTTGGCTTCTCTCCTGCTATCTGCCAGGCTGTGCACTATTCCCACTCCTCCCACAGGGGAGAACTACTTTCCCCTCTTACCTACCACTCCCTGCTGCTGGGGTTCCACTGTGCCCTTAGGCTACCAGATTTGATTAGTTTCCCCAGCAAATTAAGGCTTTTTCATGAGTCTCCCCAATTTCTCCATCTTCAGGTTCCAGGAGCAAAATCCTATTAGAATATGTGAACACCCTAATTCTGTGGCTCCCAAGGTCTCTCTACTATCATACTAGCCCGCACTTGACCTTGAGCTGTTTAAAAATTTTCTGATTTAATCTTACCTGCTTCTGTGTGTGGTGGTAGCACCTACCTCAGGGAAGCAAACACTTGGCCCTATTCTTCCCTGAAGTTACCTGTCTCACTCTAGATTTCAAGTTAGATGTTTATGATGCAACCTCATTCTTGACAGAATAAGTCATTAACTTAACATCTGTCCAGCCTTTTAAGGTTGTAAGAGTAGGAGTGGTATGTTTCTAGCTCTTAATATATTGCAGTTGAAACTGAAAGTCCAGAGTCCAGTGCCTCTCTTGAATAGATATTTGGATAAGGATAATCAAGCAGGAAAGTCCCTAAAGCTCCCAGTCCCGGGAGAGGAAACATCTTGGAAAACAAGCTAGGGAGGAGAGGAGGGTGAGGAGGAGAAAGGAGTGGGGAGGAAGAAGAAGCAAATGGAGGAGGAGGTTCATGGAGAAGGAGGGAGAAAAGGAGGCAGCTGTGTCCTGCTCAAATATTTCTATAATTAACTTTTTTTTCCTGATTATTACCTTTTAAAAAGGAATTAAATCATTCAGATTTTTTTTCCTTTAGTATCTTCAACTGATAAGCTTGGGTGAACTGAAATTTTAGAAAATGGGGTCATTTTCCTTGCAGTAGTCTTTTGCATATTTTTATTTCCTCTAGTTCTTTTGGGGGGAGTCCCCCTGTGTCTTCCCAGGACATCCTCTCACTCAGCTGAGCCATTCTCCACACACTGGGTACC
The DNA here is from genome assembly GCA_028533885.1 of Nasua narica. NCBI lineage: Eukaryota > Metazoa > Chordata > Mammalia > Carnivora > Procyonidae > Nasua > Nasua narica. Next base: position 22,596,636 of record CM052797.1, on the reverse strand, counting down.
AGCAACATTCCAGGAAGACCTGGCACTTAAGGCCTTCAGGTGGGCTCATGAGATGCTCTGGTGGGCAGTGCCTTGTGCATCCTGCCCTTAAATGAATGACAGTGCTTATCTATACCTGCTCTCAGGACAGGGTAGCTCTGATATCTATCTGAGAGCTTGCTAAAATATTGATATTTGCTTCACCACTTTAAAATTGTGTCTGTTTTAGATGAAGATGTATCCCCCTCTGAGAGAACTGGAGAGCACTGTGATTTTAATGAGCTTTGTTTCCCATTCTTATGCCTTACCTCTATATCGTCTCCATGGGTTAAAAACACTAGGACATCCTCCTGCTTTCCTCAGTTTCCCCTGGGGCTTTCTCAAAGCAGGTGTCAGTGTGGAGGCCTGGTTTCATGAAGCCCCCAGGACATGGATCCTCCTTTCAGTTCATGTGACCTCACTGTAAATGATCATAATCTACTGTCCAGGCTGAGCCAAGAACTTAGAGGGATCCTATGCAGAAACAGTCTTCAGTGAGAACCAGACAGGGAAGGGGAAATATTTGCAGGTTGCTGGTGTACTGTGGGAACTCCTGTATGAGACTTTATCAGTCATCAGAAATCCTAAGTAAGCATAACAAGTAAGGATAATAACAGAATAAATTCAGATACTGACAAATAAGAGTCCTCTATTCATCCCACCGAGAACTGTACTGTGTCACTTTTCCTCCACAGCGTTGTGCATAGTGTTCCTTCTAGAATAGCCCAAGTACACACACCCTTTCTTGGACTTGAATGAACCCAGGCAGATCCTAGTGGGTGGCAGACAAATGGTTTTTCTCAGCAGTAAGGGTAACCGGACAGTCTCTCTGCTGTTCTCTGAGCTGCATGTGTACTTGGATAAAGAGGGAAGGAGAAGTGGAGGAGATGCCAAGAGCTGTGTGAGATGGTAGGATGCTGCAGAGTGGTTCTTACATATCTGTGGGTCTGTTAAAGAAAAAAAAAAGGTCTTCAGTGACGCTTGTTAAAGATGGCAAGTCACCGGGGACTTAGTGATAGTTGTAGAGACCATGGCAGTGAGGTCTTGCTGTAGGAGAGAAGATTGAGCTTGAAAAGTGGGATTTTAAAGCCAAGGAGCAGAGTGGGGGGCAGTGGATGAAAAACTACTAAGAAGAAACATCATGGATAAGAGGAGATTCTGGCCAAACTGATCTCACAGGATTCTTTGTTCAAGGCAGGCAGAGTGACCAGACATCACTTGGGGGATGGAGGAGGATGAGGAACCTGACTGGATATTGAGTGTGATTAGATATGGAGAATGAAGATTCTGACTAAATTAACCTAGCAGGATTCTTGCTAAAACTGGGCCACATAGAAGCCCCCAAAGTCAAGACTTAGTCTTAGAGAAGAGAGCTCAAAGGAGCATAACTAAAGTTTGGACAAAGAGAGACTCTCTGTCAACCATTAACCATTGTTAAGGCTGATTTAAGCTTCCCATGGACTCCTTGGAAAGTGTACATTTTTTTTTTAAGATTTTATTTATTTATTTGACGGAGAGAGAGAGATCACAAGTAGGCAGAGAGGCAGGCAGAGAAAGAGGGGGAAGCAGGCTCCCTGCAGAACTGAGAGCCAGATGCGGGGCTCAATCCAGTGACCCTGAGATCATGACCTGAGCCAAAGGCAGAGGCTTTAAGCCACTGAGCCACCCAGGTGCCCCAGAAAATGTACATTGATCAGTAGATTTTCTGTACATTTCTGGAAGCTCACAAAGCCTCTCCCAGGACCCTAGGCTCATAATATGCTGTGGGGGTTTGTGAGAGATCAGAGATCAGAGGTTCCTCTCACATGTCACCAGAGAGCCAACTGCTGCTGGTCTAAGGTGGGGACAGAGTTGGGGGAGGCTAGCCTGTGCATCAGAGTTTGGACCTTTGAAGGTGAGTCTCAGCAAGGGGGTGTTATTGTGGAGGTCTGGGGCAAGAAGGGATTCAGACCTGGTTTTGAAGGGCCAGTAGTGGTATTCTCATTGTTGTTCTCAGGAGTGAAGAGCCCCACAATTCTTCTTTCTTGACTTCTGGCCAGACCCCAGCGGTGTGTGTTTTAGTGGCAAATGCTTTTGGAGAAAGCTTCACTATCCTTTAACTGGATATTAACAAAGCTACCTTTTCCCCTATTATGTTTTCTTTGTAATAGTCGGGCTTTGTCACCTCAGTAATTGCAGGGTTGTTTTGAGAAGCTTTGTGAAACAGGAAATGGCTGTGATTGCAGGCACCTGAGATTCTTTGTCCCTGAATTGTTCTCTGTGCTTATTATGGGGGAGAGCTGTTCAAGGCTTCTAGGTCATTAGACAGGTAAATAATGGTCAGCAAGCCAGGTTATATATAAGCAGGATAATTAGGCTTCCTCTCTTCCTCCCTTCCCTCCCTTTTCCCCTCCTTCCTCCCTTCCAATCTTTTTCTTTGTTTCTTGACATGGTTCATTTTTCCATCACACCCTTCATGGTAGCCCTGGGTTTTCAAAGTACATAAAGAAAACACTATACATATTAAAGGATTTTGTTCCCTCCTGTTCTTCCTTTCTTACACCTTAAGCTCCTTAGGATTTATTTTTATTTATTTATTTATTTTTAATATTTATTTATTTGACAGAGAGAGAGATCACAAGCAGGCAGAGAGGCAGGCAGAGAGAAGGAGAAGCAGGCTCCCAGTCGAGCTGGGAGCCCGATGCGGGGCCCGACCCCAGGACCCCAGGATCATGACCTGAGCCAAAGGTATACGCTCAATGGACTGAGCCACCCAGGTGCCCCGCTCCCTAGGGTTTATAATTACGATGTCCAATATGATAGCCACTAGTCACCTGTGGCTCTCTAAATTTATATTAGTGAAGTAAATAACATTAAAGTTTCACTTCCTCATTCACACCAGCCACATTTCAAGGGCTTAATAGCCACAGGTGATTAGTAGCTACCATATCAGAGGGCACAGATAAAAACATTTCTATCAACACAGAGAATTCTTTTGGCCAGCACCACTCTAGAAATTAAGGGCAATCATTCATCCATCTGGTCCCAAATTTTGGAGAAAATACATTAGCACTAGGTAGATTATTTTTGTGAACTGATTAATCTTAAAAATTTCATACTTTATCAGATGACATTACTCCCATTTTTTTCAAGAAGTTGGGTCTAGAGGAACCCCACTTTCTTACCTTCATTCAACTAAGCAAAAGTTGTGTCAAAGAAAAATTGTATCAGTTAAATAGGTAAGGAAGACTTTACTCAAGACTACTGCAATAGGGCAGAGATTGAACTCAACTCCAAATACAACAGGGTAAGCTGGGAATCTACAGAAGAATGAGGGGGAGGATGGAAAATTACCAAAGGGAACTTGGCCTGGGATCAAGAGTGAAGGCATTCTCAAAGAAAAAAAAAAAAAAAGTGAAGGGATTCTCAATAACTGGGCTCACCAGGCCAAGGCTGAACCTTAATCAAGAAGAGATCTCAGAGGACTTAAGTTTGGTCCAGGAGGAGTCCTGGCCAGTGTTAACTGAACCTGGCATATGATAGGCTCTGTAGCAAACTTAAGGGTAGGCCCAAGAGGACTCTACAGTTTAGGTGGAAATGACAGTCCCCTTTCAGGCTCTCATGGATTTGTTCCATGCCCAGTAACAGCACATTGCCTTCTGTTTAGAAGTTCTTTGCTCATGTGTCTTTCTCCTCATCACTCAGAGGCTGCCAAGACAGCTGCCCACACTGGGATAGCCAGAGCAGAGTCAATGGTCACAGTCATTAGAAGTACAACAGGAAGATGATTAACCAGGAACTCAGAGGAAGGATGTCCAGGGGGCTTAGAGAGTGGGAAGAAGGTTCATGGAAGGCATATCAAGTTAGCTCTTGAAAGATGGCTTTCATTGAGGAAGTGGTAAAGACAGTAGACTACTTTGATGCAGCTAGAAGGAGGTAATTTCTGACTTCTTCATGCCCCCATCTGGCAGGGTATTGGTAAAACAAGAATTTGTGGGGGCATCTAACGTGGTGAGAACGACATTAGTTTCTGGAGAAGTAACAAAATGAATAAGATGCAGTTATTCCTCTTGAGGACTGAGACCAGTTGGGGAGAAAAGTCTAAAACAAACTACATTATTGCATGAGCCCAATCTACAGAGGAACACTGGAGAAAGCCAGAGGATCTGCTGGAGTCCTGGATGACAAGGAAAGATTTAAGGAGAGGCAAACTTGAATGAGAACTCAGAAAATGGTAGAAGTTCTTCAGATTTGGGGAAGGCATTTGAAGCAAAGGCAGGGGACTTTGTGTTAGGAACATGGCAGGCAGTTCAACATGGGGAAAGGCAAGGATTGAAGCTGCTTGTGGGGGTGAGGGTCAGTTAGAGGCTCCTGTTTGCTGGGATCTGGAAGTCACAGCTGACACCAGCACACTCCAATGGGCTTTGAATCCTAAGTGCATGGTGGGCATGTAGGAAAACAGAAAAAAGGACATGTTGTCCGGTGTATGTGATTTTGTATGTACTCCATTTGGTGGTTAATCATAGGGTGCCTTGTTACATGGTTGTCTCCCCAACAGGGCATGAGATACCCCCTGTCCCCCAGGACAAAGGTCTTGTTTTATTCATTTATTTCTTGGAACACAATAAATGCTCCGTAAACATTCATTAAATCTGAGGGTGAAGGCCCTGCGTTTCCAATATTAGCCTCTAGGTGGTGGTGCTCCATCTCCTGAGTTCCTGCAAGGTCTCCAGAATCCTATCTGAACTGAAATTTTTCTCCCCACCCTGTATCTTGTGTTTGCCCTGGGGAAAGACCAGGACAGGAGTAATTTTGGCAGAAGCAGCAGTGTCTTTTTGGGCCTTTTCTTGGTACATCCTGCCTTGCGTGACTTTTGTTTTCCATTTGTCCTTGATGGAACCCAAGTAGCAGCATAAGTGTGTGGAGAGGCTTTCCAACAAAGTGCTGAGGACCCCTGCTCATTCTGGGCTCTCATATGGGCAACAATGTTGATAAAACACCTTTTTTTTTTAAAACCAGGATTTTTTTGTACAACTGTTTTTTTTTTAAACCAGCACATTTTGCTAGAAGAAATAGATAATGAAGAAAGATTAACCATTCACTGGCCCTTGATACTCAAAGTAAATCTTGTATACACTTTGGCAACAGTGAGGTTCTGCTTTTCCCTAAGTCTGTTCCATAAACTGCCTTTTCCTTCTAGGGTTTTAAGGAAGAGTAAAGGAATTGGCTACTGAATCCTACAACCAGTGAGCTGCTGCTAAGACTTTTGAGACCTCAAACAAAGCATAGACTATTTTGGGATTCATTTTTCCACCTACAACAGTTTTCTCTTCTGGACCAAAATGACTGGGCTAGCTGCTGTGTAGAATCTATATTATGACCCCCAGAACCTTGCAGCAGAGGCAAGAGTTGGCCCAGAGCAGAGATAGAAGAGATAGAAGGGCTGATTAGCACTACATTTGTGTAACACCCAAAGGCAGGATGTAGGTGTTAAGAGGGAGACTACAATGGGGCTTAAGTACCAATGGAAATTATATTTTGTGGGGGAAAAGCCTCTTTACCTAATAATTTTTCCCTGATCAAGAGCCCTTTACATGCTTTGAAGAAATTTCTCTCCTTTCACTGCAGTGCATCACTTACTTAAAATGACTTCAGAATTCTTATTTTCAATTCTCCTTGTGATTTCTCATTTTTTTTCTCCCCAAATATGTTTATTTTATTTTTTCAGTGTTACGAGTTTCCTGTGTGGTCATGATTTCTCATTCTAAAACTAGAGACCTGCACCTAAGGATTTGGACATGGATATGGATCAGTTTATCTGTTCATTCATGCATCCATCCTGTCTACTAGCTCATGGTGGGTTCTGGTACTTGGGCAGGAGTTTTATGCTGGCTGCAAAGAGTGGAAGCAGAGATCATGATAGGATGGGGAGATACCACTTAGAAAGGTTAAAACAGAGGATTTGAAACACATGTGGTCAGACATTGCAAAACCAACTGCTTGTCAGGAGTGAGTTGCTAAGGCGATAAGGAGTTGTCAAAGGCTGTAGTACAGTTGTAGAAAACAGCCTGGATAGGTATTTCCCTATGCACCTTTTAAGGAGGGTGCTCATTGTGTGGTTGGTGAGGGGACTTCAGGCCTCTCTTCCTTGCTTTGTGGTTCGCCTTGACTTTGCCTCAGCTTTGAACCTCTCCAGCCATGTGGACTCCACATTGCTCCAGGTGGATCTGGCAGGGGCCCTGGTGGCCGGTGGCCCAAGTCATACTGAAAGAGAAGAACATGTCCTGGTGGAGGTGACCCAGAACGATGTTCCAGGCTCCAGGCGGCGGCGGCCACAGCAGGTTACACTTATAAGTTATTTGAAAGGAACTGTAAAAACTCATTTCATCTCTTTATAAATTGAGTTTCCTTTTGAATGGATTTGATGGGAAGCCATGAGTCAATGGGACCATTATTAGGTAAGCCCTATCTTTTGCTTTGTCTTTGACTCTTTTCTCCTTTGTCTAAGACAATTATAAAGCTCTTGCCATTTCAGTAAAATCAGGCTTGAAAGTTTTTTTATTCAGATGATTTTACTGGGCAATTCAGGGAAACATTATATATTTGAAAGTAGTTTTCTGTTGTTAAAGCCCAATTAAACCTGGGCTTTACCCCATGGTACAGAAGGTACTTCAACACCACAGTTCTCTTGGGTTTGGGGACACTTGGCTAGACTTGCAGTTTCCCAAAGCTTCTGTTTCTAAAGTGGTAGGCTCTTGTGCCTAGTGTCTCCTAGACAAAACTCTTAGTTCCTGTCCTTTTAAGGCAAGGAGAGCCAACAGTGTTGTCACCATGGCCCAGAGCCTAGACAAGTCCTGGCCCCTCTCTTTGCATCCTGACCTGTACCCCACATTCTGGCCTTGAGGACTCCTCCAGATTATCATGGTGACTTGAATGTGAAGTTCAAGGGTTTTCCCTATTATAATCAATAAAGGAAACCATGCTGGTGCACAATGCTGTGACATCCAAAATGGAGCATCTGATAGGTTATTGTACCCCTTGCATTTTCCTGCCATGCAAAGTGGGGTCCACAGAGCAAAGACCTCATTATGAATGAGGGTGCCATTTCATGGGTGATGGTCTGTGCAGCACCAGTGTTCTAAACTGGTTGTTTTGGCCATGGTTTTAGGATGTAAATTTCACTTCCTCATATGCAATGTATAACCAGCTGGCAAGGCCTTCTTGGTAAAGGGAAGGTGGGCACATACTGTCTGGTCTGTCTGTGGGCCTTGTGTGGAGGAAGATGTGACCTTTTGCAGCCTGCTGACATAGCTGCCTGCCCATGGGGCTCTACTCTGCTCTAGTGCTCACACACAGATCCAACTCAGAAACGTGAAGAACACAAGAAATGGATTTTTTCTGATATACTCTTTATAAATACTTAAGTATTTTAAGAGAACTTATGAACTCTCATTTATGCTTTGACCAATTTCAGAGTTCCTGTTTTTACTTTATGAGTTGTGAGCAGCAAGCTCTTGTCCTCCTGTTGAAGCTTCCCTGGCCCTTTGGCTACCCCAGGTAGCCCCTCCCTCTCTGCTCACATCTGGCCCCCCTCAGCAGGTCTCCACTGCCCTGCTTAGGACAGGAACATGTGGGGTAGATTTGATTACAACAAAGGAAGCTTCATCCTTGGGTCTTAACCTCCCATGGGCTCCTGTGACATGGGTATGGAGAATTTTCTGCCTTCAGTTTGCAAGCAGGAAGCAGTGCTAAGCAAGCATTTCTTATGAATTGCCTCAGAGGCCTCAGAAGATCCCAAGTCTCATATAAAGTGCAGTGATTTCTTTTTCTCATAAATCATAGTTGCTTCTATAACTTTTGCCTTTTATACTAATTCTGTATTTGTACTTCTGTATTATTATTATTTTTTTCCTAAGGCTCTCTATGTTGTGGAAATTTCCAGTTCTGCACAGCTTGGAATTGTCTAGTGTCAGGGATATGGGAGCTGTGTACAAAGTCCTTGCTGTTCCTCTTTTTCATTTTTTCTTATTCTAAACTAAAATCTACACTGAATAGCACTGAATCCCAGGTAACAGTTCAGGTTCACAGCCTTACTCTGACATTATATTTCAACTTTTACAGGTCACTCAGAATTGGACAGTATTTTTAAATCCAAGAAGAAGCGAGCACTTGGTGGTGAGCAGGACCTTTGAGATACTGAGCAGGTGAGTCTCAGGTGATCAAGGATCTTGGGAGAAGGTCTCCTCTGGACATTTTCACTTAAAAAGTTTGGCCTGTGGGACTCCAATTTTTTGACACAAATAGCCAGATCAGTTATGTGGTTTGGTTGGGATGCTCTAACTGTGTATTGACTACGAACATGAAGGATGTAGGAGGGCATCATAACCATGAGTGTCAGGAAATGAGGATTGATTGCAGGATCCATTTTGTAGCAAATGGTATTTTATAGTTTATGGATTAAATTCATTGATATTATGAAGCTCCACAATGGGGAATTCCAGGAAATTTTAGAGTTCTTTCTCTTTTTCTTTAATACCCCTCTATATTATGTCTGTATGAGTTTGCTAGGCCTGCCATAACAAATACCACAGAATATATGACTTAAACAGTATAAATTTATTTCCTCAAGGATTCAACAGGATTTGTCTCTCTCTCTCTTTTTTAAAGATTTTATTTAATTTTATTTATTTATTCGACAGAGAGGAGAGATATCACAAGTAGGCATAGAGGCAGGCAGAGAGAGAGGGGGAAGCAGGCTCCCTGCTAAGCAGAGAGCCCGATGTGGGCCTCGATTCCAGGACTCTGAGATCATGACCTGAGCCGAAGGAAGAGGCTTTCACCCACTGAGCCACCCAGGTGCCCCAGGATTTGCTTCTTCAAAGTACTCTCTCCTTGGTTTCTTCTTCCTGTGTTTGTCTGAGGACTTTCCTGTGTGTGTGTGTGTGTGTGTGTGTGTGTGTGTGTGTGAATCCCTTCTTTTTTAAAAAATTTAATTTTATTTTTTCAGTGTTCCAAGATTCATTGTTCATGCACCACACCCAGTGCTCTGTGCAATATGTGCCCTCCTCAATATCCACCACCAGGCTCACCCATCCCCCACCCCCTCCCTTCCAAAACACTTACTGTGTTTCTCAGAGTCCACCATCTCTCATGCTTGGTCTCCCCTTCCCATTTCTTCCAATTCACTTTTCCTTTCCTTCTCCTAATGTCCTCCATGTTATTCTTTATGCTCTACGAGTGAGTGAAACAAAGCAGGAAATAATATTCAGTGGAAAAAAGACAGTCTCTTCAATAAATGGTGCTGGGAAAATTGGACAGCTATGTATAGAAGAATGAAACTTGATCATTCTCTTACACTAGACACAAAGATAAACTCGAAATGGATAAAAGACCTCAACATGAGGCAGGAATCTATCAAAATCCTAGAGGAGAACATAGCCAATCCCTTCTTGTCAGGACACTAGTCATACTGAATTAGGGACCACATTAGTGACCTCATTTTAACTTAATCACCTCTATACTCTATCTCCAAATATAGTCACAGTCTGAAGTTTTGAGGGTTAGAGTGTCAACATATATATTTTGGGGACACAGTTCAGCTCAGAATAGTTACTGACTAAACTTTTAGAAAAGTGTTTTAGTTTCACTATGCCACATACTGTTGATTACTTGGATCCTTCTTGATCTGGGGACTTTCCCCCACCATCTGTGACGACCTGTCTATGTGTTCTCAAGGTGTATATGACCCTTTTTGAATCTCCCACACATGAGAATGGTTGGCTTTTCTTTCTGTTAGCAGGTAAAGCAGTCAGTGTGTAATGAAGAGAGAGAAAATTAAATGGCTAGAACCAATGTGAAAGTCCTTGCTCCCTGTTAGTTGTTGGAATGGTACCTGCCACGAGGCAGAAACTGTCAGATAAAGGCTGCGGGGCCTACATCAGATGGACCCTGGCCATAGGGAGGCTGTGTCTGCATCTTACACTGCTCATGTACACTCAGCACTCATCATCTGCCAAGTCAGACATTGAGAGGTCAGTTTGGTCTCTGGTTATGGCCATGGATGACTTGCGTTGGGAAGGACACCAAGGAAACAAGCACTAATTGTTCACATAGAGTGTGATTTCCCTTACTAGTAATATCTTTGCTTCATTCTGCAGAGATACTGTTTCTATCAGCATTCGACCTTCCCTTCAGCAGACACAGGCCATTCCTCTTTTGATGGCTCATCAGTACCTCCGTGCAAGCATAGAAGCACAAGTGACCATTGCAGTGGCCATCCTTGCTGGGGTCTACCTGCTGATTATATTTGAGGTAACTTTCATGACAGCTTTCTAAGATTTATTTGTGCTCACAAGTAAATGTCTTTGAACATGCAGGTGCTGTTGATGGGCTTAGTTTTGCTTCTTTTTCTTTTTCCCCCCAAATATGTTTATTTTATTTTTTCAGTGTTACAAGATTAATTGTTCATTCACCACATCCAGTGCTCCATGCAATACGTGCCCTCCTCAATACCCACCACCAGGCTCACCCAACCCCCATCCCCTCCATTCCAAAACCCTCAGTTTGTTGCTCAGAGTCCACAGTCTCTCATGGTTTATCGCCCCCTCCGATTTCCCCCCATTCACCCTTCCTTTCCTTCTCACAATGCCCTCCTTGTTTTTCCTTATGCTCCACATGTAAGTGAGACAATAAGATAATTGGCTCTCTCTGCTAGACTTATTTCACTCCACATAATCTCTTCTAGTCCCGTCCATGTTGATAGAAAGGTTGGGTATTCATCCTTTCTGATGGAGGCATAGTATTCCATTGTATATATGGACCATATCTTCTTTATCCCATCTGTTTAAGGGCATCTTGGTTCTTTCCAGTTTGGTGATTGTGGCCATTGCTGCTATGAACATTGGGGTACACGTGGCCCTTCTTTGTATTGCATCTGCTTCATTGGGGTAAATACCAAGTAGTGCAATTGCAGGGTCATAGGGTAGCTCTATTTTTAATTTCTTGAGGAATCTCCAAAGCAGCTACACCAACTTGCATTCCCACCAACAGTGGAAGAGGGTTCCCCTTTCTCCACATCCTCTCCAATATTTGTTGTTTACTGTCCTGTTGATTTTGGCCATTCTAACTGGTGTAAGCTTTGCTCCAGCTCTCCTCCTGACTTTTCTTCACCATTTTGTCCTCTAGATCACTAATTCTATCCTCTGTCTCTGTAACTCTAGCTGTTAGACTATTTAGATTAGGTTGGATCTCACTGATAGCATTTTTTTTTCTTTTCAAATTAGTTTTATTTGTTTTCTTTGTTTTTTTTTTCTCCCCAAATATGTTTATTTTAATTTTTCAGTGTTACAAGATTGATTGTTCATGCACCACACCCAGTTCTCCATGCAATACGTGCCCTTCTTAATACCCACCACCAGGCTCACCCCTCCCCACCCCCTCCCCTCCAAAACCCTCAGTTTGTTGCTCAGAGTCCACAGTCTCTCCTGGTTCATCACCCCCTCTGATTTCCCCCCATTCACCCTTCCCTTCTTTCTCACAATGCCCTCCATGATTTTCTTTATACTCCACACATAAGTGAGACCATAAGATAATTGACTCTCTCCGCTTGACTTATTTCACTCCGCATAATCACTGATAGCATTTTTAACTCTGCTATACTGGTTCTCATTTCTGTCCTTAGAGATTCTATGTTGTCATTAATGTTTTTCTCCATTCTAGCCATTGCCTGGATAATTATTACCCTGAATTCCCTTTCCGATATACTGTTTATGTCCATGTCCAATAGTTCTGAGGGAGAGGGTACAGTCCCTGGGTTTTTCCTCTCTTGGGTGTTCCTCCTCCTAGTCTTTTTGAGCAGTACTCTTCAATAGTGTCAAGGTAATCAGATGTAAGGAAATACAAAAGAGCTTTCACAGATTAGAGGAGACTGGAATGTGAGCAGCAGCGCAGGTGATTGTGCAGAGGCAGTGGTGGGAGGTGGCGGGCAGAGGGGCGTGGTGGAGGCTGGGGAGTGGAGGCACGGGCGCTACCTGCATGGAGCCCTGGGCTCCAGCACTGACAGCAGTGGTGGTGGCAGTGGCACTGCTCCTTCAGTGGTCCACCGCGCCTCAGTTCTGCTTCTTAATCAAAGTTCATTGACATCTTTCCTAAAAAGGAAGATTTCCATCATTCTAGGTAGAAATTGATCTGTACTGGAATATTCGCTGAGTGTTGGCAATTGGCTCATGCAAGATGAGTTTTAGCAGGCCCCTGCAAAAGTTTACTTGAGAAAACTGAATATGTACATGATTTTCTCACTCTCACTCTGCTGCTCACTTGAAGTGTGATGCTGAGGATGTAAGTGTTGAATCTCTCTGAAATGAGTGTTAAAAAGTCCCCTATTTGCTTCATAAGATTGTGTATATTATAGGGACTTGAGACAACTTAGGCTACATGGAGGGAGGGATTATCTGTTACATTTATCAACTCAGCTAATGAGCTTTTTCACAATTGATACTGTGTCTTATAAATTCCATGTTTCTGGGAAACTAAGTGTGGTTCTACCTTTAATAGCATGGAGAGAAGTGCAGATACTGCACTTTTGGTGGTGGTGGTGGGTTGGTCCATTATTAATTTAATCATGAAACTGGTTTACAGCAACAAATTGATGGGAATCTTGACTTCAGTAGATTGATCCTGGAAGGTCAGTAGAGGATGTGATTCTGAAGAGGTATTTCTTCTTGAGTGTAGGATAGATATGAGAAAAACCTTGGAGTTGTCAAGGAACTGGCCTGCAGCAGAAGTGGCCCAGAATGTTCCACAAGTTTGTCTGTGGTTGTCTAGTCTACCTGGTGAGGAATATTTGTTCCAGTAAGTTGAGGACCAAATTCCAATAATATCCAATCATTGGTTTAATTGTTACATCTCTTATATCTTTATTCCAAAGTAGCTCTATTTTATCCATTCTTCTGTTTTCCTCTCAATCAATTTTATCATGTTTCAGGTTTTCCTTGCTTAGCTACACATGGTGATTTTCTAGAAGGACTCACAGACTCAGAGGCAGCTATGTCCTGTTTATTACCATGACCAACAGTGGGGAAAGCCTTATCAGGCAGTCTAAAGGAGTCCAGGATCAGCGTCCTGAAATGTCTCCTTTCCCAGAAGGGGCTATGTAGAACATGCTTCTTCCTTCAGCAGTAGTTTTTCTGCCCATGGCAGCCTGCTTGAGACTCAGGCAAGGTTTTTGATGGGGGCTTGTCATGTAGGTACCCTCAGATCATCAAAGTCCCCGCCTCCCAGAAAGAAAACAGGTGTTAACAGTAAATCACATTTTTATACAAATAGTTTAGTGTGCTAGTATAGCAGAATGCAATGCTCTAAGCCTACAGAGCAACCTTATCAATCTGTAACATAAGGAATATTAAAAAAGTCAAGTACTCATATGCCAGCCAAGGGCCAGCTGCAGAGCAGGCTCTTCTAAAGGCCCTTCTAATGATAGCAATTTCAGGCCTGTCAGTTTAAGTCTTTACTGTTCCACAATCTAGATGAAAAATCCCATTCTGTGGGAGAAAATATTTGCAAATGTCTTTTCAGATAAAGGACTAGTACCCAAAGTATACAAAGAACTTATCAAACTCAACACCCCCAAACCCAAAAAATCCAGTTAAGAAATGGGCAGAAGACATGAACAGACATTTCTCCACAGAAGACATACAAATGCCCGACAGACCAATGAAAAAATGCACCACATCATTTGGCATCGGGGAAATACAAATCAAAACCACAATGAGATACCACCTCACACCAGTCAGTATGGCTAAAATTAACAAGTCAGGAAACAACAGATGTTGGTGAGGATGCAGAGGAAGGGGAGCCCTCTTACACTGTTGGTGGGAATGCAAGCTGGTGCAACCACTGTGGAAAACAGTATGGAGGTTCCTCCAAAAATTGAAAATAGAGCTACCCTATGACCCAGTAATTGCACTACTGGGTATTTACCACAAAGATACAGATGTAGTGATCCGAAGGGGCACATGCACCTCAATGCTTATAGCAGCGGTATCCACAATAGCCAACCTATGGAAAGAGCCCAGATGTCCATCGAAAGATGAATGGAGAAAGAAGAAGTGGTATATATAGACAATGGAATATTATTTGAATATCAAAGAAGAATGAAATCTTGGCATTTACAATGATGTGGAAGGAACTAGAAGGAATTATGCTAAGTAAAATAAGTCAGAGAAAGACAAGTATCAGATGATTTCACTCATATGTGGAATTTAAGAAACAAAACAGATGATCATATGGGAAGGGAAGGAAAAGTAAAATAAGAGGAAAACAGAGAGGGAGACAAACCATAAGAGACTCTTAGCTATAGGGATCATACTGAGGGTTGCTGGAGGGGAGGTGGGAGGGAAGAAGGGGTAATTAGGTGATGGGCATTAAGGAGGGCACCTGAAGTAGTGAGCACCGGATGTTATTTGCAACTGATGAATTCTAATTATGTCACTCTATCTGCATATAAAAATGATCCATTGTGTATTGAAGAACTTTTTCCTACCCAATTTCATTAATGTGAAACACATTTAATGCCAGAAACACAATATAAATTCTTTTTCTTTAGTTATCAATTTTCATAGTAATGAGTTGTTCCCTTAGTAACTTCCAGTGATATCCACTGAGTTTATTTTGTGCCTGTCTCCCATTTTCTGAATATCATTTTGAACTTATAGTTATGAACTTATAAGCTTAATAATTTCAGTGTACTTAAATCAGTGCAGTCATTAGTAATTAAAAAATTACAGTCCAATGCCAACTTATTTTTGAGAAGATTTCTTTATTATTCTAGAATTTGTCTTTTTTGTATAATGGTCCAAACTTTCAAAATTACCTAATTTGTAAATATTTATTAATCTTTCATTAATTAATACCTGTTATTAATAACCATTCAGAAAAACTTTCCTTCCCTCTCAGCAGCCATATAGAGGTAATAAAAGTAATAAAAGTCCTGTAAAGAAGTCAATTCAATATGACTTCTAAGCTGACAGAAACAAAAAGAGAACAGTTGAGAAGAAAACAGAAAATTAATTCATTTATAAGGCTCATTGAGGATACCCTCAGATTCTTTTTAAAAATTTTTACAAATTCATTTAACATATACTGTATTATTTGTTTAAGAGCTAGATGTCGTCACATCCCTTTCATTTTCCTGAGCTTAGGGGGAAAGCTCTCAGTTTTTCCTGATTGAGGATGATATTTGGTGTGGGTCTTTCGTATATGTCTTTTGTGATTTTGAGGTATGTTCCCTCTTTCCTTATACTGCAGAGAGTTTTCATCAAGAAATGATGCTGTATTTTGTCAAATGCCTTTTCTTTATCTACTGAGACAATAATATGGTTCTTGTCCATTCTTTTATTAATGTGTCATATCAAATTGATTTATTTTTGGATGTGAACCACCCTTGCAGCCCAGGAATAAATGCCACTTGGTCTGTTGGATCCTATTAGCTAGTATCTTAGTGAGAATTTTTGCATCCATGTTCATCAGGGATATTGGTCTGTAATTTTCCTTTTTGGTAGAGTCTTTGTCTGGTTTTGGGGTCAAGGTAATGCTGGCCTCATGGAATGAGTTTGAAAGATTTCCTCCATTTCTATTTTTTGGAACAGTTTCAAAATAATAGGTATTAATTCTTTAAATGTTTGGTAGAATTCTGCTGGGAGGCCACCTGGTCCTGGACTCCTCTTTGTTGGGAAATTTTTGATTATTGCTTCAATTTCTTTGCTGGCTATGGGTCTGTTCAAATTTTCTGTTTCTTCCTCTTTCAGTTTTGGTAGGTTATATGTTCCAGGAATGTATCCATTTTTTCCAGATTGTCTAATTTGGTGGCATATAATATAATATAATATAATATAATATAATATAATACTTACAATATTCTTTTATAATTGTTTCTCTTTCTTTGGTGTTAGTTGTGGTCTCTTCTCTTTCATTAATGATTTTATTTATTTCCGTCCTTTCTCTTTTATTTTTGATAAGTCTGGCTAGGGATTTATTGATCTTATTAATTCTTTCAAAGAGCCAACTCCTGGTTTCATTGCTCTGTTCTACTGTTTTGTTTTGTTTTGATTTCTATATCATTGCTCTCTGCTCTAATCTTAATTATTTCTCTTCTCCTGATGGATTTAGGCTTTATTTGCTGTTCTTTTAATAGCTCCTTTAGGTGTAAGGTTAGGTTGTGTATTTGAGACTTTTCTTGTTTCTTGAAGAAGGCTTGTATTGCTTCTTCCCTCTTAGGACTACCTTTGTACATCCCAAAGGTTCTGAATTGTCATGTTTTCATTTTAATTTGCTTCTGTGTATTTTAAAAATTCTTCTTTGATTTCCTGGTTGACCTATTCATTCTTTAGTAGGATGCTCGTAACTTCTGTGTATTTGTGACCCTTCCAAGTTTTTTTTTTTTTTTTTTGTGGTTGACTTCAATTTTTAAAGCACTGTGTTCTGAAAATATGCATGGTATGATCTCAGTCTTTTTGTACCAGTTGAGATTTATGACCCAGTATGTGATCTATTCTGGAGAATGTTCCATGTGTACTTGAGAAGAATGTTTATTCTGTTGCTTTAGGATGAAATGCTCTGAATATATCTGTTAGGTCTATCTGGTCCATTGTGTCATTCAAATCCCATGTTTTCTTGTTGAAATTCTGCTTACACAATCTGTCCCTTGCAGTGAGTGGGGAGTTAAAGTCCCCTACTATTATTGTGTAATTATCAATGAGTTTCCTTAAATTTGTTGTCAGCCAGTTTATATATTTGACTACTCCCAAATTGAAGGCATACATATTTATAATTGTTAGAACTTCTTGCTGGATAGACTCTATAAGTTTGATGTAGTGTCTTTCTTCATCTCTTATTACAGTCTTTGTTTCAAATCTAATTTGTGTGATTATAAGAATGGCTACTCCAGTTTTCTTTTGATGTCCATTTGCATGATCAATTGTTCTCCACTCCCTCACTTTCAATTTGTAGGTGTCTTTGGTTTAAAATGAATCTCATGTAAGCAGCATATTGATGGGTCTTTTTTTTTTAAATTCATTCTGATGTTTATGTCTTTTTTCTTCTTTGTCTTCATAGTTTTTTTTTTCTCTCCACATATGTTTATTTTAATTTTTCAGTGTTACAAGATTGATTGTTCATGCACCACACCCAGTGCTCCATGCAATATGTGCCCTTATGTCTTTTGATCAGAGTATTTGGCCCATTTACATTCAGAGTAATTATTGAAATATATGAGTTTAGTGTCATTTTATTGCCGATAAAGTTGCTCTTCCTGTAGATTGTCTCTGTTCCTTTCTCGTCTTTGTTACTTTTGGGCTCTCTCTCTGCTCAGAGGATCCCCATTAATATTTATTGCAGGGCTGGGTTAGTGTTGATGAATTCCTTTAGGTTTTTTTTTTTTTTAATTTTTTATTAACATATAATGTATTATTTGCCCAGGGTACATGTCTGTGAATCATCAGGCTTACACATTTCACAGCATTTGCCATAGCACATACCCTCCCCAGTGTCCATAACCCTACCCGCCCCCCCACTTCCCAGCCACCCTTAGTTTGTTTCATATAATTTCTTTAGTTTTTGTTTGTCCTGGAAACTCTTTATCTCTCCTTGTATTCCAAATGACAGACTGGCTAGATAAAGTATTATTTGCTGCATATTTTCCATTTTGCATGTTTAATATATCATATCAGTTCTTTCTGGCCTGCCAGGTCTTTGTGGACAGGACTATTGCCAGCCTTGTGATTCTACCCTTGTATGTTAAGGACCTCTTGTCCTGAGCTGCTTTTGGGATTTTTGCTTTATCTTTGTAATTTGCAGGCTTCACTGTAATATGTTGAGGTGTTCGTCTATTTTTATTGATTTCGAGTGAGGTTCTCTGTGCCTCCTGGACTTGAATGCCTTCCCCAGATTAGGGAAATTCTCAGTTTATAATTCATTCAAATAAACCTCTGTCCCTCTCTCACTCTCCTCATATTCCGGGACCCCTATTATCTGGATATTATTTCACTTTGTGGAATCACTGAGTTCTCTAAGGCCTCCTTTGTGATCTAATAGTTTTCTTTCTCTTTTCTTTTCAGCTTCCTTATTTTCCATCATTTTATCTTCTATATCACTGACTCTTTCTTCTGCCTCATTCATCCTCACTTTTTAGAGCCTCTATTTGGTACTGTGTCTTGGTAATATCATTTTTAATTTTGGCCTGACTAGATTTTAGTTCTTTTATTTCTATAATAAGAGATTCTCTAGTGTCTTCTATGCCTTTTTCAAGTCCAGCTAGTATCTTTATAATCGTTTTAAATTTTAGTTTAGACATCTTACTTATATCCATATTGATTGAATCCCTGGCAGTGAGTACTACTTCTTGTCCTTTCTTTTGGGGTTACTTTCTCTGTCTTGTCATTTTGGCCAGAAAAGAATAGAAGAGATGAATAGAAAATCATCTCACCACCATCACCACCACCACCACCACCACGACAACAAAAAAAACTAAACCCAGAAAAAAACAAAAACAAAATAAAAGAAGAAAAAAGTAAATAAGAAACAAAACAGAACAAAACAGAAGACTACATCCTGGGTGTGTTTTGGTGTGCTTGTTAAAATAAAATAGATCCCAAAACAGGAAAGAAAGAAAAATTTATATTCATTTTATGTGTGTGTGTGTGTGTGTGTGTGTGTGTGTGTTTATGTGTAAAATGAATTAAAATAAAATACAATGAGGGGGAAAAATAAATATATAAATAAAATTAAAAAGAATAAAAATGAGTTAAAAATAATGGAATATTTAATACTGAATTACTAAAGAATAAAAAAACAACTTATGCTATATATTGTTTTCCACAAGAACTGAAGCTTTGCAGACCTCTATTATCTGTAAAGTTGGTCAAGCCAGTTGTTCTTGCTGGTCTTCTGGGAGAGGGTTTGGTTGCACTGATTCTCAGGTGCACTTGGCCTCTTGTAATTATGCTTTCCTTGCCAGGAGGATGGGCTCAGTGTAAGCAGCTCTGGATTGCACTATGTAGCACTGTTTTGCTCCCCGAAGGCTTGTAGCTCTCATGGGTGGGATGAATATGGTGGCACCCCTCTTTCTAGACCCAGAGGTGAAATTTCATGTCCTCTACTCTTCAGTGAGTCTTGACAGAAAGGCAGTCGATTACTCTTGTCTCCACAGTTTATGTCCAAACTCTGTGTGCACCCAGCCTCTGACCCAGTGTTTTTATTTCAGACAGGAGACTCAGTTTCAAAACTCCAAATTTTATGGACTCCTGCCTCAAGACCCCACGATGTTCCTCCTGGAGGAGGGAGGCAGGGGTCTTGCTAGGCTTCTGCTTTTTTTGCTGACCCTCTGCTGGGAAAGCAATCACAAAACTGTGCAGGATTTCACAGTTAATGACAACACAGAGCAGAATGCCCGCACCTAGGCTTACTGTTTTCAGCAGGCTTCTCCCCTCTTGTGCCTGGGGATTCTGCTGCATTCAGGGACTCCTGTTCTTTTTTTGACAGCTGGGATAAATAGACCATGCTGTCCAACCTGGGATTCCACCCTACTTTGCCACCCGAGCACCTTTAAGGCAGGGATGTCCCCTACTGTAGCAGACTTCTAAAAGTTCTGCTTTTGTGCTCTCCTGCTTATAATACTTTGAAGTAGCCTCCTTAAGCAGGCTCCCTCTCCTCCATTGTATCCTCACCCTGGATTCAAGTCTCTGGACTTCCTACCTTCCAAAAAGTGGTAGCTTTTCTACTTGTAGAATTACAGCATTTCTTTCTTTTCTCAGATCTATGATTAATTTTACAGATGTTCAGAATGATTTGATAACTATCTAGCTATATTTGAGGGCCAAACTTAGGTTCCCCTAGTCCTCCACCATCTTAACTCCACCCTCAGACTCTGTATAAGTCAGTCAGGTGAACTGGTGCCTCTCAAGATAACGTATCACTCCTCTGCTGCTCTATATTATAATGTACGGGCTACATTATCTGTTAAAAACCTTTTTTGTTATTGTTTTGAAATAATTACAGATTCACAGGGGCTTGCAAAGAACTGTGCAGGGAAGTCCTGTGCACAATTCCCTAGCCTCCCTAAATATTAACATGTTATACAACTATGATTTAATAATATCAAGACCAAGCAACTGGCATTGGTATAATCCATAGAGCTTATTTAGGTTTCAAGGGTTATACATACACGTGTGTGTGTGTGTGTGTGTGTATTTGCAGATATGGCTATAAGCAATTTTACGTGTATAGCCTTGTGTAACCGCCACTCCAATAAAGATACTTAAACTGTACCATTACCACAAAGTCCCTGTGATAGCCCTATGTAGCCACAGTCATCCCCTTCCCCATTATCCCTAAGGCCTGGCAACTATAATTTATTCTCCTTCTGTATAATTACGTTATTTCACCAGGGCTTTTTAATGGAATAAGGTAGTATGTGTCCTTTTGAGATAGGCTTTTTTAACTCAGCATGACTTCCTTGAGGCTCATCCAAAGTGTCACTTGCATCACTAGTTTTTTCTTTTTATTACTCAATAATATCCTGTGATATGAACAGAATAGTATGTTGAAGCATTAATCATTTGAAAGGCTAAAAAAAAAAGAAAGGCTAAAATAATTTATTTTTCACTGTTGGGCTATGATAAATAAAGCTGCTATGAACATTTAGAAATATATATTTTTCGCCAAGTACATTTATTTTATGTTTTCAGTGTTACAAGATTAATTGTTCATGCATTATTAATTAATTAATTATCAACTGAATCATTTTATTTTATTTATTTTTCCCCAAAATATGTTTATTTTTTTTTTCAGTGTTACAAGATTGATTGTTCATGCACCACACCAGTGCTTCATGCAATATGTGCCCTTCTCAATACCCACCACCAGGCTCGCCCAACCCTCCATCCCCTCCCCTGCAAATCCCTCAATTTGTTGGTCAGGGTCCACAGTCTCTCATGGTTCATCACTCCCTCCGATTTCCCCCCATTCACCCTTCCCTTCCTTATCACAATGCCCTCCATGATTTTCCTTATGCTAAACACCTTAGTGAGACCATAAGGTAATTGACTCTCTCCCCTTGATTTATTTCACTCTGCATAATCTCTTCTAGTCCGGTCCATGTTGATACAAAAGTTGGATTTTCATCCTTTCTGATGGAAGTATAGATGGTATACCATGTATACCATGGTATAGATGTACCACAACTTCCTTATCCATTCAACTGTTGAAGGGCATTTTGGTTCCTTCCACAGTTTGGCAATTGTGGCCATTGCTGCTATGAACATTGGGGTACATGTAGTCCTTCTTTGGACTGCATCTGCTTCTTTGGGGTAAATATCCAGTAGTGCAATGGCAGGGTCATAGGGTAGCTCTATTTTTAAAATTTCTTGAGGAATCTCCACACTGTTTTCCAAAGTGGCTGCACCAACTTGCATTCCCACCAACAGTGGAGGAGGGTTCCCCTTTCTCCACATCCTCTCCAGCATTTGTTGTTAACTGTCTTGTTGATTTTGGGCATTCTAACTGGTGTAAGGTGGTATCTCAGTGTGGTTTTGATTTGAATCTCCCTGATGGCTAAAGATGATGAACATTTTTCATGTGTCTGTTAGCCATTTGTATGTCTTCTTTGGAGAAGTGTCTGTTCATGTCTTCTGCCCATTTTTTTTTCTTTTTTTTGTTTTTGTTTTTTTTTTAAAGATTTTATTTATTTATTTAAGAGAGAGAGAGAGGAGAAGAAGGTCAGAGGGAGAAGCAGACTCCCCACAGAGCTGGGAGCCTGATATGGGACTCGATCCCGAGTCTCCGGGATAATGACCTGAGCCGAAGGTAGTTGCTTAACCAGCTGAGCCACCCAGGCGCCCTCTTCTGCCAATTTTTTAATGTGATTATCTGTTCTGTGAGTGTTGAGTTTGAGGAGTTCTTGATAGATCTTAGATATCAGACCTTTGTCTGTAGTGTCATTTGCGAATATCTTCTCCCATTCTGTGGGTTGCCTGTTTGTTTTGTGGACTATTTCCTTTGCTGTGCAGAAGCTTTTTATCTTGATGAAGTCCCAAAAGTTCATTTTCCCTTTTGTTTTCTTTGCCTTTGGAGACATGTCCTGAAAGAAGTTGTTGTGGCTAATGTCGTAGAGGTTACTGCCTATGTTCTTCTCTAAGGTTTTGATAGATTCCTGCCTCACATTGAGGTCTTTTATCCATTTCAAGTTTATCTTTGTGTATGATGTAAGAGAATGGTCAAGTTTCATTCTTCTACATATAGCTGTCCATTTTTCCCAGCACCATTTATTGAAGAGACTATCTTTTTTCCACTGGATATTGTTTCCTGTTTGGTCAAAGATGATTTGACCATAGAGTTGGGGGTCCATCTCTGGGCTCTCTATTCTGTTCCACTGGTCTATGTGTCTGTTTTTGTGCCAGTACCATGCTGTCTTGGTGATCACAGCTTTGTAGTAAAGTTCTAAATCAGGCAATGTGATGCCCCCGGCTTTGTTTTTCTTTTTCTACATTTCCTTAGCAATTTGGGGTCTTTTCTAGTTCCATACAAATTTTAGGGTTGCTCGTTCCAGCTCTTTGAAAAAAGCGGTGGAATTTTGATTGGGATGGCATCAAAATTATGGATTGCTCTGGGCAGTATAGATATTTTAACAATGTTTATTTTTTCAATCCGCAAGCATGGAATGCTTTTTTACCTTTTTGTGTCTTCTTCAATTTCTTTCATGAGTATTCTGTAATTCCTTGAGTACAGATCCTTTACCTCTTTTGTTAGGTTTATTCCCAGGTATCTTATGGTTTTGGTGCCACAGTAAATGGAATCGATTCTCTAATTTCTCTTTCTATGTTTTCATTGTTAGTGTATAGGAAAGCAATTGATTTTTGTGCATTGATTTTGTATCCTGACACATTACTGAAATGCTGTATGAGTTCGAGTAGTTTGGGGGTGGATTCTTTTGGGTTTTCCATATAAAGTATCATGTCATCTGCGAAGAGAGAGAGTTTGACTTCTTCATTGCCAATTTGAATACCTTTTATTTCTTTTTGTTGTCTGATTGCTGTCGCTAGGACTTCTATTACTATGTTGAACAAGAGTGGTGAGAATGGGCATCCTTGTCGTGTTTCTGATCTCACAGGGAAGGCTGTCAGCTTTTCCCCATTGAGAATGATATTTACTGTGGGCTTTTCATAGATAGACTTTATGATGTTGAGGAATGTTCCTTCTATCACTATACTTTGAAGAGTTTTAATCAGGAACAGACGCTGAATTTTGTCAAATGCTTTTTCTGTATCAATTGAGAGGACCATGTGGTTCTTGTCTCTTATTGATTTGTTCTATCACATGGATTGATTTGTGAATGTTGAACCACCCTTGCATCCCAGGAATAAATCCCACCTCGTCATAATGAATAATCTTTTGAATGAGCTTTTGGATCCTCTTAGCCAAGATCTTGTTGAGAATCTTGGCATCCATATTCATTAGGGATATTGGTCTGAAATTCTCCTTTTGGATGAGGTCTTTGCCTGGTTTGGGGATCAGGATAATGCTGGCTTCATAGAAAGAGTCTGGGAGTTTTCCTTCTGTTTCTATTTTTTGAAACAGTTTCAGGAGAATAGGTATTATTTCTTCCTTGAATGTTTGGTGGTATTCCCCAGGGAATCCGTCAGGTCCTGGACTCTTATTTTTTGGGAGGTTTTTGATCACTACTTCAATCTCATTACTAGTTATTGGTCTATTCAGGTTGTCACTTCCTTCCTGTTTCAGTCTTGGAAGATTATGGGTTTCCAAGTTTCATGCATTTTTTAAAAACACATTTTTGGGGACACCTGAGTGGCTCAGTGGGTTAAAGCCTCTGCCTTCTGCTCAGGTCATGATCTCAGGGTCCTGGTGTCGAGCCCTGCATTGGGCTCTTTGCTCAGCAGGGAGTGTGCTTCCCTTTCTCTCTGCCTGCCTCTCTGTCTACTTGTGATCTCTCTCCTCTCTGTCATATAAGTACATAAAATGTTAAAAAATATTTTTTTCCCCAAATTTATTTTAATTTCTCAGTGTTACAAGACTGATTGTTCATGCACCACACCCAGTGCTCCATGCAGTACATGCCCCTCTCGATACCCACCATGAGGCTCACCCCCCCCACCCCTTCCCCTCCAAAAGCCTCAGTTTGTTGCTCAGAGTCCACAGTCTCTCCTGGTTCAACACCCCCTCCGATTTCCCCCCATTCGCCCTTCCCTTCCTTCTCACGATGCCCTCCATGATTTTCTTTATACTCCACACGTAAGTGAGACCATAAGATAATTGCCTCTCTCCACTTGACTTATTTCACTCCGCATAATCTCTTCTAGTCCTGTCCATG
>CM052797.1:22548708-22564964 GCA_028533885.1 Nasua narica | reverse complement strand
CCATCAGAAAGGATGAATATCCAACTTTTGTATCAACATGGACAGGACTAGAAGAGATTATGTGCAGTGAAATAAGTCAAGTGGAAAGAGTCAATTATCTTATGGTCTCACTTACCTGTGGAGTATAAAGAAAATCATGGAGGGCATTGTGAGAAGGAAGGGAAGGGTGAATGGGGGGAAATCGGAGGGGGCGATGAACCAGGATAGACTGTGGACTCTGAGCAACAAACTGAGTGGTTTGGAGGGGGGTGAGGGGTTGGGTGAGCCTGGTGGTGGGTATTGAGAAGGGCACATATTGCATGCAGTACTGGGTGTGGTGCATGAACAATCAATCTTGTAACACTGAAAAAATAAAATAAACATATTTGGGGAGAAAAAAAAGAGTACAGGGAATCACTGTGTTTCTTTCAACTATATGTGAATAGGCAGCTATGTAAAAATTAAAACTTAAAAAAGTTTTTAAAAAGGCATTTTTAAAAAAGGCATTGCTTCTCTTCTCCAAGACACTACTAAATTTAAGTCAAAAAGAGAATGTAGGATCCTATTCAGCATACCACTTACAATAAAAAAGCAAAAAAAAAAAAAAATTTAAAGAAAAAGAACATATGGGGTCAAATCAGATGACCCCAAGGATCTTTTTCATTCCAGAATTCCATGGCAATATCCCTAAATTTGGAAAGCTGAAATTAATGCCATTGAAATACAAGGAGCTTTCACAACACAATGCCCCCTTTATTTTTTTTCCCAAATATGTTTATTTTTTCAGTGTTACATGATTAATTGTTCATGCACCACACCCAGTGCTCCATGCAATACGTGCCCTCCTCAATACCCACCACCAGGCTCACCCAACCCCTCAACCCCACCCCTCCAAAACCCTCAGTTTGTTGCTCAGAGTCCACAATCTCTCATGGTTCACGGCCCCCTCTGGTTGCCCCCCATTCACCCTTCCCTTCCTTCTCACAATGCCCTCCATGTTTTCCTCACGTAAGTGGGACCATAAGATAATTGACTCTTTCCACTTGACTTATTTCATTGCACATAATCTCTTCCAGTCCCATCCATGTTGATACAAAAGTTGTGTTGAATACCCAACTTTTGTATCGCAAGATCCCTACTTTAATTGAAAAATAACAGCACTGGGTGTTGTGCATGAACAATGAATCATGTAACACTGAAAAAATAAAATAAAAGTATTTGGGGGGGGGGGGAGAAAAGAAAAATAACAAAAACAGTGCACTGCTCACTGCTCCCAGCATTGAGGACTCAGCAATAGACAGGAGTGCCATGGCTGTGTGGACCCCACTCCTTGTAAACAAGAAATGAGTGTTGGGTAAAAAGAGTATGTAAGGCCCTGGGCCAGAGAGGCCTGAAGGTATGACACAGTCAGGACACAGGACACCCAGAGAAGGAGAGGAGATTCAGCTCTGAATAGGTGTCAGGGCCAAAAAGGGCTTCAGTGTCAGGGCAGAAGAGGAGGAGAGGAGGGTCCAGCAGTCAGGGCCAGGCAATTGGGCTATGGTCAGGAGAGCTTTGGATTTAATTTCATCATTTCTCATTCAAAACAAACCAACTACTTGCCAAAAAAATTGCACATCTTTCCTGCTTTGTATGTGTGTATATGAGAAAGAATAAAGAACAGTAAGAAAGAATTAAAGGAAAATGTTGCAGATCAACAAACTTCAAGACAGCATGGAGCCTTGAGTGATATCTAAGAAACCTGCGTGTATGTTAATTTCCCCTGTTTTTGTTTAATCCAATGAGGCAGGTTGCCAAGTAGCAAAGCTCTTTCCCTTCTCACCACAGTTCTAAGGCAGGTTACATTTGTCTTATTTTCTTCTATTTTTTAAAAGTATTACATAGAACATTTTTCTAATTGGGCAAAAGTGGTTTTTAATGCACTCAACATGAAAATCACTGAAAGCTTCATGAAAGATAATAAATAAAGTCTGCACATAAATGCATTCTGCTCAGAGGTTTCAAATCATTTTAGAAACAGCTTTCATGAAAAACAATGTATCTCTATATTTTGCCTGCTATGTGTGATATACTACAGAAACCTAAAATTGATACAACTTTTTTCAGGAGCGCTCACAGAGATCACTTTTATGTGCTGCAATGCCTCTTTAACTATTATTTTTACAAATAACACAGGCAAAGTTGTTTCAAAATGTCAATAAACTATTCTGGGCAATGCAGGTTTGAACAACCTTGACAGGTGTCATAGTAATTGCAGAGCCTCTGTTAATACAGGCAACCACTTTCAATGTATTATGAAGTAGATTGCACAGGTGATGATAAAGTTCCACTTTGTATTCTTTAGGATCTCATTAAGTGCTTAAATCAGTTATATTCAGTTATGTCAGTTATTCTATTACATTAAAAAATACCACATATTTGCTATTATGACAATGTAGTCTTATACTAGAGCAAGAAGAAAGAAAAGAGGAAGGAGAAGAATGAGAAGATAAAAGAAAGGGAGGGAAGGGGGGGAGAGAGAGACAAAGAAAGTGACACTATCAAAGTACACCATAGTGATCCAGGTCTTCATTAGAACCAGTGTCTTGGAACCTTAACATTATCCTCACTTTGAATCAGTGTTCTCTGCCTTCTTTCTCACCCTGTCCTCACACTAACCACATTGGGCTTGAATGATCGGGCACCCAAACCAGCCATGACCTCTCACCCTGCACCCCACTTGTCAGGCTCCCTTCTCACTAGCAGCACTTTCAGCCAATGCTCTACTGAGTCTCACATGACACAGAAGATGGATGGAACATTAATTGTGTTCCAAATTCTTGAGTTCCCTGAAGTGTTGATAATCCTAGCTCAACAGAAGACCTTGTGGGCCAACAGGCATGGGAGATGCTGGTTAAATATAGATTCACACATGCCTCTCTGCAATGTTTCCAAAACTATAATTGCTACTGGGATTCCCCTCTCAAGAGGCATCCAAAAGAAAGAGATGAAAAACTATGCACCCTGGGAGGGGCCACAGGTTATCTGGGAGTCAGTTCCCACCCCCACTAGTCTACTGAGGCCACACAAGCAGGCATGACAAATGCCAATGTAAGCAGAGCTTCCAAGGTGCTATGCAGACAAGAGTCCTCCCATCAAGTCCCAGCAGAGCAGAAACCAGTGGGTTGTAAACACTGGGATGTTTGAGTGAGCTGTGGACACAGAAAATGTTGACTAATTTGGAAATAGGTCCAGAAGTAGGACACTACAGATACAAAAACCTAAAATACATAGCAAGGCTTTCAAGGCTGAGTAGTCCATAAAAGACTTGACATAAAATGTGAGAGAAAATGGCAACTCAACTTATTTGGTAGAAAATTTTTAATAAAAGGATCACCTGTGATAAGTAAGATGCCAAAAATGTACATAATGAGCTTGAAGGTTTGGGCACATGGCTGAGGCAGCTGCTAAAACACAGAAGCTATGAGGTATGAGGTGAATGCTGGAACAAGGGGTTGTGAGATGTGAGGTGGATACTGGAAAAGGGGGCTATGAGGTTAGAGGTGGATGCTGGAACATGGGAGTGTGAGAGATGGATGCTGGAATATGAGGTTGTGAGGTGAGAGGTGGGTGCTGGAACATGGGGCTGCGAGGTGTGAGGTAGATGCTGGAACATGGGGCTGTGAGGTGGGTGCTGGAACATGGGGCTATAGGTGTGAGATTGGTGCTGGAAAATGGAGAGGTGTGAGGTGGGTGCTGGAATATGGGGCTGTGAGGTGTGAGGTGGATGCTGGAGCATGGTTGTGAGGTGTGAGGTAGATGCTGGAGCATGGAGAGGTATGAGATGGGTGCTGGAATATGAACAGGGCTGTGAGGTGTGAGGTGGATGCTGGAGCATGGTTGTGAGGTGTGAGGTAGATGCTGGAGCATGGAGAGGTATGAGATGGGTGCTGGAATATGGACAGGGCTGTGAGGTGTGAGGTGGATGCTGGAATACAGGACTGTGAGGTGAGAGGTGGGTACTGGAGCATGGAGCTGTGAGGTATGATGGGGGTGTGAAGTGTGAGGTGGATGCTGGAACATGGGGCTGTGAGATGTGAGGTGGATGCTGGAATATGGGGCTGGGAGATGAGAGGTGGGTGCTGGAACATGGGGGGTGTGAGTTATGAGGTGGATGCCGGAATATGGGTTGTGATGTGTGAAGTGGACACTGGAATGGGCTCTTAGGCAATACCCCCTGCGTAGGATCCCTGTAGACCTATGGTTTTCCTCACAGTGCCATCCCAGAGTGAGAGGTGGGTTGTATATCATCCTCATCTCACAGTGGTTCACAATGTGAATGAGGGACAGAGAATTCCCACTCAAAGTGTGTAGCTCCTGGACTGGACCAGGAGGCTGAAAAGAGTGAGAACTTTAGGGCATCTTGGGAGAAGGAAGTATATTTGGATGCAGAGGTAAACAGTGTGACTAGTGGGTGAACTGGGGTGGATTGTATTATATGCTCCCAATCATCACCCCTGACCCCAGACCCTCACCCTACTTTGTCAGACAGCATGTGAGCTGATAGAAGCAAGCTACTGCTTAGCACCCTGCCTCCAATACTTACTTTTTTCTCCCTTTATGTGTATGTTGTCAGTCCTGGCTGCTTGTTCTTGTTGATATCTTACCATTATTGTTATGTATATGATATATTCCCTTTGCAAGGCCCATCATGCACTATGTGACCCAAGGAAAATGTGTATGTACAAATCATATATTTTCTCTTTAGGTATTACCCAAATAGTACTGAGTTAATTTTCTGGCATGGCTTATGTTCCACAAAATTATACATCCTGGAGTTTAAAGGCACCTCAAGATGTCATTTGGTATAGTCTTCAAGCATATGAAACATACTGACTCTGATTTTAGAACTTAAACGAAGTTCCACAGCTGCAGGCTGTGAACATGTAGTCATATGAAGGTCAGCCCAATCACTAATTGATTCTGTATTGCCTATGAAGACAGAGTTTCTCCTCAAAAAGGAAAATAAGAATAATTGTGTCATTGAATTTTCAGTGCTAAGTTCATAAAGTATAAATTCCTATTACATATTGCAAACATTTCTGCTAAGAAACTACAGAAGCATGTCTACAACAGTAAAAGAAAACATGCCAGTTGTTAACTCTTCTAGCTGTGGAGAATGACAATAGGTAGCCACAACTCCACAAATCCATTTGAGAATTAAGATGTTACCAAAAATTTTTTTTGTGTGACTATATCTTAAAGGTTGATATAAAGATTAGAAAAACACATTCTGTTTGAAGTTTCCCACAACTGCCTTGCAACATTCTTCCAAAATGACTGCTGTCTGGCCACACATCATCAAATGGACATTATTCCCAGGGCAGGATAAAAATACCATGTTAGCTTTGTCCATTTCCTTTTTCCCAACTCTCAAAGAAGCCAGGTATACACAGGTGGTCTCAACTGTTTCCACCACCTTCCCATCCTGTCCCCTTGCCTTGGAGGACAAGCAATGCTACAGAGTTGATCTGGAATCAGAGGTGCCAATACAGCCCAGCTGGGGTGTAGTCTGCACCCTGTTCTGCCTCAGAGATGCATGAACACACCTGAGGTGGGGATTTTTGTTTAGCAACATACAGCCACCTGCTGAACTGTGAGACTAAGGTGGGAACACAACGCTTGATCTTGAAACGGAAGTGGGTTTACTTAATCTTGTGTGAAATGTCCATGATGCTCAAACCTCAAAAGCAGTGATGGGACTGACCCCAGCGACGTGGCAGCCCCCCAAACAAGAAGTAACAAGGAGGGTCTTGATGATTCCAGCCAGCCCCATGCTTCAGGTACAACTATCTGCTACTTCTGTACATGGGAGACTCTGGAAAGGAGGAAAAGTCATGAAGGCATCAGGTAGCATGGGGAAGGGGTGGGAAGAGCAGACACCTTCATTGTCAGGCCCACCCAAGCTTATGAGGATGGTGCTGTCACCCTGAGAAGCTCTGAAATCACACGTCCTTCCTGGCTCACTCTGGCCCAGGTACACCAGGTAAGGTCCACAGGACCTAGGCCACCACCCCTTCCACCCCACCCTACCCAGCAAGCACAACCCCTTCCATTCTTTTCAGAATTTCTTAAGCAAACTTCAATCAGAGAAAGTCAATTATCATATAGTTTCACTTACTTGTGGAGCACAAGGAATAACATGGAGGACATTAGGGGAAGAAAGAGAAAAGTGAATTGGGGGAAATTGGAGGGGGAGATGAAGCATGAGAGACTGAGGTCTCTGAGAAACAAACTGAGGGTTTTGGAGGGGAGGGGGGTGGGGAGATGGGTGAGCCCGGTGGTAGGTATTAAGGAGGGCACATATTGCATGGAACACTGGGTGTGGCTCATAAACAATGAATCTTGGAATACTGAAAAAAATAAAATTAAATTAAGATGCTAAAAAAAGAAAAGAAATAGTTCACATGGACATTTGTAGAAGAGCATGTGTGAGCTTGGAGAAGACTTTAGAACAGTGATGGATGCTGGAAATTCCCTCTGATGGCAGTGCCAATACCTAAGACCTGGGAACAGCCAGTGCTTCCCCAAGGCACGACCCCAGCTCAGAAAAAGTCATTAAATTCTCTCTATTTATGAGAGAATCAGACTCAACAGGGTCTAGCACTGAGGTTCAATTGCACCGTCCCTTCCAGTAGGGGCGTGATTGCCTTACACTTTCAGCTGGCCTCTTAATGCCTGCACAGCCACAGTGCATGTGGCCAGCAGACCTCTTCTCACTGTGGTCCCTCAGTAACCCATGCTGCCTCACACACACAATCACTGAGGCAAGAACAAGGTCAGGGGGCAGGGGGAGTTGCTCTGCTGATAACCCAACAACCAGGCATAAGGCAAGACCACACTTTACCTCAGAGGGGACAATGGTCAGCTCACCATGCACTGAAGGACCAGAGTGCCTTCACATCACGGGACAGAAGGATGAAAGCCAACCACCTATATAAAATGTTCACATCCTTTTCCTAAGAGACAAGGGAGGATGGAAAGAAGACCCACCTGGCAGGCAGTGCCACCAGTAGCAATATCAGAACAAGCATAGATGCAAGTCTGGCCCTGGACCAGCAGGGAAGCTGTTATGACCTGAGCTACAAGGAAACACAAAAATATAATTCAGTGGAACCAGGAAAAAAACACATAAACAAAATAAGATATTTAACAATATAAGAAATCATAAAAAAAATAACCAAACAAATTCTGGAGCTGAAGAATTTAGTGAATGAAATAAAAAGTGCAACAGAGAGCATCAGCAGCAGAGTAGATCAAGTGGAAGATATAATAAGTGACCTAGAGAACAAAAACTTTGAAATGACCCAATCAGAGAAGAACACAGAGAAAATAATGAAAAAGAGCAAAGAAAGCCTACATGATCTATGAAACTCCACCAAACATTCAAATAGAATAATTGGGGGTCCGGAAGAAGAAAGAGAAGGAAGAAGAGAAAGTTTTTTTAAAGAAATAGTAGCTGAGAGTATCCCAAACCTGGGGAGAGAAACGGACATGTCAACGCAAAAGAACTTCTCCAAGATACATTATAATGAAGCCATCAAAATTCAAAGATTAAAGAAAATCCTAAAAGCTGTGAGAGAGAAAAAAATATTGTAACCTATAAAGGATCCCCCTTAGGCTTTCAGAGGATCTCTCAACAGAAACCCTGCAGGCCAGGAGAGAGTATATTGACATATTCAGAGTGTTAAAAGATATGAAAGAGAAACAAAAGCCAAAACAAAAGCTGAAGGAGTTCATCACCATTAGAACTGCCTTGGAAGAAATGCTAAAAACAGTTCTTCAATAATAACAAGAAGCAACCTTATCTTATATGCAACTAATGAATCATTGAACACTACATCAAAAACTAATAGTGTACTATATGTTGCCTAATTGAACATTTAAAAAAAAATCCTGATTTTAAAATGGGCAGAGAAGCTGAATAGACATTTTTCCAAAGACCTACAAATGGCTGAAAAGGAAATGGAAAATGATGTTCAACATCACTAATCACTTTCGAAATGCAAATCAAAAATCACCTTACACCTTTTAAGGAACCTTTTGTGCACTATGGTGGGAATGTAAATTGGTTCATCCACTATGGAAAATAGTATGGAAGATCCACAAAAAATAAAAATAGAACTATTACAGGATCCAGCAATTCCACTTCTGAGTATATATCCAAAAGAAATAAAAATAAGATCTCATAAAGATATTTATACCCCCATGTTTGTTGCAGCGTTATTTACAATAGCCAAAATATGGAAACAACCTATCTATTAAACGATAAATAGAAAAAGAAGATGTAGTGTGTGTGTGTGTGTGTGTGATGGAATATTATCCAGCCATGATAAAAAATGGAAATCCTGCCATTTGTGACAACATGGATGGACCTTGAGGGCATTATGCTAACGAGATAAGTCAGACAGAGAAAGACAAATTACTGTAGGATCTCACTTATATGTGGAATCTAAAAAAGCCAAACTTGTAGAAAAAGAGTAAAATGGCGGTTACCAAGGCCTGGGGGATGGAGAAATTGGGGAGATGTTTGAGGGTACAAACTTGTATCTAGAGGATAAATAAGTTCTAGAGACCTAATTAATGCACAGCATAGTGATTATAGTCAACAATAATGTATTATAAAGTTGCTAAGAGACTACATCTTAATTGTTGTCACCACATCAAAGAATTGATAATTATATAACAGTGATAGAGTGTTGGTTAAAGTTCCAGCGGTAATCATATGGCAATATACAACTGTATTAAGTCAATATGTTATACACTTTAAACTTACACAATGTTGTATGTAAATTAAATCTCAATTTAAAAAAAAATCTGTGCATTCTAGACCTTGGGTGCTCTAAACATGGCAAAAAGAAAAAAGAAGGAAGGAAGGAAGGAAGGAAGGAAGGAAGGAAGGAAGGAAGGAAGGGAGAAAAAGAAAGAAAAGAAAGAAAGACTCTGTAAAATTACCAATGTGAATCTTTACACATTGTCAGCAAATAAAATAACTTTCAAGAAAAACAACAAAAAGGTACCATATTACCAAGAGACTTGCCCAAGCTAGACCATAAAAGCAGACTTGATGGGGGAGAGAAATACCACACTACTCCCTTCACTCTCTTCACCCCCAGCAGATCTGCCCTGATGCCACCTGCCCCTTGTGGCTCCCATCTCTTCCCAGTGTGAGATCAGGTCCCAAAGCACCAGAGAGAGGGTTCAGGCCAGCCCACACACTGGAAGGTCTCAGGTGGTAAGCGAAAGGAGAAAAACCAATTCCTGTCCTCAGTTTGATGGCATGGCATGGTAGTGCCTCCTGCACCTTGACTCTGGGCTCTATCGCCTAGAGGAGGTCATGTGGGGAAGGAATGGAACTTGGCAAGGACTTGGGCATGGACACTCCCTATGTGGTCAGGATTTGTCTCCTCCCAATCCTGAGGGTACTATCTAGGCTTCTGAGGAACCAACTCTCCAAACTTCCAGATGCAGGCAACAGGTCAGACTCTCCAACCCCTGCCTCAGCACAGCCCAGTCATAGTGCCAGAGGTGAGCCAGTGACATGAAAACAAAGTAGCACTGAGACCTATCTTGTGCATACACTCAGCACACACTGAGTCTCACATTCACACATGCACAAACACAATCATATATCCTCACTAACTCAAACACACAGAGACACACAGTATTGCACACTCACAGACATCCACTCACAGTCTCACACTCACATCTAATCTTGCACATTCACACAGCAACAACAGTCTCACATACCCATACTTGCACACACAGACCACTCCACAACCTCCTCACACTCTCACTTACACGTAGTCTCACACATGTACACACGCTCACTCCAATGTCCTTCCAATTGATCCCTCCAGCTCACAGAAGTCAGGTCTTTTGATTACAGAGAAAGCCCTGACTGATCAGACTGGGGTACAAGGCAAGCACTTGCCTATAAACTTCAGATTTCTTCTTTTATATGTACAAGAGCAGTCAGCCCTTGCATCACCCACATGTGCAAGACGTTAGGGTCAGGAGGCAGCTGGGCTGGGACACCTACTCTCAGTTGTGTGCTAAGCTCAGCAACCATGTGATACCCTTGGATACCTCCATTCCCCCTCCTCAGAGGAGGAGCTTAGCCATGAAGAACATGAGTTCAATCCTGCCTCTCCCACTTACCATGGCCGAGATCTGTATCAAGTCATCCTTTCTAAGGTTTCTCTAGCTATAAAACAGGAGTGTGATACCTCCCTCATGGGGAGGTATCACAACTAAACTATGTTAGTTTCCTAGGGCTGCTGTCACAAAGTAGGTGGCTTAAAATAGCACAGATCTATTCTCTTATACTTTGATAGGTCATAAACCCAACATAGTCAGTAGGGCAGTGCTCCTTCTGTGGCTCCAACTGAGCCACCCAGGTGCCCCCGATTCCAACTTCTAAAGGCTGCCCATATTCCATGACCAGTGCCTCTTTTCCATTCTCAAAGTCATCAACAGTGGGTCAAAAGTCTTCACATCAACTTTCTATGACCCTTTTTCCATAGTTATGTCTCCTACTAACTTCTGCTTTATAAGATCACATATTCACAGGTTCTAGAAATTAGGACATGGATGTCTAGAATGGGAGTTGGGGAGCTTATTAAACTTACTATATCTTTTTGGAATTAAATAATATAATATTTAAAAAACACAAAACTGGACAATGGTGGATGTATAATAGATATTCATTCACCCCTTATACAGCTTTTCCTGCTCTGGCTGCAGATGTTTCCCTGCTCCTTGACAAGCAATGCAGACTAGAGAGAAGCATGTGTTCCAAAAGGCAGTCCAGCAAGGACTGAGCTACTACTTCATCTTTACCAGCTCGGGGATTTTGAGCAAGCAATTTAACTTGAGCTTCAATTTCCTCACCTATAAAATGGGTATAAATAATAAAGCCCACCTTGAGGGATTATGGTGGGAGTCCTATTAACGCACACAGAATTTTCAGAACTGTGCTTGTCTCTCCACTATTGCTGAGTACCAAAAGCATCATTATTTTCTTTGAAGTCAAAACTGTCAGGTCTCACTGTGGCCCTTCTTTATGCACTGGCACTTTATGTCTGGCTTCCTACGTCTCCCTGCCACCACACACCTCTTAACTTGATCTGGCTTCAAGCCAGACAATTCAGTTCACAGGCTGCATGTCCAGGAAAAGACAAAGAGCTTATCAGGAGGGCTGGAACACTTCCAGCACTAGATTACTAAATTACTAGACAAATCTAATACTGGAATTTTTTTCTAAGAAATTGTTCCAAAAAACCTTGAAATATCAAGTTGTGAGCTTTTCAGAAGAAATGTAGGCAGCATAGCCAAGTGTGTTTGGAAAACGCACACTCCATTCCAACTCGTTCGATTACAAAAGTGTCTTTGCAATTCAGCATTTTTGTCTGTTAGTAAAAGGGCTTGTGTTACATAATCCATCAGCTCTCTTACAGTTCTAAAGTCTCTGATTTCAAAGAAGAAAAAGCAGCTCTGTAACAAGGTAATGGAACCTGTTAGACAAAGTCTGCCAGATGCTACCAGAAGCAATATGTTCTGTGAATCACAGCACTACCTTATCAGCAATAAGAAAAGGCTCACAAAGGAAAACGAATTAGGGGGCAAAGTCATCAGCCACAGCTATAATTTAAATTTCAGCCTTGCAAAATACAATAATCAAAATTAGGAAGGCTTGACTTGGAGGTTTCCACTGAAAAATGTCACTGTGGTATGTACACTGTATTGTGAATTATAGCATCTCGCCTGTCTCCAAATGCACTTCCCATTTCTGGAAATTAAAGGCCCCTGGAAGAGTAAAGGTGTTCTCTATTCATCTGTTTTTTTCCCCCAAATATGTTTATTTTATTTTTTCAGTGTTACAAGATTGATTGTTCATGCACCACACTCAGTGCTCCATGAAATACGTGCCTTTCTCAATACCCAACACCAGGCTCGCCCCCCCCCCCGAACCCCCTCCCCTCCAAAACCCTCAGTTTGTTGCTCAGAGTCCACAGTCTCTCCTGGTTCATGGCCCCCTCTGATTTCCCCCCATTCACTCTTCCCTTCCTTCTCACAATGCCCTGCATCTGTTTTGAATTTCATTTCACAGTTAATTTTTAAACCAAATGGATTAAATATGAAAGGGCCCAGGGCAATGTCACATGATCTCTCACAAAGGTTGTATCATTTTCTTCAATTAGATAAAGTGAGTGAAAAGGAAAGAAAAGCCTGTTTGTTTCCAGAAGAAAGGAACCTGTGGTGGCAATCCTTCCTAAAACATAATTCCAGGCATTGGATCAAGGGCATATGGGGGAAAAGTATTACTTCCTTTATATTGTGAAATATTTGTCATTAAGTTTGTGTCACACTGTTTCAATATGATTTTATACAGTATAAGGGCATAAAAGCCTTGGCTGTGATAATGGAATTTTTAGAATGTTGCTTTGGGAAATCTCCTAAAACCCTATTAGAGATGCAAAGTTCAAGAATCAGGAAGATTGGTCCAATTTTGTTCTTTGGTGCTTTCAACAAGAGCTACTTTACAAGGATGAGAAATACAACTCCAAATCTTCATGTAAGAAAGTGCCAATCAGGATTATCTGTAGGGCAAGATGTTTAACTAACCTAAGGAATTTCCTAAAATGATTTCATCCCATCAAGCTATTAAAAAGCTGAAGGGAAACTGGCTGCTGCTACATTTCTGCACGGTCACTCAGGGGTCAAAAGTAGATGGTGCCTTGCTCCCAAGAGCCAGGTTAGACAAGAACCAGAGTAGGACTTTGGTACCTAGACAAATATCTAAAGACACTCTAGAAATAGTTTTGTTTAATAAATGTTTACTGAGCACTTACTCTGTGCATGGTGCTGTATGAGGCACCAGGAACCAACACAGAACAAAATTGTAGACAACACATAACTCACATAATGAGTGAACTAGATGTCACAATAGAAAGTGATAAGTATGACACAGCTATAGCAGAGCAGGCCTAGAGGAATCAAGGAGGGTACAGCATGTAAGGAGAGTAGCTGGCAGTAGCAGAGAGGAAGGGTAGATGGGCAGATCTGCAGGCCACCTAAAGATGCACTCTCCCTGAGTGAGGGTGCAAATGGCAGCAGAATGGCCTGAGCACTCCTGCCTGCAGAGTCTAGACACCTCGAGTTCTAGGAAAACAGCTCTACCCCAAGACTGAAGACAAGTTCTGAGTCCTCTCCTAATATGAATTCTACCCCTAAATTGACTAGATCCTAGGAGTGCTACAATGTTGGCTCTGCTTCTAGAAAGCCCACAGAGCTGGGTATGCATCCAGCTCTTTGCTCATAATGTGCAGATACCCCAGTGGGATTCTGGAAGCACAAAATTTCAGAAACACAAGGTCAAGCATAACATTTTCCTAATACCTCTGCAAATCCTCCACATTCTTTTTTTTAATTTTTTTTGAAAGGGTGTAGCTCATGTTTTACTTATTTATTCATTTTTATATAAATTCAATTAGCCAAAGTGTAGTACATCATTTTTTCTTAAAGATTTTATTTATTGGGCACCTGGGTGGCTCAGTTGGTTAAGCCACTGCCTTCGACTCAGGTCATGATCCTGGAGTTCCGGGATCGAGTCCCGCATCAGGCTCCCAGCTCCATGGGGAGTCTGTTTCTCCCTCTGACCTTCTTCCCTCTCCAGTTCTTTCTCACTCTCTCTCTCACTCAAATAAATAAATGAAAAATCTTTAAAAAAATTTTTTTAAAAAAAGATTTTATTTATTTATTTGAAAGAGAGAATAAGCAGGAAGGAGGGACAGAAGAAGAGGGAGAAGGAGGCTGGCCGCTGAGCAGGGAACAAAATGCAGGGCTCTATCCCAGGACCCTGGGATCATGACCTGACCCCAAGGCAGTCACCTAACCGACTGAGCCACCGAGGTGCCCCCAACTGGTTTTTGATATAATGTTCAAGGATTCATCAGTTCAGTATAATACCCAGTGCTCATCACATCACGTGATCCTCCACATTCTCTATCAAATTAGAGACAGAACAAAACTGCTGTTTTGGAGTTTCACAAATTATTCCCTGGCCTAACTATATACAGTTTCTATTTACAAGTTACATTACTGTTATAAAACAGGGGGGAAGTCCTATTACTTCAAGCCCATGGAATATTCACCAAAATAGACCATAAATCTGGGCCATAAATAAATTTTTTTCAACAAATAGTAAAGAACTGAAGTCATACAGAGTAAGTTCAACCATAAGTGAATCAAACTATAACTCAATAACAGAAAAACAGGAAAATCTCTAAGCGTTTGGAAATCAAACACACTTCTAATAATCTATGGGTCAAAAAGGGAGTTTCAAAGGAAGATACTTTAGAAATAAAATAAAAATAACTTAGGGAAAAAAGAAATAAAATAAAAAAAGAACTAAATGAAATTGAAAATACAATCTATCAGAATTGGTAGGACACAGCTAAAGAAGTGCTGAGAAGAAAGGTTATACAAATAAATACTCACATTAGAAAAGATTTGTTCCAGGTATTCAAGGCTGGTCCAGAATTCTAAAATAAGTCAGTGTAATCTACCATTTCAAACAGCTAAGAAAGGAAATCAATTAACACAGAAAAGCCACTGCAAAAATTCAATACCCAATTATGGCAAAAACTCTCAGTATGCCAGGAAAAGAAAGCAATTTACTCAATCTCATAAACAGCACCTATAAAACCTACAACTAACATCAGACTTAATAGTGAATGAAAGACTCAGTGCTTTCACTGTAACATCAGAAACAAAGATATCCACTCTCACTACTCTTGTTTCTGCCATTGCAATAAAGCCAGAAAATTAAAGGTATATATATTCGAAGAGAAAATAAAAAACTTTTCCTATTGCAAATGAGATGATCATATACACAGAAAATCCCACAGAATCTACAAAAAAACCTCCATGAACTAATAAGTAAAAGTATTATTAATATTGTTATTAACAATAAAGTAACAGGTTACAAGATCAACGTATAAAAATCAATTGCACTAATATATACTAACCATGAAAAAAATTAAAATTAAAATAAAAACACAATACCATTTATAATTACCCCCAAAATAGAGGAAATACTTGGATGTAAATTTAATAAAATATGTACACAATCTGTATAATGAAAAATTATAAAGAAATAAAAGACCTAAATAAATGAAGAACCATAGAGTGTTCATGGCCTAGAAGGCCTTTCTAAAATATATATGGAAAGACAAAGGTCGTAGAGTAGTCAATACAATTTCAAAAAATAAAAGTGGGAGGTATTATTTATCTCAGTGTCAGGACTTATGATATATCTGTAAAATCAAGATAACATGGTACTGGTGCAAGAAAACAAACATAGATCAGTGAAACAGAACAAAGAATTTAAAAATACATCCACACAAATATTTGCAATTTTTTTTTTTTAATATGTTATTTTAACAAAAGAGCAAAAGCAATTCAAAAAACAGTGCTGGAGATCCGTAAGTTGAAAAGATGGTCCACAGATTAAAAAATTAATCTCCCCTAAACCTCTCACCTTAAAAAATGGCTAATTTAAAATGGATCATAGACTCCAATGTAAAAAGTAGGACAATATAAATTTTAGGAAAAAACATAGGAAAAGATCTTTGGGATCTAGGTCTAGGCAAAGGGTTCTTAAATTTGACATCAAAAGCACAATCTATGACAGAAAACATTCATAAACTTAACTAAGAGAAAGTATTTGAAAAATACATAACCAACAAAGCCCTCATATCTAGAATAAATAAAGTATATTAAGAATTCAACATTAAGAGGCGCCTCGGTGGCTCAGTGGGTTAAAGCCTCTTCCTTCGGCTAAGGTCATGATCTCAG
This sequence comes from Nasua narica, assembly GCA_028533885.1. Taxonomy (NCBI): domain Eukaryota; kingdom Metazoa; phylum Chordata; class Mammalia; order Carnivora; family Procyonidae; genus Nasua; species Nasua narica. The sequence continues at coordinate 22,549,085 of CM052797.1, read as the reverse complement.
GGTCCTGGGATCAAGCCCTGCATCGGGCTCTCTGCTCAGCAGGGACACTGCTTCCCCCTCTCTCTGCCTGCCTCTCTGCCTACTTGTGATCTCTCTCTCTGTCAAATAAATAAATAAAATATTTTTTAAAAAAATAATTCAACAGTAAAACATCATTAAAAATATTTTTTGGTTCGGAGGGGGCAAGATGGCGGAGAAGTAAGAGATCCTGCAGCAACCAGTCCCCAAAAGTGAGCTGGAAATCTACCAGAACACACTGAACACCCATGAAATCACCCTGAGGAGAAAGATTTCTAACCCCGGGATCTCTCCGAGAGCAGAAGACAGCAGTGGAGAGGTAAAAGCAAAGTGGGATCACTCGAGCTGATATCGGAGGA
>CM052797.1:22499123-22548208 GCA_028533885.1 Nasua narica | reverse complement strand
CCTATGTTCTCCTCTAGGGTTTTGATAGAACCCTGCCTGACGTTGAGGTCTTTTATCCATTTCGAGTTTATCTTCGTGTATGGTGTAAGAGAATGGTCAAGTTTCATTCTTCTACATATCGCTGTCCAATTTTTCCAGCACCATTTATTGAAGAGACTGTCTTTTTTCCACTGGATATTGCTTCCCGTTTTGTCAAAGATGATTTGACCATAGAATTGTGGGTCCATCTCTGGGCTCTCTATTCTGTTCCACTGGTCTATGTGTCTGTTTTTGTGCCAGTACCATGCTGTCTTGGTGATCACAGCTTTGTAGTAGAGTTTGAAATCAGGCAATGGGATGCCCCCGGCTTTGTTTTTCTTTTTCAACATTTCCTTAGCAATTCGGGGTCTTTTCTGGTTCCATACAAATTTTAGGGTTGTTTGTTCCAGCCTTTTGAAAAAAACTGGTGGAATTTTGATTGGGATGGCTTTGAAAGTATAGATTGTTCTGGGCAGTATAGCCCTTTTAACAGTTTATTCTGATCCATGAGCATGGAATGCTTTTTTACCTTTTTGTGTCTTCTTCAATTTCTTTCATGAGCATTCTGTAGTTCCTCGAGTACAGATCCTTTACCTTTTTGGTTAGGTTTATCCCCAGGTATCTTATGGTTTTTGGTGCTACAGTAAATGGAATCAGTTCTCTAATTTCCCTTTCCATATTTTCATAGTTAGTGTATAGGAAAGCAACTGATTTCTGTGCATTGATTTTGTATCCTGCCACATTACTGAATTGCTATATGAGTTCTAGTAGTTTGGGGTGGAGTTTCTGGATTTTCCATATAAAGTATCATGACATCTCCAAAGAGAGAGAGTTTGACTTCTTCATTGCCATTTTGATACCTGTTATTTCTTTTTGCTGTCTGATTGCTCTTGCTAGGACTTCTATTACTATGTTGAACAAGAGTGGTGAGAGTGGGCATCCTTGTCAAGTTTCTGATCTCAAAGGGAAGGCTGTCAGCTTTTCCCCATTGAGAATTATATTTGCTGTAGGCTTTTCATAGATTTTATGAAGTTGAGGAATGTTCCTTCTATCCCTATACTTTAAGGAGTTTTAATCAAGAATGGATGCAGAATTTTGTCAAATGCCTTTTCTGCATCAATTGAGAGCACCATGTGGTTCTTCTCTCTTCTCTTATTGATTTGTTCTATCACATTGATTGATTTGTGAATGTTGAACCACCTTTGTATCCCAGGGATAAATACTCTTGGTCATGATGAATATTCTTTGAATGTGCTGTTGGAACCTATTAGCCAAGATCTTATTGAGAATCTTGGCATCCATATTCATCAGGAATATTGGTCTGAAATTCTCCTTTTATTGGAGTCTTTGCCTGGTTTGGGAATCAGGGTATGCTGGCTTCATAGAAAGAGTCTGGGAGTTTTGCTTCTGTTTCAATTTTTTGAAACAGTTTCAGGAGAATAGGTATTAATTTCTTTGTACACTAAAGTAAAAACAATGTATTAGATAGTGAAGATGGTATTTTATATATTTTAAAAGCATTAAAATTAAAACTATATAATTTTTATTTAACCTTCTTTAGTTTTCAGAATTTTCTTAATATTTCTTCTGTGGAGTATTAGCAAAAATGCTTCCAAATTGGCATCATTTATTGTAGATGATGTGTTTATGTGTGTGTCTGTGAAGTGTGTCAGTGTGTTTGTGTGTGTGTGCTGTCTTCTACAAAAATATTTAAGCCTTTGACAGTTCATGGCTCTGAGATATTGATGGCCGTTTTGTAGACCCACTGTATTCTAGAGATTCAGGGTATAACTTAGGTAGTTTGTCTAAACTGTAATACTCCCTTGTTACCCTGGGAAATTGGCTGGAAACACTTCCCTAGGTTTGGTTCATGAACTGAACAGTATGCTCGTTATCATGTTACTCTGGAGCACATCAGAAGATGGTAGAGCCCTGCAATTTGGTCTAGGGGCACCTTTCATCCAGGGTGGGCCTCATACACATTAGAGAGAACTATTTTTAGAGAACAGTACTGTTTTATTTTTATTTTACAGTAATATATTTATTGTAGGAAATACAAATCACACATACAAATTTTAAAATTTGTCATACTCTCACTACTCAGAAATAAATCCTCTTACTGTTTTGGTACATCTAATGTCCCAGAACATTTGTATATGGATACACATGGATAAAAAGAGCTAACACAGCTTCTGTTCTAGCCAAGATAGGGTAGCAGGGACTGGATTTGGCCTCTTGCTTGAGACATCCCAAAAGAAAATTAATGAAAATCCAAAAAACAAAACCCCAAACAAATGAAAACCAGACAGTGCTAAGCAAGAAAATGGATATCAGGAGAAAAAAAGACAGCGGTTGCTGAGAATTGGGAAACAAATGAGATGAGCCCTGTGATTGTCCCAGTTCACTGCCTTGAGACAGTTTCCAGGATGTAGTACAGGGAGGGAAAAACCCATGTGGAGCCCATCAGACTCCTGAGTTGAGGGGAAAAAACAGAGTCTGGAGAGACCAAAGCTAAGATGGCTTCTTTGGTGACTACAAATATTTAAGGAAGAAATAATGCTATAATACCAATTCTACATAAAGCTTTACAGCAAATCAAAGAAGAGAGAATACTTTCCAACTCATTCCATGAGGCCCTGATACCTAAACTGGACAAAACCAGTATAAGAAAACTATTAATAAGTGTTTCTTATAAGCATAGATTTTTACTTTTTAAAAGTAAGTTTTTAAAAATAAATTTTTAAAAATTAGCACATCCAACTTAGTAATATATAAAATGGATAATACATCATAACTAAGTAGAATTTATAGTAATTGAAAAACCAATCAAGGCAATTTACTAACAAACTAAATGAGAAAGTTTGTATGATCATTTCAATAAATGCAGAAAAATAACCGGCAAAATCGAACATCCGTCAATAAACTAGAAAAATAAGAGAACTTCATCAGCCTAATAAGGAACATCCATGAGAACATTACAGCACAGACCATACTTAAATGTGAAAATTGAATGCCTACTTCCTTAGATCAGAGATAAGACAAGAATATCTGTTCTCACCACTTCAGTGTATTATTTTACTGGAGACTCTAGCTGATACAATAAAGCAAGAAAAGAAATCCATGGCATTCATTTCAGAAAGGAAGACTTAAAAGTCTTTATTGGCAGATGACATAACTGTCTATGTAGATAATATGAAGGAATCTGCAACATAGCTTCTAGAAATAATAAGTAAATTTGACAAGTGTGAAATATAAGATTGATATGGAAAAATTAGTGTTTTTCTATATTCTAGCAATAAACAATTAGATATTAGCATCAATAAATGAAATACTTTAGGGAAATCTGACCAAACGTATGCAAGATCTGTATACTCAAAACTATAAAATATTGAATAGTAATTAAAGAAGATCTCATTAAATGGAGAGAGATACTTTGCTCATGGATCAGAAGACCCAATGTTGTTAATATGTCAATTTTTCCCAGATTGAGCCACAGATTTTTGCAGCCCCTGTCAAAATCCATAGCAGGGTTGTTGTTGTTATTGGTAGAAATTGACAAACCGATTCTAAAATTTATATGGAAATCCAAAGTGTTCAGAATGGCCAAAAATAACTCTTAATGAGAAGAACAAAATGGGAGGGCTAGCACTATCTAATCCCAAGACTTACTCTAAAGCCACAATAGCCAAGACATCGTGGTATTGGCATCATTACAGGTAAATAGGTAAATAGATAAAAAGTAGAGAGTCTGAGCACCTGGGTGGCTCAGTCAGTTAAGTGTCTGCCTTCTGCTTAGGTCATGATCCCAGGGTCCTGGGGTTGAGTCCCATGTCTGGCTCCCTGCTCAGTGGGGAGTCTGCTTCTTGCTCTACCCCTCCCCCCTGATCATGATCTCTCTCTCTCAAATAAATAAAAAAAAGAAAATCTCTAAAAAATGTTTTTTAAAAAAGTATGGAGTCTGGATACAGACCCCCACATTGATGAATAACTGATTTTTTTTTTCACAAGTGGTCCTGGAACAAATGGATATTCATAGGATGTTGTAGGACATCCACACTTCCCACTTTACCCCCAAATTAACTCAAAAGTGCATGACAGGACTAGAAGAGATCATGCGAAGTGAAATAAGTCAAGCGGAGAGTCAATTATCTTATGGTCTCACATGTGGAGTATAAAGAAAATCATGGAGGGCATTGTGATAAGGAAGGGAAGGGTGAATGGGGGGAAATTGGGGGGGGGGGATGAACCAGGAGAGACTGTGGACTCTGAGGAACAAACTGAGGGTTTTGGAGGGGAGGGGGTTGGGGGAGTGGGCGAGCCTGGTGGTGGGTATTGAGAAGGGCACATATTGCATGGAGCACTGGGTGTGGTGCATGAACAATCAATCTTGTAACACTGAAAAATTAAAATAAACATATTTGGGGAGAAAAAAAAGTGTATTACATACACAAATGTAAACCCTAAAACCTTAAAAGTTCAAATAGAAAGCAATCTGCAGTAGAATAGCTGTAGATATAGTTCAAGTAAGAACATGGCTACTGTATTTCATTAGACTGTTTCTAGAACTCAGCTTTCAGTGTCTGTTGTTTTTCTCTTTTTTTTTCTTCTTATCATGACAACATATTAATGAGTTAATGCAACAGCTTAGCTGCCCCTGGCCAACATCACATTTACATTAATGTAAAATCCTGAGCATGATGTCTTTCTTAGACATAAACTGAGTTAACTCTGCAACATTTTAAGCCCTTTTTGTGTCCTAGGTCTGAATGCTCTGAACTGAATAGTGGAATGTGACCAATACAGGCTCTGAGCCCTGGGTCTCTACCAAGTCATAGAAAAAGCTAAAGGGAAAGATGGTCTGTCAGACTATCTCCACATCCCTCCATGACATGCTGACATGCTGTTGTAAATATCCAGAATTTAAGTATGACAGTAAGGGAGAAAGATGAGGTTTTTAATGCACAGAGTGCCCTGGAGATGAGCACCCTCTCTGCACTGAGGCTTAGCATAGGATCCTCACACAGCTTTGTGCCAAAGTGACATTCTCTGGAGACATGGCCTTAGGGCTCTCCTTATTTTATTGAAGATGAAGTTCCCTATCTCCCACTTAATGACTTTCTTTGAATGTTGGAGTTAAACTGTATCTCACTCAAAATATATGTAACAAATGTCCTTTGTGTATAACAAAGAGTGGTTTTAATTTATTTTGTGGTAGCTTAGAGAAAAGAGAATGCTTATTTGTATAGAGAACGCAAATGAACTCATAGTTTTAGGTATAGTGTCTTCAGCAGAGATTAATTTATGAAGCCTCATTATCAATGACAGCACAGGCATACATTTTTGTGTACATTTATTCTGCATTATTTATTTATCCATGAACTGAACTCGAAAGAAAAAAGATTATAAAATAAAAATTCATTGTGAAATTAATTTTAAAAATATTCATGAAGAAAGTTAATACTCAATATGTGAGTACTTTAGGGGTAATAAAAAAACAGTACTGGACTTTGGAACAGTAAAGAAATCACATGAGAAAATTATTCCACATTTTCTGAGAATTAGGAAGAAGTTATAGGAAGTTATGAGGAAAGTTCTCTTACTGCACCCTTTCCACACCCTCTTCACTTTTCCCATATTTCTTGCGATGGCTCTCTGTTGGTGGGATTTCCAGTACTGAGCAGATAGGTAGGGAAGACTTCCAGGATCCTTCTATACTTTAGGACTCCATAAGCAAGAATGTATTATCCCTTCCTCTCCCAACAGGCTGATGGGGATATAATCCTCCTTCACTGGTTACATTTATTCCTTTATGCCTGTTCTATGGAGACTCACCAGTGGTGAACATGGCTATTTTTTTTTTTTAAGAGTGGGGAGGACAAAGGGAGAGGGAGAGAGAGAATCTCAATCCATGCTTAGCATGGAGCCCACCTAGGGCTTGATCTCATGACCCTGAAATCATGACCTGAGCTGAAATCAAGAGTTGGACACAACTGACTGAGCCACCCAGGTGCTCCTTAACTATTTATTTAAAATTTATTTAAAATTTATTTATTTATTTATTTATCTATCTATCTATCTATCTCCCCAAATATTTTTTTTTAATTTTTCAGTGTTACAAGATTGATTGTTCATGTACCACACCCAGTGCTCCATGCAATACGTGCCCTTCTCACTACACACCACCAGGCTCCCCCACCCCCCTACCCCCTCCCCTCCAAAACCCTCAGTTTGTTCCTCAGAGTCCACAGTCTCTCCTGGTTCATCCCCCCCCCTCTGATTTCCCCCCATTCACCCTTCCCTTCCTTCTCACAATGCCCTCCATGATTTTCTTTATACTCCATACATGAGACCATAAGATAATTGACTCTCTACGCTTGACTTATTTCACTCTGCATAATCTCTCCTAGTCCTGTCCAAACTCAATACTCACAAAACAGATAATCACATCCAAAAATGAGCAGAAGACATGAACAGACACTTCTCCAAAGAAGACATAGAAATGGTAACAGACACATGAAAAAATGTTCATCATCATTAGCCATCAGAGAGATTCAAATCAAAACCACACTGAGATACCACCTTACAGCAGTTGGAATGGCCAAAATCAACAAGACAATAAACAACAAATGCTGGAGAGGATGTGGAGAAAGGGGAACCCTCCTCCACTGTTGGCGGGAATGCAAGTTGGTGCAGCCACTTTGGAAAACAGTATGGATTTTCCTCAAGAAATTAAAAATAGAGCTACCCTATAACCCTGCAACTGCACTACTCGGTGTTTACCCCAAAGAAGCAGATGCAATACAAAGAAGGGCCACAAGTACCCCAATGTTCATAGCTGCAATGGCCACAATAGCCAAACTGTGGAAAGAACCAAAATGCCCTTCAACAGATGAGTGGATAAGGAAGATGTGGTACATCAATACAATGGAATATTATGCCTCCATCAGAAAGGATGAATATCCAACTTTTGTATCAACATGGACAGGACTATTTATTTTTTTCAATTAGTTTTATTTTATTTTTTCAGTGTTCCAAGAGTCATTGTTCATGCACCACACCCAGCGATCCATGCAATATGTGCCCTCAGTACCCACCACCAGGCTCACCAACCCCCCCACCTCCTCCCCTCCAAAACCCTTAGCTTGTTGCTCAGAGTCCACAGTCTTTCTTAGTTCATCTCCCCCTCTGATTTCCCCCAATTCACCCTTCCTTTCCTTCTCCCAATGTCCTCCATGTTTTTCCTTATGTTCCACATCTAAGTGAAACCATATGCTAATTGACTTTCTTTGCTTGACTTATTTCATTCAACATATTCTCTTCCAGTTCTGTCCATGTTGATACAAAAGTTGAGTATTCATCCTTTCTGATGAAGGCATACTATTCCATTGTATATATGGACCATATCTTCTTTATCCATTTGTCTGTTGAAGTCATCTTGGCTCTTTCCACAGTTTGGTGATTGTGGCCATTAATTCTTAACTTATCTTTTAAATAACAGTTGAAAAATCTGTATAAGGGGATCCATGTCCCCTGTGCTTCTGAATGACATCTGACAGGTCAGAAGAAAGCTTTCTCCATGGTGAAAGCTTTGGTGTCCCAGAGATGTATACACTGGGATGCTCCTCTGGGCTTTCCCACCATGCGCTGTACATGCTGGGGAATGTACTCTTCCACCACCGATTTCCTCCACTTCATCAACTGACAACTTAGACGGTGTCACTTTCTGCTGCTTCCTGCTCTGTCTTTCTGGTCACTTCCTCTTTGTCTCCTTTGTGTTTTTTCTGCTTCAATTTCTGTGGGCCTTTTTTGACCATCTTTCCTCTTGGATCAGCATTCTGTAGTGGAGCTCATGCCCTCATGGCCTGCTCTGTTTTCTGTGTACTGGGATCACCCACTTCCACATGTCTGCAGAACATGGAAATTTCTTACTTCCTTCAGATCCATGTATGTCATGACTTCTCATCTACATCTCAATGTATTCCTAACATGCAGGATGTCCCACACCAGATCTTTCCCATTATCACACCCACTCCTATAGCGCTGGGAGGTCTTTTCCTCGTTGAGTCTCCAGAGATGATTCTATCTTCCATTTATACCATAATATTTACTAAAACAGCAGATTCAGCTACGCCCTACAACTCGATTGTTTTGACTTGTCCCAGAGTTAGCCTGAAAGCCTCCTCCCTAGAAGATGATATTGGTGGGCCAAAATTTACTCAGCTGGATCCCCCTTGAATATATGTAGTGTATGAGGCTGTGGATGTTCTAATATGATTTTGGGAGGATCCTTTATTCATAGTTTTACATGCCTCAAATTTTGACCACCTCCACTGTTGAATGAGGACTTTTGTGGAGAACTGAGAAGAAAGTAACTGAGTGGAGCCAAAACCAAAACAGTACAAGACAAGACTGAAAGGGGCAAAATAGAACCAGCACCTTGCAAGAAAGGGCTGCGTTTAAGCATTGTATTGATGCAATCATAATAGTGGGTTGTTTTATTACTAAAGACATTAAAGAAGAGTGTAGGAAATTACAGAGGGATGCAAAACAGCAGGGAAGCCCAGATACATGCATCTAATAAGCTTAGTGAAAATATTTACATTCCATGCTATATTGCATCTGCCTGTGTTATTTCTTAAATTTTTCAGCTGGGATTGTCCCACTCTGCATTGTTCTCACTTGATAAATCCATCCATTACAACTCGAGTAGCAACCAAATACTTCCACTCAAGGCTGTGTTGTTTTGTTGTGAAGCCTCTTTCAGGAACTCCTTAGTCCTTTTCTTTCTTTAATTTACACCTCACTTTTTTCCCCCCAATTGTCCCATTATTTCTAATAGGACAAAAATTTATAGTTAATATGTGCAAAAAAGGACTCAGAATTACTCGGGATACAAGCACCTCTGCCTCATATGTTCCTTCAAAAAATATTAATTACATTCAGGGATCATCTGTATAGATCTGCTGAAGGTATAAGCATAGAGTAAAAGACAAACAAAACCAGCCAATGATGCTGCTAACTTATTCCCTGACATATTAACCTAGTGGAAGATTTTACCACAAAATATCCTCAGCAGCTGACCATGGCAAATAGTTCTGCAGAGAGGGAAAGGAAGTGTGAGGGGAGAGAGAAGCTCCTGCCTGGGCCCCTTATGGCCAGTAAGGATGCTCTTGGCCACCTCAGTCCTATTGGCCATTGGCTTCCCTGAAGAGAGCTGTGCTCTCGAGCCAAAGATGTTTTTTCACTAAAACCTAGCAAGGACTTAATTGAAATGGACAAATATTGCCACATAGTTTTATGTTTGCCCCTATCAGCCTTTTTCATCCTGAGAGGCTGGATTAGTCCAATGGCGAAGATAGACCCAGTTAACATTGAGATTGTCCAAAACCACATTGAGATACCACCTTGCACCAGTTAGAATGGTCAAAATTACCAAGACAGTAAACACCAAATGTTGGAGAGGATGTGGAGAAAGGGGATCCCTCTTCCACTGTTGGTGGAAATGCAAGTTGGTGCAGCCACTTTGGAAAACAGTATGGAAATTCCTCAGGAAATTAAAATTAGAGCTACCCTATAACTCTACAGTTGCACTACTGGGTATTTACCCCAGAGAAGCAGATGCAGTGAAAAGAAGGGCCACATGTACCCCAATGTTCATAACAGCAATGACCACAATCACCAAACTGTGGAAATAGCCAAGATGCTTGTCAGGTTTGAATTGGCAGTGGAAAAGAGGAGCCAGGCGAGTAGAATAGAGGGAAGCTTTAATGGATGCATTCTTGGGCGAGGTTCCGCGGCTCACAAGGGAGTGAGGCTGGGAAGTCACACCTAGGGGTAAGGCTGAGGGGTTTTTAATTAAGGACCTTAGAGTGTGGAGGGTTTGCTGGGTATCTGATTGGCTACGGTTTACGTATATGAGGGATACAAAATACACCAATCAATTGTCAGCTCATTATACAGAAAAAGAGATCCAAATTTGGTCAGTCAGATTGGAGCAGTCACATTGTTCATTGTTGTTGTGGGTTAATCTGGAAAGTCTCTGAGACAGGAAGCCCCATGGCTGAAAGTCCTGAGTCACCATCTTGTGAAACTCGGTGGCCATCTTGTCCACTCTCGGTATCCCTGGGCCCACCAGCCTAACAATGCTCTTCAACAGATGAATGGATAAAGAAGCTATGCTCCATATATACAATGGAATAGTATGCCTCAGTCAGAAAGGATGAATCAACATGGATGGGACTGGAAGAGATTATGCTGAGTGAAATAAGTCAAGCAGAGAGAGTCAATTATCATATGGGCTCACTTACATGTGGAGCATAAGGAAAAAGATGGAGGGCATTGTGAGAAAGAAAGGAAGGGTGAATTGGGGGAAATTGGAGGGGGAGATATGAACCATGAGAGACTGTGGACTCTGAGCAACACACTGAGGGTTTTGGAGGGGAGTGGAGTGGAGGGTTGGGTGAGCCTGGTGGTCATATTGAGGAGGGCACGTATTGCATGGAGCACTGGGTGTGGTGCATGAATCTTGGAACACTGAAAAAATAAAATAAAAGTAATTATTTAAAAGAATTAGATTGTCTGTGAAAACTTGATTTTGTTTTCTCCTAAGGTTGCTTGCTATTCAGGTAGAGATTGGTTTATTGACATGAAAGAAACAAACCTTAAACATTTTCAAAATTGTAGAGAAGAACACTGGTTCTGTGGGTTTTGTGCTGGGCCCTGTGACCCTTGAGCTAACACCCATTACCTTGATGTGCCTGCCCCTGCTGGGTCTCAGTGCTTAGCCCTCCCTGGATCCATCATTTGGGGAGGGGTCCTGAATTGGGAGTTATGCCTGAGAAATGGAGAATCCCTTCTGTCAATTAATTTCCCCTTTCCTATTTTCAGGGCCTGGACTTTGCAGGATTTACTGCACACATGTTCGTTGGGATTTGCTTCATTCTCCTGTTCTCCTTTCCACTCTTCAGACTCCTTTTCTGGAACAAAAAACTTTATAACAAGGAACCTAGTGAGATTGTTGGTAAGTATAACCACTTTCTTGTATAGCCTCAGAATGTACTATCATAATACTATTATTTTCCAGAGGAAGTTGCCAAAAAATGCAGAAGTTTTCTTAGATGTAGAACATGAGGGAAGTGTCAGTCACTGGGATGCCACATATTCAGTATGTTTCTGACTGCCTCCTGGTATGCTGTGTACTTTCAGGGGCTTTAAATTCATGGGCTTTTCCTCTTTAATTTTCTTCAGGGTGAAATGTGATAAGCAGTGGCCACTGTATATAGTTCGCATGTCATGACATCATTAAACCATGTATATACAACACAAGTAGTATGGCATGGAGACTATAGTGTTCAAGTGTGTCATACTTTGAGATTAAATGGAATTACAAAATAGCAACATAATCCAGCACAGAGGATACTGTCATGTCAATCAAGAGTGCATTGATGAGTTACTAACCAGCAGGAAGAAGGCTCATGACCATGTTATGGCTTTACATTTTCTGGAACACTGGGTGTGGTGCATAAACAATGCACATAAGCAATGAATCTTGGAACACTGACAAAATAAGATAAAATTTTAAAAAATTTAGTAAATATTTTATTGAGTGCATTACTGATCAGGATATATTAGAAGCAATAATTTATTTGGAAAACAGCCAATCTCTCTTCAGTCAGACCCTGTAGCGGACATTGTGCAGGTTGCCTGGGTAACAGAGCATATCTGGGTGACAGGAGCACAGTGACAAAGGTGCATTTCTTTTTTTGTGGTTTCAGAGCTCATAGATTGTATATTTACCCCCCTTGTTCTATTATTCCTCTGTCCTTGCATTGTACAAGACTTCAAGTTTTCTTTATCTTTAGTAAGGTAAACAAATACCATTTCTGTATGAAAAGCTGAGGATCTAAGTACATTCTTATCAGTCCTCCTGATCATCAGATAGTGACTGTACAAAGCAGATTGGCCTTTCTTTCATGCCTGATTTTTGTATTTGAAATTTGACTATTTTTGTTCTAGTTTGGAAAACATTGTCTTATATACCCTCTCAAAGTCATCTATATAAAACAAACTTGTTTTTAGTAAAATTTAGTCACCCAGCTCTCCCAGAGAAATGGAATGATAAACAGAAATTTCTGTATTAGGAAATATTTATTGGCCACATGCACAAGACATGGGAGTGTCTTTGTGGATATAGAAATGTTACTTGAAATATGATCAAGCAATAAGGAATTTATGGGTGGCCTCTAAGCCTAGCCCCAATTGAAGGTGATGTAAGTAAGTGCAGGGCAAGTGGGCACACTCCCTGTGCTTCAGCTGCTCTTGAGGCAGCAGGATAGGTATAAGCCCTACCCAGCAGGACCTGAGTGTGGGGGATAAGCCCAGTGTGGGGGACCAGAGGGAAGAAGGGGTGCAGGCACAGGTGTTGGGGGCCAAATAGAATAGCATTTTTGGTTGCAAGGTTGTTATAGCTTCCTGGTGATGTAGCATAGTTTACTTCTTTTGGATGAAGACTGTATTTTCTTTTCTTTAAAGATTTTATTTATTTGAGAGAGAGAGAGAGATCGAGAGAGAGATCACAAGTAGGCAGAGAGGCAGGCAGAGAAAGAGGGGGAAACAGGTTCCCTCCTGAGCAGAGAACCTGATGCAGGGCTCGATCCCAGGACCATGAGATCATGACCTGGGCCGAAGGCAGAGGCTTTAACCCACTGAGCCACCCAGCCATTCCTGAAGACTGTATTATCTTGATAGCATTGATAATTTATTATCTCTGGGAGTCTACAGAGCAGGCTGTGTGCCTTTCTTGAGAAAAAAAGAGTCCCAGACCCTCCTGTCCTTTTATAGCTTTATAATGGGGAAAATAACAACACATGATCCCATCATTTTCCTGTTTTGAAAAAAATCAATAAAAATTGGCTTTTTAAAAAAAGATATCTGGCAGTGAGATGCCTTGATCCACTTTTGCCATTGACCAATGTATTAGTTTTCTAGGACTGCTATAACAGAGTACCACAGACTGAGTGGCTTAAACAACAGATGGCTTATTTCTACAGATGCTAAGAGGACTTAATAAGCCAGAACAGATGGCTTATTTCCTCACAGTTCTGGAGGCTGGAATTCCAAAATCAAAATGCCTACAAGGTTGGTTGGCTTTGAGGTAGAATATGTTCCAACCTTGGCTTTTAGATGGCCATATTCATGTTTACATGGATTTTTCCCTGTTTGTATCTGTGTCCACAATTCCCCCATTTATAAGGTCACCAGCCATCTTGGATTTGTGGCCACCCTAATGACCTCACTTTTACTAATTATACCTGCAATAACCCTATTTTTAAGTAAGATCACATTGTGAGGTACAGAAGATTAGGACTTTACCACATGAATTTTTTTTGGAGGGGGACACAAAACACAATTATGTTATGGGCACATAACAACCAGTTAGATATTCAGAATGTTTTATCATCAACTAGTATACATAAAATTTGATAATTTAATATATAGAGTTAGTTTTCTGATGGAAAGGATTCAGATTGGAACACTAAGGGAACTGATCACAATGGATGATTATGTGGATGTAGCTATACTTCAGTGGATAGTTAAAAATTATCTTGTCCAGTTATGCCAGGTTCTACCTAACTGCTCCAGTGATCAGAATGACCTGAGAACAATTGTCGTAGGTTTAGGTTACTAGGCCCACCCCCAGAAATTCTGTGCTGTTTATAAGCTCTTCTGGAGAATGCTATCTTGACATGAATTTAGGATACATAGATTTAGAAGTATATGAAACAAATCTGTATTATCAACTCCTCCATTCTTCCTGAGTAAGGAGCTGAAAAAGCTTTGAGGGAAATGGGAGGGGATGGCTGGGACCTGCATGATGCTGAAACCCTATGGCAGTGCCAAGACAAGCTATGAATCAGCACAGAGTGAGCTATGAGGAGTCAGGGCATTTGTTCTGGGCCACAGTGGGTCATAGGGCTCTCTAATTTGAAAATGCTTATTATAACTACAAATTATCAATCCCTATCCTAGAGATTTGGGTTCAGTAGGTCTGTAGTGGCATCCAGAGCATCTGTCCGAACAGGCTTGGCTGTGCTTCAGTGAAAAAGTAACCCTGCACTGTTCTTTTCCCATCTTTGGCTTCATTTCAAATCTGTACTGGCAGTACCCTGCTTGTCATCAGTTCTAAGAGCCTTGAGCTATTGGTCACTGAAGCAGAGAGAACCACTTGTTCCTACCCCATTATTGACTGACACAGGATGACTCTCTTTGTAGCTTGTCATCCCGATTGTCACTAGGCCCTACTGGTCACAGGATGAGTCATACTAGCAACTGCCCAGAATGGAAAAGAAAATGACTTATTTGGTGAAAAGCCCAAATAACCACTAGAGTCTGCCGTCCTCACCAGATAGCAGCTCAAGATTTTTTTTTTTTTTTTTTTACTAACATATAATGTATTACTTGCCCCAGGGGTACAGGTCTATGAATCATCAGGCTTACACACTTCACAGCATTCACCAGAGCACATACCCTCCCCAGTGTCCATAACCCAGCCACCCTATCCCATCCCACCCCCCCAGCAATCCTCAGTTTGTTTCATGAGATTAAGAGTCTATTATGGTTTGTCTCCCTCCTGATCCCATCTTGTTGGATTCCCCCCCAACCCCCATGAACCCCCACTCTGCCTCTCAAATTCCTCATATCAGAGATATTGTATGATAATTGTCTTTCTCTGATTTTTTCGCTTAGCATAATACCCTCTAATTCCATCCATTGCAAATGGCAATATTTCATTTCTTTTGATGGCTGCTGCTTGTTAGTATTTTGTACAGAATTTTTGTGTTTGTGTAGAACTTACTTTCTTATAATGGCTTTTTTGGTTTTCTCATAGGAGCATACCATCCTTTTCAATTTTTTTGGAAGAGATGGTGTATAATTGCTAGTACTATTCCCTTAAATATTTGCTAAGACATTTGCACACTTGGATGTGTGTGTATGTGCACGTGTGTGTATGGAGATTTAACTACAAATACAAAATCCTTCATAGACACAAGAATGGCTGTTATGGTTATCTATTTCTTCTTGAGTGATGACTAGTAGTTTATATATTTCTCTTTTTTTAGTCTATTTTTTCAGTGTTCCAAAATTCATTGTTCATGCACCACACCCAGGGCTCAATACAATATGTGCCCTCCTCAACACCCACCACTAGGCTCTCCCAACCCCCACCCCTACAGTTTGTTGCTCAGAGTCCACAGTCTCTCATGGTTCATCTCCCCCTCCAATTTCCCCCAATTCACCCTTCCTTTCCTTCTCCCAATGTCCTCCATGTTTTTCCTTATGTTCCACACATAAGTGAAACCATATGATAATTGACTCTCTCTGCTTGGTTTATTTCGCTCCACATAGTCTCTTCCAGTCCCGTCCATGTTGATACAAAAATTGGGTATTCATCCTTTCTGATGGCTGAGTAATACTCCATCGTATATATGAACCATATCTTCTTTATTCATTTGTCTATTGAAGGTCATCTTGGCTCTTTCCAAGTTTGGCGACTGTGGCCATTGCTGCTGTGAACATTGGCCTTTCTTTTCACTACATCTGTATCGTTGGGGTAAATACCCAGTGGTACCATTGCAGGGTCATAGGGTAACTCTATTTTTAATTTCCTTGAGGAATCTCCATACTGTTTTCCAAAATGGCTGTACCAACTTGCATTTCCACCAACAGTGGAAGAAGGTTTCCCTTTCTCCACATCCTCTCCAACATTTTTTGTTTACTGTCTTGTTGATTTGGCCCATTCTAACTGGTGCAAGGTGGTATCTCAGTGTGGTTTTGATTTGATTTTCCCTGATGGCTAATGATGATGAACATTTTTTCATGTGTCTGTTAACCATTTGTATGTCTTCTCTGGAGAAGCGTCTGTTCATGTCTTCTGCCCATTTTTTGATGTGATTATCTGTTTTATGGGTGTTGAGTTTGAGGAGTTCTTTATAGACCTTAGATATCAGACCTTTGTAGTGTCATTTGTGAATATCTTCTCCCATTCTATGGTTGCCTGTTTGTTTTGTTGATGGTTTTCTTTGCTGTGCAGAAGCTTTTTATCTTGATGAAGTGCAAAAGTTCATTTTCGCTTTTGTTTCCTTTGCCTTTGGAGACATGTCCTGGAAGAAGTTACTGTGGCTGATGTTGAAGGGGTTACTGCCTATGTTCTCCTCTAGGATTTTGATAGATTCCTGCTTCACGTTGTGGTCTTTTATCCATTATGAGTTATCTTCATATATGGTGTAAGAGAATGGTCAAGTTTAATTCTTCTAGCTATAGCTGTCCAATTTTCCCAGCACCATTTATTGAAAAGACTGTCTTTTTTCCACTGGATATTTTTCCCTGCTTTGTCAAAGAATATTTGACCATAGAGTTGTGGGTCCATCTCTGGGCTCTCTATTCTGTTCCACTGGTCTATGTGTCTGTTTTTGTGCCAGTACCATGCTGTCTTGGTGATCACAGCTTTGTAGTAAAGTTCGAAATCAGGCAATTGTGATGCCCCCAGCTTTGTTTTTCTTTTTCAACATTTCCTTAGCAATTCTGGGTCTTTTCTGGTTCCATACAAATTTTAGGATTGTTTGTTCCAGCTCTTTGAAAAAAACTGGTGGAATTTTGATCGTGATGGGATTGAAAGTATAGATTGCTCTGGGCAGTATAGACATTTTAACAATGTTTATTCCATGAGCATGGAATGCTTTTCCACCTTTTTGTGTCTTCTTCAATTTCTTTCATGAGTGTTCTATAGTTCCTCAAGTACAAATCCTTTACCTCTTTAGTTAGGTTTATTCCCAGGTATCTTATGGTTCTTGGTGTTACAGTAAATGGAATCGATTCTCTAATTTCCCTTTCCATATTTTCATTGTTAGTGTATAGGAAAGCAATTGATTTTTGTGCATTTATTTTGTATCCTGACACATTACTGAATTGCTGTATAAGTTCGAGTAGATTGGGGGTGGAGTCTTTTGGGTTTTCCATATAAAGTATCATGTCATCTACGAAGAGAGAGAGTTTGACTTTTTCATTTCCACTTTGAATACCTTTTATTTCTTTTTGTTGTCTGATTGCTGTTGCTAGGACTTCTAGTACTATGTTGAACAAGAGTGGCGAGAGTGAGCATCCTTGACGTGCTCCTGATCTCAAAGGGAAGGCTGTCAGCTTTTCCTCATTGAGAATGATATTTGCTGTGGGCCTTTTTTTTTTTTTAAAGATTTTATTTATTTATTTATTAGGAAAGAGAGAGAGTGAGAGAGAGCATGAGAAGGGAGAAGGTCAGAGTGAGAAGCGGACTCCCCATGGAGCTGGGAGCCCGATGTGGGACTCGATCCCGGGACTCCGGGATCATGACCTGAGCTGAAGGCAGCCGCTCAACCAACTGCGCCACCCAGGGGCCCCAGACTGTGGGCTTTTCATAGATAGACTTTATGATGTTGAGGAATGTTCCTTCTATCACTATACTTTGAAGAGTTTTAATCAGCAGCGGATGCTGAATTTTGTCAAATGCTTTTTCTGCATCTATTGACAGGACCATGTGGTTCTTCTCTCTTCTCTTGTTGATTTGTTCTATCACATTGATTGATTTGTGAATGTTGTACCACCCTTGCATCCTAGGGATAAATCCCACCTGGTCATGATGAATAATATTTTGAATGTGCTGTTGGATCCTATTAGCCAGGATCTTGTTGAGAATCTTGGTATCCATATTCATCAGGGATATTGATTTGAAATTTTCCTTTTTGATGGGGTCTTTACCTGGTTTGGGGATCAGGGCTGGCTTCAGAAAGAATCTGGGAGTTTTCCTTCTGTTTCTATTTTTTGAAAGTGTTTCAGGAGAATAGATATAATTTCTTCCTTGAATGTTTGGTAGAATTCCCCAGGGAATCCATCAGTTCCTGGACTCTTTTTTTGGGGGGAGGTTTTTGATCACTGCTTCAATCTTATTACTGGATATGGGTCTATTCAGTTTGTCAATTTCTTCCTGTTTCAGTCTTGGAAGTTTATAGATTTTCAGGAATGCATCCATTTCTCCTAGGTTGTTTAACTTATTGGCATATAGCTGTTGATAGTAATTTCTTATGATTGTTTCTATTTCCTTGAGGTTAGTAGTTATCTCTCCACTTTTATTCATAATTTTATTAATCTGGATCCTATCTCTTTTCTTTTGGATTAGTTTAGCCAGTAGCTTGTCGATCTTATTGATTCTTTCAAAAGGCCAACTTCTTGATTCGTTGATGCATTCTACTCTTTCTCTAGTTTCTAACTCATTGATCTGTTCTCTAATTTTATTATTTCCCTTCTTGTGTGGGGGATTGGCTTAATTTGCTGTTGATATTCCATTTCTTAAGGTGTAAATAGAGTTGGTGTATTCAGGATTTTTCAATCTTTTTGTATGAGGCTTGGATGGCTATATATTTTCCCCTTAGAACTGCCTTTGCCATGTTCCATAGGTTTTGGATTGGTCTGTCTTCATTCTCATTCTTTTCCATGAATTGTTTAAATTTTTCTTTGATTTTCTGGTTGATCCAAAAATTCTTGAACAGGTTGGTCTTTAGCCTCCAAGTGTTTGAATTCTTTCCAAACTTTTTCTTCTGGTTGAGTTCCAGTTTCAAAGCATCGTGGTTGGAGAATATGCACGGAATAATCTCTATCTTTTGATATTGTTTGAGTCCTGATTTGTGACCCAGTATGTGGTCTATTCCTGAGAAAGTTCCATGTGCGCTTGAGAAGACTGAGTATTCTGTTGTTTTAGGGCAGAATATCTGTATATGTCTATGAGGTCCATTTGATCCAATGTGTTATTCAAAGCTCTTGTTTCTTTCATGATTTTTTGTTTGGATGATATGTTTGTTACTGAGAGTGGCGTGTTAAGATCTCCTACTATTAATGTATTCATATCAATAGGTCATTTTATTTTGGTTAACAGTTGGCTTATGTAGTTGGCTGCTCCTATATTGGGGTCATAAATAGTTACAAATGTTAGATCTTCTTGGAGGATAGACCCTTTAAGAATGACGTAGTGTCCTTCTGTATCTCTGACTACAGTCTTTAGCTTAAAATCCAATTTATCTGATATGATAATTGCTACCCCAGCTTTCTTTTGAGGCCGTTGGCATGAAAGGTGGTTCTCCATCCCTTCACTTTCTGTCTGGATGTATTTTTAGCTTCCAAATATGTCTTTGTAGACAAGATATCGACAGGTCCTGTCATTTTTTCCTATCTGTTTTATCTGTGCTGTTTTATGGAAGGCCATTCATGTTTTATTAAGGCCATTCATGTTTAGAGTGATTATTGAAAGATAAGTGTTTATTGACATCTTGTTGCCTGTGAAGTCCTTGTTTCTATAGATTGTAAGTTCCTTTTCTAATTCAATCATGGGTTCTTTCTACTTTTATAGAACCCCCTTTAATATTTCTTGTAGTGTCGGCTTGTTGGTTACATACTCTTTTAATCATTGCTGGTCTTGGAAGCTCTTTATCTCTCCATCCATTTTGAATGTCAGCCTTGCTGGATAAAGTATTCTTGGCTGTATGTTATTCTCATTTAGTGCCCTGAATATGTCTTTCCAGCCCTTTCTGTCTTCCAGGTGTCTGTGGACAGGTCTGATGTTATTCTGATGGGTCTTTCTCCACTGTTTGGCAATCACGGCCATTGGTGCTATGAACATTGGGTACCATGTGACCCTTCTTTGTAATGCATCTGCTTCTTTGGGGTAAATACCCAGTCGTGAAATTGCAGGGTCACAGGGTAGCTCTATTTTTAATTTCTTCAGGAATCTCCACACTGTTTTCCAAAGTGATTGCACCAACTAGCATTCCCACCAACAGTGGAATAGGATTCCCCTTTCTCCCCTTTTCCACATCCTCTCCAACATTTGTTGTTCACTGTCTTGTTTTTTTTTTTTTTTTTTAACTATTGTGGAAAGACTGTATTCTTTATTGTGTGATCACTGGGTTCTCCATTCTTTTTTTTTTTTTTTTTTTTTGAGATTTTATTTTTTCGATACAGAGAGACAGTGAGAGAGGGAACACAAGCTGGGGGAGTGGGAGAGGGAGAAGCAGGCTTCCTGCCGAGCAGAGAGCCCGATGTGGGGTTTGATCCCATGACCTTGGGATCACAACCTGAGCCAAAGGCAGACGCTTAATGACTGAGCCACCCAGGTGCCCTTGTTCACTGTCTTGTTAACTCTGGCCATTCTAACTGGTGTAAGGTTGTATCTCAATGTGGTTTTGATTTGAATCTCCCTTATGGCTAAAGATGATGAACATTTTTTCTCGTGTCTGATGGGTCTCTCTCTGTATGTAAGGAATCTCTTCCCCCGGCTGCCTTCACGACCTCTTGTCTAAGATTATAGTTTGCCATTTTCACAATGATGTGTTTAGACAATTTTCTAGACTCGTTTATCTTGAGGGGTGTCCTTTCTGGCTCTAGGACATGAAAACTTGTTCCATTTCCCAGATTGGGGAAATTTTCATCCAGAATTTGTTCAACTATATCTTCTAGTCTTCTGTCTTTCTCTATCCCCTCTGGGATTCCAATAATTCTGACATTGGAGCGTTTCATGGCATTATTTATTTCCCTAAGTCTGTTCTCTGTAACTGTAAGCAGTTTGTTTCAGCCCTCCTCCTCACCTTTCTTCTCAACCATCTTGTCCTTTAAATTAGTAATTCTCTTCTCTGTCTCCATAACTCTAGCTGTTAGACTATTTAGATTAGATTGGATTTCATTGATAGCATTTTTAACATCTGCCTTACTGGTTCTCAGTTCTGCCTTTTGAGATTCTATGTTGTCATTAATGTTTTTCTCCATCCTAGCCATTGCCTGGATAATTGTTATCCTGAATTCCCTTTCTGAAATACTGTTTATGTCCATGTCCAAATGTTCTGAGTGAGAGGGCGCAGTCTCTGGGTTTTTCCTCTCTTGGGTGTTCCTCCTCCGTGTCATTTTGATGAGACGTGGATGAGAGGATGTATAGCTGAATATATCAACCACAGTCCAGGCAAGGTGCATCTGGAAGTTTTCAGTTTATGGAAAAGAGAGTGGGGTGGCTTCCACTAATGTGTCCCGCAGAACAGCCAGCATATCTCACATCTTGGGGACTTGTGACTGGAAGGACTGATTTGGTTTTGAAATATAGGCAAGGCTTGCTGGCATGAAGTCTGGAGCCAACAATCAATAAAGAATTCTTGAGATGTCTTTGGTGAAAATGATGGTTTTATTAAAGCACAGGAGGACAGGACCCCTAGGCAGAAAAAGCTGCTGCGTCTAATTTATATATTTCAATGAATTTATCTATTATATTTCAGTTGTTGAAAGAATTATTCTCAAGTTGTTCTTAATATTTTTTCATTATCCTTTTAAAGGAATTTTAATCATGTCGTCTCTCATTCCTGATATTTTTAATTTGTGTCTTTGATTTTTTTCTGATTGGTTTGGTTATAGTTTTATTAATTTTATTGATGTCGAGGAGCCAGCTTCTTATTATATAGATTTTCTTAGAGTTTTTTTTTCTCTTTTAGTGATTTCTACTCTGATATTTATTTTCTTTGGCTTACTTTGGGTTGATTTACTCTTCTTTTGCTAGTTTGTTAAATTACAGGCTAAGGTTATTGTTTTTTTATATGCCTTCTTTTCTAATACAGGTGTTCAGTACTCTAAATTAATACTATAGTGACCTGTCACCAATTTTGATATGTTTTATTTAATTTCCATACAGTGTAAGTTACTTTCTAATTTTCCTTTGATTTCTTTGGTCCTTAGATATTTTACATGTGCTTATTTACCAAATAGAGATTTTGCAGTTACCTCTATCAGAGAATACACTTATAAAACTTGAATCCTTTCAAGGTTTTTAAAACCATTTTATAGCTAGAATGTCTAGCCTTATAAACATTCTATATGCACAAAAACAGAATGTGTGTTCTGTTGTGTTGGGTGGAGTTTTTCAGTACAGTCAGTTAGGTCAAGTTGACAGATAACATTATTCAAGTCTTCTGTATTTGATTTTCTGTCTATTTGTTCTAACAATTGTTAAAAGATGGAAATAGAAATCTCTAATTATGATTGTGTATTTATCTATTTCTCTTTGCATTAAGGTGATTTTTGCTTTATATATTTCAAAATTCTGTTATTAGGGCATATAAATATTTAAGGTTGTTATTTCCTCTTGAAGAATTAACTCTTTTATCATTATAAAATGACCTTCCCATAAAAAAATGACCTTCCCATAATCATGTTCTTGCTCTTAAAGAACAAGAACAACAAGAACAACTCTGTTGTTCAGAGCAAGAACAACATTTCTTGCTCTGAAATCAATTTGTTGCTAATGTAGCAGTTCCAGCTTTCTCTTCACTAGTGGTAAAATAGTATATCTTTTCCATCCTTTCACTGTATATTTTTGTTTTATTTTATTTTTTAAATTTAAATTCAATTAATTAACATATAATGTATTATTGGTTTCAGAGGTAGAAGTCAGTGATTCATCAGTCTTATATAATTCTCAGGGCTCATTACATCACATGCCCTCCTTAATGTGGGCATGTGGGCATAAAACCAGTTACCCCATCTCCCCACCCCCATCCCCTCCAGCAACCCTCAGTTTGTTTCCCATGATCAAGAGTCTCTTATGGTTTGTCTCCCTCCCTGGTTTCATCTTGTTTTATTTTTCCTCTCTTCCCCAATGATCCTCTGTTTTATTTCTTAAATTCCACATATCAGTGAAATCATATGATAATTGTCTTTCTCTGATTGACTTACTTTGCTTAGCATAGTACTCTCTAGTTCCATCCACACTGTTGCAAATGGCAAGATTTCTTTTTTTGATGACTGAGTAGTATTCCACTGTATATATATACCACTTCTTCTTTATCCATGCATCTGTCAATGGACATCTGTACTCTTTCTATAGTTTGGCTATTGTGGACATTGCTGCTATAAACACTAGAGTGCATGTGCCCTTTGAGTCACTGTTTATATTCTCTGGATAAATACCCAGTAGGACAATTGCTGGGTCACAGGGTAGCTCTATTTTCAACCTTTTGAGGAACCTTCATACTCATTTCCAGAGTGGCTGTACCAGCTTGCATTTCCATCAACAGTTTAAGAGGGTTCCCCTTTTTTCACATCCTAGCAAACATCTGTCTTTTTATGACTTGTTAATTTTAGCCATTCTGACTAGTGTGAAATGTTATCTCATTGTGGTCTTGATTTGTATTTCCCTGATACCAAGTGATGTTGAGCGTTTTTTATGTGTCTGTTGGACATTTGTATTTCTTCTTTGGAGAAATGTCTGCTCATGTCTTTTGCCCATTTCTTGACCTTTTGGTTTTTTGTGTGTCGAGTTTGATAAGTTCTTTACAGATATTGGATTTCACTGTGTCTTTATATTTAAAGCGCATCTCTAAAATAAATAAATAAATAAATAAATAACATAAAATAAAATAAAGTGCATTTCTTACAAGCAGCTAACATTTGGGTCTTGCTTTTTTAATCCAACCCGATAATCTCTGCCCTTTAATTGGTATGTTTTTATATTATTTATATTTAAGTTGATTAATGATATGGTTAAATTTAAGTGTATTGTCATGTTGTTTTCTATTTATGCCTTCTCTTTATTTTCTTTTCCCTCACTTTGTCTTCTTTTGAATTAATTTATTTAAAATAAAATTGTATTGTATTTTATTTTTTTAAAAGATTTTATTTATTTATTTGACAGAGGGAGAGAGATCACAAGTAGGCAGAGAGGCATGCAGAGGGAGAGGGGGAAGCAGGCTCCCTGCTGAGCAGAGAGACGATGCGGGGCTCAATCCCAGGACCCTGGGATCATGACCTGAGCTGAAGGCAGAGTGGCCACTGAGCCATTCAGGCGCCCCAGAATTAATTTAGTATTTTAAAAATATTTTATTTTACTTCTTTTTTTTTGCTGTTATATTTTTGGCTATATTTCTATTTTGTGAGTTTAGTTATAGTTATATCACTAACTTCAAGTGATATTTATTGTATTGCTTAACACAAACCATAAGAATCTTAAAATAGTACCTTCCAAATCTGCAATTGCACTACTAGGTATATACAGCAAAGATACAGAGGTAGTGAAAAGAAGAGCACATGCACCCCAATGTTCAAAGCAGCAATGTCGATAATAGCTAACCTGTGGAAGGAGCTGAGATGTCCTTCAGCAGATGAATGGAAAATGAGGATGTGGTCCATATACATAATGGAATATTACTTAGCCTTCAGAAAGGATGAATACACACCCTTTGCATTGACATGGATGAAACTGGAGGGGATTATACTAAGTGAAGTAAGTCAAGCAGAGAAAGACAATTATCATATGGTTTTACTCATATGTGAAACATAAGGAATAGCATGGAGGACCACAGGGGAAGGGAGGGAAAAGTGAATGGGAAGAAATCAGAGAGGGAGATAAACCATGAGAGATTCTGGACTCCAGGAAATAAACTGATGGTTACAGAAGGGAAGGGTGTGGAGGAATGGAGTATCCAGGTGATGGGCATCAAGGAGAGTATGTGTTGTGATGAACACTGGGTATTGTATGCAACTAATGAATTGTTGAATACTACATCAAAAACTAATGACATACTATATGATGGCTAACTGAACATAATAAAAAAATAAAACAACCGAACATAAAAAAATAGTAGAATTCCATTTCTCAAATCCTGGCCTGGGCATTTCCCCTTGAGATTCATTATTTGTGCTGGATGACCCTCCTCTAGGTTTCTGGAGGTCACCACCTCCTGTGAGAGATCATATCCCACATGGCAATGTCTTCACCTGTTTATATCATGCGTGCAGTAATCAAAAGTAATGCTGTAGGAGGTTGGTTGAGAAGCTCAGGAAAATAGGGTTGGAGGTAATAGATGAGATATCTTATGACATCTTCTGGTCAGAGGCCAGTGTGGCAGAAGTAAGAGCTGATACATCAGGACCAGATCTCACAATGGTGCTTGCCATTTGAGGATCTTGTCTTCCCTGAAGATCTTTGGCTTTATTCTGCAAGCATGAGGAATCAATGGTTATTTGAAAGAAGGAATCTATCTGTCTGTCTATGTACATTTATCTATCTTTCTAGATAGATCAGCCTCAATAGATTTATCATCCTAGAAGATAGGTAAATAAGAACACAGATAGGTTTCTTCTCTGTATATCTGCCTATATAATTGTATCTATCTGTGATTAACCATGGGTGGATTCGTAGGAAGTGACTCCAGTCAGAGGTTACTGAGGAGCAATCAGAATCAGCAAGTATGAGGATATGAAGCCTGGACAAGCTGGTGAACTGGGATAGGAACAAGTGGACCCTGTGAGAACCACACCAGTACATCCTGAATTCCTTTTGTGACCTAGTACTGTCCTGACTCATGTTTACTTACGATATAGCTTATATCTCTTTCTAGCTTGTTGGAGGCTTATCCTGTAATTTATTAATTTTTCTCCTTTAACATTTAGCATGCTATCTGACACATATTATATGACTAGCAATGTTAATGCAGAAATAGTGGAGAGTGGCACTGATAAGACCAAAATGACATTTCAGGCTTATGAACCTGGAAGATGATGTCATAATAAAAATGAAGAAAGTGAGAGGAGAGAGTTTTGTAAGGGGGGAAGATAGAATGTTTATCTTTGAATCTGGTAGCACAGGATCCAGAGGACATGGTCTTAGAGCTTAACAGAGGAGACAGGGTGGGGAAATGGCAGAGGTGTGGAGGGAGTCTGAGAGGAGCACATAACTGAGGAGCACATACACTTGGGTAAACTGAGTTCTGGGTGCAGGCAGTAAACTTCATTTCCCTGGGCAAAATCTCTCTCTTATCTAAATTCTCTGCTAATTGATGATATATATTTCATTTCAAAATTAGGAGAACAAAAGTGTACAACTTGAACATTAATTCATGGGTTTAGCTGGGGAGAATAGCTCCACCTGTTTGATTTGATGGGTCGGAAGTCAGCTAGGCTCTGCGTGTGTATGAGGGAGCAGAAGCTGTCCCTGGAGAAGGCCCCTTGAGGAAAAGAGCCAGGGGGACCTGAAAGGGCAATTTTACAGATGTGGCAGTGGTTCCCAGTCTCTGCTTTCCACACATAGATGGGGAGAGGACTTCCAGCCTGCACCCAATGGGCCAGCCCCAGAAACTAACCATGCTCTTGTTTAGCTCTTTAAAGTTGATCAACCATTTGGAAAAGTGATCATCACCAACGTGCCTTGAAAGACTAGCTGGAAAATTTCTGTACTTCATGGATGGGCTTTGAATGATATCTTCTGTGTAATGTGTTTCAGAGCACTGGAGGGAACACTGGCACTAGGGACCTTCGTTGAGGCAGCAATGGCCTCATCTTCCCTTTCCTGTACCTGTGTGGCACTTTTGTGTTAGTGTTTCAAGAGACTAGTTTATTCATTTTTCTCTTACTCCTCCTGGTTCTCCTTTTAATGCTATCCTAACCTCATAGGCTGTTTAATGAGTCATAAGGCTCTCTGAAAAGAAATTATAAATTTGTTTCTCTGAAGAGGCTTTTGAATTATACCCAAGTTTTAAATTTCTTTATTTTGGCAAGCTATAAAGTATCAATATGTACTGAATTAAAGCACATTACATATCTTAATTCTTTTTTTTTTCAGTGTTCCAAGATTCATTGGTTATGACTACACCCAGTGTTCCATGCAATACATGCCCTTCTTAATACCCACCATCAGGCTCACCTAACCCCCCAAACCCCTCCCTTCCAAAACCCTCAGTTTGTTTCTCAGAGTCCGTATCTTAGTTCTAAAGGGTCTTTCTCTTTGTAAGGCTGAGACTTTGGAGAAAACCATGTGTTAACTGAAGTGGTGTTAGTGCTCCAGTCCTTAACCAATTCTCTTGACACACTTTATTTGCAGTCTGTGTCTCTGCCTAGCTTATCCTTGTTTTTTCAGCATTTGCAGTAGGTTTGTCACCTAGTAGGTGATCAACTCTTGTGTACTGAATAGAGGGGGCTTAAAAGATGGTATTTTCCTAGTCATTGAACCCACAAGGTACATGCTGTTTCACAGTATTTGGATAATCACCCTGCCTTGCCTCTGCTCTGAGCCAGTTGTCAAGTGTTCTAGTCCTGCTTGAAAGTCTTTTATTTTTTTAAACTTTTATTTTATTTTTTCAGTGTTCCAGGATTCATTGTTCATGCTTGAAAGTCTTTTAATTTCATCTGTAATTCTTGTGATACGTGGTATAGTGCATTGCACATAAGAGGTGATTCATAAAAATACCATGCTTCCTTATATTCTTTTGGTGGATATTTTGAGAAATTAATATAATATCTTTAACTGTAAAATAAAGTTTAAATGTAAATTTTCATAAAAGATTTTGATATTTTAGGAGCCAATGAGTTGACAATTCATTTCTCTCTACTCTTCTGTACGTGAAGATGTCTGAATTCATTGATGAGTGAAACTTGCCTCACTCTATTAATTCGAGCATTTCATAAGGTTGCCTACATCTTCCCACCTGTGTTCTTTCACAGACGCAAGCCCAGCTTGGAAGCCTGGTCAGAAGAGAGGCATTTCCTACCTCTGCCTCTTACTAGATGCCCTCCTGCTGAGATTACACTTGTATTTCCAATGTTCACTAGATCTATTTCAATGATTAGGCAATGTTGGATTTTGGCTGAGAGACCCAAACTTCTGGCTACAAAAGATAATTTTCTTGGAAGGGAAAATGCTCTTGGGGGCTAGCAGATATGTATATTCAGGAGTTTATTTCTCACCCAAATCACATTACTTCACATCCATGGTAATTTTTTAACATGGGCTTTGTCTCTTGGTTCCATTACAATGACGTGAATGCTAAGAAGCCACTGCTTTGATTTGGTCCCTGGTTATCTGTGCACCATCAGGTATGTGTTTCTGGTCTTGGATGATGGTGAGGAGAGTTGAATGTCTGATAGTGTCTGAGGTTGTGAGAGACTCAATTCTCAGGTTTCCTTTCCTGCAGAACTGAAGCATGAGATCCATGTCTGGCGCCTGACTGCACAGCGCATCAGCCCAGCCAGCAGAGAGGAGACAGCGGTACGGGGCCTACTCCTGGAGAAGGTGCAGGCACTTGAGCACCTGCTGGCCAGAAGGCTGCACACCTTCCACAGGTACCAAGCAAGGGCCCTGCTCAGGTTACTGTGGTTTACAGTGGTGGTTCTCATCTTTACCAGTTGTGCTCAATGTTTGGAGTGTATGAACAACCTATTTACTACTACCCCTATGGTGTCCAAATGTCATAGAGTGTACCATTCAAGTAAGTTAAAATGATGGGTCTTCAAATACTTCATGGTACTCTAAAATTGTAACTGTGTCTTCATGCCAGTGAGCAGATTTTGGGCACCATACACTGTGTAGTATGTCTCTTGTGGCACATTACTTTATCTACCCCCTACTTGGATCTCTGGAATGTGTGTTGGTCCTAGCCCCAGTTTAAGGCTAAGAAAACTGAGGCTCAGAGAATTTGACCAAGTTGTCCAAGATTCTACAGCAAAGAAAGAATGACACCAGAGATTGAATCCACAGTCAACCACTGCTTATCACACTTCCACACATAACACGTTGTATAGCAAGAATCAAAAACAGTATAACAAATGAATCTAACAAAAAACTCTCCCAGTAGTTGATTTTCAGGGACCTCAAAGTATACCCAAGTCCTTCTCAATTCATTTCTTGCCATTTGCTTTTAATCAAAGCTGAGATGTAAAAGGTAGCAATGGAGTGGTGAGTTTTTCCTCCCAACTCTGATGAAGTGCTGAGTTCCAAACTGTCTTCACTTTGGGAGTGCTGATGGGAAAAGCAGGAGCATGTCCACCCCTTAGGGATATTGAAGCATTACTGCCATGGAACTGGGAACTGGGTGGAGAGGAGAAATCTGTCAAAGCAAGGGAAACGTGAGTCTTTGTGGATGTAGTGTAAATGATTTTGCATGTTGTAGTTTGCTGAAACCAGCCGTGTGTTCTCAGGCTGAAGACCAGCACTGACCCTAGAGGGTCATCCAGCATGGCTGTCTTGTATCCTGTTCTGTTAATGGGGGGAAAAGGCCACAGGTGAGCCCATAGAGACTCACTCTTTCCAGACAGGCAGCCCAGGACAAAGTGCTGTCTCAGTTCCATCCCAGCCCAGGACCTATCTCCAGCAGGTGGTGCTGGGGAAGCAGGTCCTGAGGCTCCAGAGGGACCCAGAATTGCAGGCTGGGTCCTAGCTTCAACAACAGGCATGAATCTTAAAAGAAGAAACTTTGTAAATTAAAGATCCAGGAGTAAATTTCCCTAAATGTATTTAATCCACGAACCTTCAACCTTCAGCATCCTTTCTCTGCTATGGGGTGTTAAAGATATACTCAGTGCATCTCACAGTTACACATATGAAGAACCATGTGGGCCCAGATCCTCACCAAGCTTCCATTAGCTCATCCTGTGTTGATCACAGAGAGGAAAACTGAGGCCTGGAGAGGACAGTAGCTTTGTAAGACCACACAGTCACTGAGGAACAGGTTTGAATGAGGGTGATCTAAGGGAAGTGCTGGCTCTGCAGGTCTTGTTTATACATATTCTTTTTAAAACATGTCCTCAGGATTCATCTAGGTCTGCTGTGATTTCCTTTAGGGTAAGATCTCGCATGCAAAGCCTCCTTTGATACTTATGACATGCAAGTGCTCATTAAAACTAAATTCTCCACTGTTCTAATTGATAAAAGTCGACACCAAAACAAGTGGCATTTCTTTTACTATATTTTCTGTTAGTAGTTTAGTTGTAAAAATAACATAACCTCATTTTGAAAAAAGTGTAGAAAAGTAGGAAGTGAAAGGAGGTAAAAGTAGCTTACTGTCATTCCCCTTGTTCACATTTTGGTCAGCGTTCTTCTGATGTTCTCCATACTCATGCTCACATGTACACAGGCTTGCACATAGCTCATTACCATTCAATTCATTTCCTATGTCACTTTTCTTTGGAAATATAGATGGAGCATTTTTCCCCATCCATAAACCTTCCTCATCCAGCTCTACCAGTCGCCTTATATGACCGGATGTGCACCATTATGTGGCTACATTAGGTATCCCTCAGTGGATGATATTCAGGCCAGAGGTCCATACTACATGTGCTGCTGACAACTGCCCTGCTGATCTCACTGCTCAATATCACCAGGGAAATAATGAGTCTGCCTTTTTCTCCTTTAGACAAATATCACAGGAAGATAAAAATTGGGAGACCAATATCCAGGAACTACAAAAAAAGGTATTGTGGTTTCTTCTTTCAGGGATTTTTGATTCGCCTCTAGCTTCACATGGAGTTAAAACTGAAAGTGATTTCTCCTTTTATTCCTGAGTTGTACTCAAGACAAAGTTATTTTTAGGAGTTAATGGGAAAAATAATTTTCCTGACATGGTAGGCTTATTTTGCCCAGAAATGAAAAGTTAAAATTTTTATATTTTCTTTGAGATAGGATGGCTATTTCTATGGTTAAAGTAGCTGCAGAGAAAGTTGACTGGGTGCCTCTGGTTCTTGCAGATCTTGATCCTAAAAGGGAAATCTTGTGGTTCTCATTGTGTAGATGAGAAGGTGGAGGTAGAAACGGGTAAGGCATGCTTTATGAGATGGAGAAACATTAATGATAGAGACAGAGTGTATGTGTGCGTCCTGTCATATCACTCTCATTTCTGATGGGAAACACATAGTGCCCCTCTCCTAGCCAAGAGAACTCTGCTCCAGATTTTCTGGGTGACATTTGTATCTTTGTGACCTTTCAAATCCAGGTAGTTTCTTCCCTGAGGGAGTGCCCACTTTCTTATTATGATAAGAACATTTCATCTCTTTCTAAAGGAAATTTAGCTATGGGGATCCTGGTAGGTAATGTGTTATTTGGGTGTCTCTTCCTAATCTCTGTCCCATTGAGATGGTTAGGGTTAGGAAAGAAGGATGTGGCTATGACACTTTCTGGGCCCCAGGTTTATGCAGACCTTGACTTCTTTGTTAGACCATGTAATGCTGGCTATGAGTTAGGGAAGAGATTGTGTACCTCTCTGTGTACCTGTTGAATGAGGATTGAGGAGAGGTGGAAGGGACAAGAAAGGAGCTTGTATTGGATCTAGGGATTCTTACCTGTGATAGTTCCAGATAGCCAAAGGAGAAAATTTTATAGACACCCAAAATAACAGAGGAGCACAAACTTTGGACCATCTCTACTTGTACCAGCCAAGTGATGGTGGGATATTCTTTGACCTGCCTGTTCCCTCCATTTCCAATTCTGTAACTTCCCATGGTAATACCCAGTTTCTATGATTAACATGGCTGCACAGAAGGTTTGTAGTGTCTATTCTCACAATTGGTGGGTGCCATGCCCTTTCCCTCAAAATTCACCATCACAGACTCAGCTAGCAAAACTGGCCTTCCTTAGGGGTGGGAAGGGGAAGATGAGTTGGCTTGTAGCCAGTTGAGCCACAAGCTTTGGCAGTAGATGAGAAAGGAGGACATAGGCTCAGGAGGTGGCCCACATGATCAGTAAGCAGGGTGTCAGGGGCTGCAGCCAGAGCCAGTGAACATGGGGGAATATACTTGTGGTTTTCATGGCAGCAGCTCTAACTGCATGACCAGAGAAATCCAGAGAGAAAATCTATACCTATATGCAGATCTCTATCTCTATACCTATACCTGTACCATCTATCTCTACCTCTGTCTCTATCCATGTGCATACCTATAAGTATCTATCTCTATATCCATATTTATACCCATATCCATATTTTATTTAATAAACAGAAATACAGATGTGTTGGTAGGACTACACCTAAGAAAGGACATGACACCATTGTCAGTTCACGTGGAAGAGCATGATTCACACAGGGCCTTGGGTGGGGCAGGACAACTCAGTGCCCATCTGCACAGGTTTTCCCCAGCTCCAAATGGCTGTGACCCTCAGAGCACAGCACCCTCTGGGGACCCTGCCCATCTTGCCCTGTGACTCAAGTCCACTGGAAGAAGGTCTGCACCTCTGAAGTTAATGAAGGTACTATAGAACCTTCTGGCACCTCCCCTCACCCCTGAACAATGAATGTGTCAGGCTCCCACAGATGTCATCTTGGTTTAGGGCACTGCCAAGTGCCTTCCAGGGTCCCCATGAACATGAAAGGATATAGTAAGAATATTCAGCAGGAGTCATGTTATTGCAAGAACATGTTAACCTCAGTGCCATCATGAGCAGGGATTTGTATAATAGGAGGAAAGTTGAATTAAAAGGATATGAGCATGTAGCACCTGTGGAAATGCATGACCAGTGCCCTGGAAATTACATGTTGTTTCTCCAGTGATTTTGCCAACATCTCACCTAATGCTTGTGGTGGAACTGGGAGAAATTTCTGCATGATATTGAGAAGCTATTTAATCAGGAGTTCTATAAAAGGATTGTGCAATATATATATATATATTTAAAGCTTTTATTTACTTATTTGAGAGAGAGAAAGAGAGAGAGCAAGTATGAGCAGGGAGAAGGGGCAGAGAGAGAGGGAGAAACAGACTCCCCATTGAGCAAAGAGTCCAACATGGGGCTTGATCCCAGGACCCTGAGCTGAAGGCAGACCGTAATGGACTGAACCATCCGGGGACCCCATGTACTATATTTTAAATTTATTGTGTTTATTTTTTACAAAGATTTTGAATGCTGTAATCCCAAATCTGTACAATCTTCCTTATAATGCATTACTTTATAATCTTCTTTCAAGTTCAAGATGTTATATTTTTCATCTTAAGGAGAAATTTGTAGTGATTCGAGTCATGTAGGATGATGGACACATTGCAGGAAGCAGAAGATAGTACCCAGTAAATGAATTGTGTTTTCCTCTCTCTCAGCACAGGATATCAGACAAGATTCTGCTCACCAAATGCCTGGTGGTGTTGGGATTTGTTATCTTCATGTTCTTTCTCAATTCATTTTTCCCTGGTGTTCATCTTGATCTTGGTGAGTCAAAATTTTTGTTACGTTTTGTTGATAGGCTTTGCAATTGCTATCACAGTCTGAAAGGGAAGATTTCAAAGCTTGTTCCTAGACATTGGTGAGGAGGGCTGATGTGGAGTGTGGCCAGCCTTTGATGGAAAGAAGGAAACCTTTATCTACTACCTCTCTTTTTTGTTTTCTGGAAGAGAGGGAGAGGGAAAAAGAGAGAGAGAGAGAGGTGAATCTTCAACTTCTAGTGTCTCAGTGCATGGGTCCTCATCCCTTCCAGGATTTAACATTAGAAGAAATATAGAGTAGTTATTATAATCTCCCTCATACTTGATAATCAGATATTTAAAATGTTACTTGAGAAGAACCCCCAGAAGAGACAGGAGGTCCCATCAGCAAGGCCACAATCTTGCAGCTTGTGCGACTTGACATGAGATTAAATGAGGGACTGAAAAAGCCAGAGGAGTGTAAGAGGTCTACAAAACCCCCTGTATCACATGGTGCATCTGTTTTCCCCACAGAGCAGAACCGTTTCTCCTGCTCTTTCCCATAGGTTTCCATTTTCTTGCTTTCTCAGTGCTATGGCTCTCACTTTCTAATTTCTCAAGCCCTGTGTCGAGGTTGCAGAGCCTGTCCCCACCTGAGAAGTGCCTGTCTTGCAGATGGAACTCACCACATATCTTGTTAACCCTGACATCCTTCCACTCTTCATCAGTATTTTCCACATTCCTTAGGTTTTTCTTACTGATTTAGCAGTTGTCGCTATTGGTGTTATTACTTAAAACAAAACAAGGAGCGCCTGGGTGGCAGTGGGTTAAAGCCTCTGCCTTTGGCTCAGGTCATGATCTCAGGGGCCTGGTGTTATTACTTAAAACAAAACAAAACAAAACCTAGGGGTGCCTAGGTGGCAATGGGTTAAAGCCTCTGCCTTTGGCTCAGGTCATGATCTCAGGGTCCTGGGATCAAGCCCTACATCAAGCTCTCTGTTCAGCAGGGAGCCTGCTTCCCCGCCTGCCTCTCTGCCTACTTGTGATCTCTCTCTCTGTCAAATAAATAAAATCTTTAAAAACAAAACAAAACCCAAACCACTTCCAAAATGCACCTCACATGAATGTAAGATTTATGAGAAAGATAAATTTGAAGTCCTTTCAAGGATTATTTTCTTTATAACCAAAAGCTCTATTGTATTCCTTCAAAAGGAAGCTCTGTTAAGATATTTTAAATATCATTTTATAAAATTTGATTTAATACAACATTTGAAGAATAATAATTTCTATAGAAAGCAAAGCCTCTTAAAATTTGTAAAATAGATATAATATGTAAAACAGATGAATAATGTGAGCAAGTTTCAGTTTTTCACACCATGGCATTGCTCCTTTGGATCTAGGCTGCCATCAGAAATCTTTAGACTGTAGATTAATTTCCCTTTTCTGTCATATGTAGGAAAAGACATTGCTAGAGTCTTACATATAGTACATGATGTATATACTTTTGACTGGGTGTCCAGCTTTATATCATGTGTTCCAAACCTCCAGAATTTATTTCCTTAAATAACTCAAATCCAATTTCCCAGGCAGTCTGGGCTGGGTTCTAAGCTGATAACTGTTCTTTATCCACAACTGAGAGCCAATCCACATAGAATCCTGATGTAATAAAGAATGCCAAATCTAGACTGGTAAAAATGTCATGAATTTTAATTGTATTTGGTGCATTGCATCTAGGAATTATTGTTGCAATGAATTATTTTATTTTATTTTGTTTCATTTATTTTCTTTTTATTGACAAATTGCCATAGAAGTTTTAATTTTTATTTTTTTCCATATATATATATATATATATATATTTCCATATATATATATATATATATGGAAATATATATATTTTCAGTGTTACAAGATTAATTGTTCATGCACCACACCTAGTGCTCTGGGCAGTATGTGCCCTCCTCAATACCCACCACCAAGGCTCACCCAATCCCCACACCCTCCCCTCCCCTCCAAAACCCTCAGTTTGTTGCTCAGAGTCTACAGTCTCTCCTGGTTCATCGCCCTCTCCGATTTCACCCCATTCACCCTTCCCTTCCTTCTCACAGTGTCTTCCATGTTTTTCCTTATGCTCCACACATAATGAGACCATAAGATAACTGACTCTCTCTGCTTGACTTATTTCACTGAGCATAATCTCTTCCAGTCCTGTCCATGTTGATACAAAAGTTGGGTATTCATCCTTTCTGATAGAGACATAATACTCCATTGTATAGATGTACCACATCTTTCTTATCCACTCATCTGTTGAAGGGCATTTTGGTTCTTTCCACAGTTTGGCTATTGTGGCCATTGCTGCTATGAACATTGGGGTACATGTGGCCCTTCTTTGTATTGCATCTGCTTCATTGGGGTAAATACCCAGTAGTGCAATTGTAGGGTCATAGGGTAGCTCTATTTTTAATTTCTTTTTCCCCCAAATATGTTTATTTTATTTTTTCCGTGTTACAGATTAATTGTTCATGTACCACACCCAGTGCTCCATGCAATACGTGCACTCTTCAATACGCACCACTAGGCTCACCCAACCTCCAACCCCCTCTACTCCCCTCAAAATCCTCAGTTTGTTGCTCAGAGTCCATAGTCTCTCATGGTTCATCGCCCCCTCCGATTTCCCCCCATTCACCCTTCCCTTCCTTATCACAATGCCCTCCATGATTTCCCTTAT
This sequence comes from Nasua narica, assembly GCA_028533885.1. NCBI lineage: Eukaryota > Metazoa > Chordata > Mammalia > Carnivora > Procyonidae > Nasua > Nasua narica. The sequence continues at coordinate 22,512,483 of CM052797.1, read as the reverse complement.
GCTCCACACGTAAGTGAGACCATAAGATAATTGACTCTCTCCGCTTGACTTACTTCATTCAGCATAATCTTTTCCAGTCCCATCCATGTTGATACAAAAGTTGGGTATTCATCCTTTCTGATGGAGACATAATATTCCATTGTATATAAGTACCATATCCTCTTTATCCATTCATCTCTTGAAGGGCATCTTGGTTCTCTCCACAGTTCAGCGATTGTGGCCATTGCTGCTATGAACATTGGGGTATATGTGGCCCTTCTTGTACTGCATCTGCTTCTTTGGGGTAGATACCCAGTAGTGCCATTGCAGGGTCATAGCGTAGCTCTATTTTCTTTTTAAAGATTTTATTTCTTTGACAGAGAGAAAGAAATCACAAGTAGGCAGAGAGGCAGGCAGAGAGAGGGAGGAAGCAGGCTCCCCACTGAGAAGAGAGCCCGATGCGGGGCTTGATCCCAGGACCCCAGGACCATGACCTGAGCAGAAGGCAGAGGCCCCAACCCACTGAGCCACCCAGGCACCACAGGTAGCTCTATTTTTAATTTCTTGAGGAATCTCCACACTGTTTTCCAAAATGGCTGCACCAACTTGCATTCCCACCAACAGTGGAGGAGGGTTCCCCTTTCTCCACATCCTCTCCAGCATTTGTTGTTTACTGTCTTGTTGATTTTGGCCATTCTAACTGGTGTAAGGTGGTATCTCAATGTGGTTTTGATTTGAATCTCCCTGATGGCTAACGATGATGAATATTTTTTCATGTGCCTGTTAGCCATTTGTATGTCTTCTTTGGAGAAGAGTCTGTTCATGTCTTCTGCCCATTTTTTAATGTGATTATCTGTTTTGTGAGTGTTGAGTTTGAGGCGTTCTTTATAGATCTTAGATATCAAACCTTTGTCTGTAGTGTCATTTGCAAATATCTTCTCCCATTCTGTGGGTTGCCTGTTTGTTTTGTTGACTGTTTCCTTCATTGTGCAGAAGCTTTTTATCTTGATGATGTCCCAAAAGTTTATTTTCGCTTTTGTTTCCTTTGCCTTTGGAGACATGTCCTCAAAGAAGTTGCTGTGCCTGATGTCAAAGAGGTTACTGCCTATGTTCCTCTCTAGGGTTTGATTGATTCCTGCCTCACGTTGAGGTCTTTTATCTGTTTCAAGTTTATCTTTGTGTATGGTGTAAGAGAATGGTCAAGTTTTATTCTTCTACATATAGCTGTCCAGTTTTCCCAGCACCATTTATTGAAGAGACTGTCTATTTTTTCCACTGGGTATTTTTGCCTGTTTTGTCAAAGATGATTTGACCATAGAGTTGCGGGTTCATCTCTGGGCTTTCTATTCTGTTCCACTAGTCTATGTGTCTGTTTTTGTGCCAGTACCATGCTGTCTTGGTGATCACAGCTTTGTAGTAGAGTTTGAAATCAGGAAATGGGATGCCCCCAGCTTTGTTTTTCTTTTTCTGCTTTTCCTTAGCAATTTGGGGTCTTTTCTGGTTCCATACAAATTTTAGAATTGTTTGTTCCAGGCCTTTGAAAAAAGCCGGTGGAATTTTGATCGGGATGGCATTGAAAGTACATATTGCTCTGGGCAGTATAGACATTTTAACAATGTTTATTCTTCTGATCCATGAGCACGGAATGCTTTTCCACCATTTTGTGTCTTCTTCAATTTCTTTCATGAGCATTCTGTAATTTCTTGAGTACAGATCCTTTACCTCTTTGGTGAGGTTTATTCCCAGGTATCTTATGGTTCTTGGTGCTACAGTAAATGGAATCAATGCTTTAATTTCTCTTTCCATGTTTTCATTGTTAGTGTATAAGTAAGCAACTGATTTCTGTGCACTGATTTTGTATCCAGTACTGTCACAGTACTGAATTGCTGTATGAGTTCTAGTAGTTTGGGGGTGGAGTCTTTTGGATTTTCCATATAAAGTATCATGACATCTCTGAAGAGAGAGAGTTTGACTTGTTCACTGCCAATTTGAATACCTTTTATTTCTTTTTGTTGTCTGATTGCTGTCGTTAGGACTTCTAGCACTATGTTGAACAAGAGAGGTTAGAGTGGGCATCCTTGTCGTGTTCCCTGTGAAGTCCTTGTTTCTGTAGATGGTAAATTTCTGTTTTAAGTCACTCATGTGTTCTTTCTACTTTTATAAAACCCCTTTTAATATTTCCTAGAGTGATGGCTTGGTGGTCACATACTCTTTTAATCCTTGCCGTTCTTGGAAGCTTTTTATCTCTCCATCCATTTTGAATGTCAGCCTTGCTGGATAAAGTATTCTTGGCTGCATGTTCTTCTCATTTAGTACCCTGAATATATCATGCCAGCCCTTTCTGGCTTGCCAGGTTTCTGTGGACAGGTCTGATGTTATTCTGATGGGTCTTCCTCCATACGTGAGGAATCTCTTTCCCCTAGCTGCCCTCAGGACCTCTTGTCTAAAATTATAATTTGTGAATCTCACAATAAAGTGTCTGGAAGTCTTTCCAGACTCATTGATCTTGGGGGTTGTCCTTTCTCCCTGTAAGATATCATTCTGTACCATTCCCCCGCTAGGGGAAATTTTCATCTACAATTTATTCAGCTGTATCTTCCATTATTTTGTCTTTCTTCACCCCCTCAGGGATTCTAATACATTGGTACATTTCATGGCATCATTTGTTTCCTTAATTCTGTTTTCCCTTTCCAGCATACTGTTTATGTCCATATCCAATAGTTCTGAGGGAGAGGGTGCAGTCTCTGGATTTTTCCTCTGTTGGGTGTTCCTAGTCATTCTGATGAGAAGTGGATGAGAGGATGTGTAGCTAGATATATCACCCACGATCCAGGCAGGGTGCACCCTGGATGTTTTGGAGCAATTGGAATTCACCACCAAAAAAAAAAAAAAAAAAGAATAAGGATTAAAAAAAAAGAGAAAGAGAGAAAAAGAAATCCCAGCCAGAATGGACCCCCAAAATAAGATTTATAAGGTATATAAACAAATATGAACAAACACAAAGACCGACAAAAGTAATTGATAATAAAAGAACCTAATCGAAATGAACCCCAAGAATAAGATTTATAGAATATGAGAACAAAAGCAGATACATAAAACACTGACTGAAGGATAAATGGGAGGGTGGTTATAACTCCTCATGGGTGAGGAAAGTTATTTCAGGTCTTCCTGGGTTTATCTTTGTATTAAGCCTCTAGTTGTAATGTTAAGTAGTTTAAAAAAAATTTAAAAAACCCAAGAAATGTGAGGAGTGAATAAAAAAAATAGGAAGAAAAAAAGAAAGAAAAAAAACTTGTATCTATGAAATATACAGGTTTTAGGGTATTATCAGGAGCCTAATATATTAATTTCCCCTGATGTTGGGGATTTATAATTTTATGGGAACCATATGGTTGTTGTCTTCTTCTTTTGGGCTTGTCTTCTGGGGAAGGGGCTTGCTGCATTGTTTTCCAGTCAATCTTGCTTGCATTGAGTCGCCCTGTCCCCCAATCAAGGGGCTGTGCTCTGTGGAAACCGGTTTCTCATTCTTTTGCTCTATGAAGGTTTTTGGCCTTTTGTAGCTTTTTCACCTTTTCAGAGAGTCCAAACAAGGAATCTGCTCATACCCAGACCTCCACATCACAGAGAAGCCTCAGTCTGCTCCCCTCTGGATCGTTCAGAACACACACTCTCCTCTGCAAAATTCTTCTCACCCTGCAGCCTGCCACAGGTGGTGCACAAACCCAGCCACTGTTCAGTGGCCCCATGAGGCCCTCCCAGGCCTCTGCACCCATGCATGACCAATGCCATAAGCTATATTTGCCTCAGAAACTGACTTCTGGTGGCTACTCCTGTGGAGAAGGCTCTCAGGGCTCCAGGACCGAGCAGGATGTGCTCGGATTCCTGCCCAAGGTTAGGCTGCCCACATTCCCTTCAGTGCTGGCAGGGATCACCCAGATCCTGAGGCAGGCCCCATAAGTTTTGTGGTCCCAGAGCCTCCAGGGTGGGCTTTCATTCTGTGTCTTAGGAATTTGTGGGAGTATACCCAGTCCAGGGAGTGCTGCACACAGAGGAAAGCTGTAGGCTCTTGGATCACACCAGGCTCTCTAAGGTGCTTGCAGGAGTGTGCCCTGCCCCCTAAATGGTGCAAGGGACACCTGGTGTGGTCAGATTCCGGCCGGAGATCTGGCCGTGTTCCAGCACCAGCTGGGAGCACCCAGACCTTGCGGCGGGGCTGAGGAATTCCTGCAAACCTGGAGTCCGCTGGCTATGACTCCTAGTCAGTCTCTTAGGAGTTTGTGGGAGTGCATCCAGTCCATCCAGGGAGTGGTACACACAGAGAAAAGCTGAAGTCTCCTGGACCAGACCAGACTTTCTAAGGTGTTTGCAGGAGTGTGCCCCACCTATGAAATGGTGTAAGCATTGGAAAGCTGCAGATACTTGAACCACGAATTGGATCCCCCCCACCAATCTCTCTTTGATATGGGTGATGTCCTTCCTGGGAATGTGGGCTTAGGCCTGTGCCTGTGACCACCCACTTCCACTAGTTTCTCCTCAATATCTTTTGCTCTTTTTGTGTGTTTTTAACTGGACTCTAAGTTAACACTGGTCCCCAACCACAGGGCACTTTCCTTTGGGGTATTACTGTCCTTGGATCGCTTCTGGTGGTTCTCTCCCCCTTTTGTTTATTCTCTAATATAGATTCGAGTGTTTCCACTTTGCTTTTCGTCTCCACTGCTGTCTTCTGCTCCTGTAGAGACCCAGAAGTGGAAAATCTTGCTCTTCAGGCTGATTTCATGGGTGTTCAGCATGTTCTGGTAGATATCCTGCTCACTTTAGGGGACAGGTTGCAACAGGATCTCCTACTTCTCTGCCATCTTTGAGCACTGGCATCATAATTTATTTCTAAAATTTTCATCACCCTAAACACAAACTCTGTATCTATTAAATAATAATCCCCCATTCTCTTCTCCTGTACTCCCAGCCCCTGGTAACCTCTAATCTACATTCCATCTCTACAAATTTTCCTAACCTAGATACTGTATATAAGTGGAATCATACAATATTTGTCCTTTTGTGCCTGGCTTATTTCAATTAGAATAATGTTTTCTGATTCATCCGTGTTATAACATGTATCAGAAATTCTTTATTTTTATGGTGGAATAATATTCCATTTTATGTCTATACCACATTTTGTTCACCCAGTCATCTGTTGATGGGTACTTGGGTTATTTTTACTTTTTGGCCATTGTGAATAATGCTGCTATCAACAGTGATATACAGGTATCAGTTTGAGTTCCTAATTTCAGTTCTTTTGGGTATATGCCTGGAAGCGGAATTGCTGGGTCATATGGTATTTTATGTTTAGCTTTTTGAGGGATTGCTAAATTGTTTTCCACAGCAGTTGTACCATTTTACATTCCTACCAGCAGTGTACAAGACTTCCAACTTCTCCACATCCCCTCCAACACTTGTTATTTTTTGCTTCTTCCCCTAGTTATAACCATTCTACTGGCTGTGAAATAGTATTTCATTGAAGTTTTGATTTACATTTCTTTAAGAACTAATGATTATGAACAACTTTTCATATGTTTATTGAACATTTGTAGATCTTCAGAGAAATGTCTATTCAAGTCTTTTGTCTATTTTTAAGACTGGGTTGTTTGTCCTTTTACTTTTGAGTTTTATGTATTTGTATATTCTTCATAGTAAATTGTTAAGTGTTATCAGATATAGGATTTGTAAATACTGCCTCCTATTCTGCAGGCTTTTCACTCTTCTGGTAATGTATCTTGATGCACAAAATTTTTAATTTTGATGAAGTCTAGTTTATTTTTTAATATGTTGCTTTTATATTTAAAATCAATTGTCCCCCAATCAAGGGGCTGAGTTCTGTGGAAACCAGTTTCTCAGTCTTTGGCTCTCTGAAGGTTTTTGGCCTTTTTCACCTTTTTGGGGAGTCCAAGCAAGGAACCTGCCTGTACTTAACCAGACCTCTGGGTCACAGAGAAGCCTCAGTCTGCTCCCCTTTGGGTGGTCCAGAACACACACTCCCCTCCACAAAATTCTGCTCACAGTGCAGCCTGTCACAGGTGGTGGGCACTTTGGTGATGGTTCGGCACAGTTTGGTGACTCCGTGAGTGCTCCTTTGCTCTTGGGGCTCCAGGCCCTCACAGGGTGTGGTCAAATTCCTGCCAGAGATTAGGCTGCCCGCCCGCCTTCTTTCTGGGGCCGGCTGGGAATGCCCAGACCCTGCCATGGGCCACAGATGTGTTTTCAGTCAGGGTTGCACTCAGTCCAGAGAGTGGGGCATGCAGCGAAAAGCTGTTGGCTCCTGGACCACAGCAGACTCTCTAAGGCGCTTGCAGATTCAAAGTCATGAAGACTTACTTGTACGTTTTGTTCTAAGAATTTTATAGTTTGAGCTCTTTTATATCAGTTATTGATCAATTTGGAGTTAGTTTTTATAAACAGTGTGAGGTAAGGCTATATTCCTTGTCATGTGTGGTCCATGAAATATGTTTCTTAATGTGTTTAGCTAGTGTTTTGATAGAAATTTCCTTGAAACAAACTGAGGGTTACAGAAGGAAGGGGATAAGGGAATTAGGTAACTGGGTGATGGGTACTAAGGAGGGTATGTGTTGTGATGCACACTGGGTGTTATACTCAACTAATGAATCATTGAACCTTACATCAAAAACTAATGATGTAAAACAAAACAAAACAAAACAAACAAACAAAACTAATGATGTACTATACATTGGCTAATTGAACATAATAATAAAAAAAGAAGTTTCCTTAAAACCCAGGAGCTAAAAAACCAAAACAAATAAACAAAAACAAACAGCTCCTCCACGCTTAGCCAGGATTGCACTAAGACTAGACATCAACCTTCTGGTAAAATCTTAGGGAATTCTCTAGCCTTTTCTGAGCATGTATCTTTCTCTGGGCATGCATGTGGCTTTCTTTATTCCCCCAAATACATAGCTGCTTTGTGTGTGTGTGTGTGTGTGTGTGTGTGTGTATGTGTGTATATGTGAGAATTGTATCATAATCACAAAAAAAACGAACTTACTTTTTAGAGATTCATTTTTAAGTATTTTGAGATGAAATGTCATGAGGTTTGTATTTTATTTTTATTTTATTATTTTATTTATTTTATTTTATTTTTTATTATGTTTTGTTAGTGACCATAGAGTCCATCATTTGTTTTTGTTGTACTGTTCCTTGATTCATTGTTTGCATATGACACACAGTGCTCCATACAATATGTGCCTTCCTTAATACTCATCAATCCCCTCACCTGCCTCCCCTCTAAAACCCCAAGTTTGTTTTCTGGAGTCCATAGTCTCTCATAGTTCATCTTCCCTTCTGATTCCCCCCCTTCATTCTTTCCTTCCTTCTTCTAATGTCCTCCATGCTGTTCCTTATGTTCCACAAATAAGTGAAACCACATAATTGACTTTTGATGCCTGACTTATTTCACTTCGCATAATATGTTTTGAAGACATGGCTACTTTTGAATGTTCCCAGCTTTTGCTCCTGTGCCTCAGGTTGCCTATTGTGTATCTTAACCATATCTTTTCCTCAGGCCTCTGTGGATTGTCATTTGGCTTGCAGTATTTTTGAACAATGCTTGCCACTTTTCTGGCCTGAGTTCTGAATTAGGTGAAACAGAGATGAATGGTTTTTATGAGTCCTTCAGGCAGCCTCCACTCAGATGAAAAGAAAGACAATAATTTGTGAACTAGTTCTGCCCAGCTCTCTCTGACCTAGAGATAAGTCTTACATTGGAAACACAGGCTGCAATCATTTCAACACTACTGAATTCCTGGGAAGGAGGGTGGAAGGGGCAAGTAGAAATGCCACAAAGCTTTCCTACCATTTTGAAATTGTCTTTTTCTTGATTCAATTTTTTTTCTTTTTTTGGTTGCTATAAGCCTTTGACTGTTTTATAAAGTTCTGAAAAAGTTGGTTTTAACAGTTTCAGTTTGATTTTTTTATTTCAAAATTTTATTTAAATTCTAGTTAGCTAACATATAGTGTAATACTGGTTTCAGGAGTAGAATTTAGTAATTCAGGACTTACATGTAACATCCAGTGTTCAACATAACAAGTGCTCTCCTTAATATCCATCACCCATTTCTGTTTGGTTTTTGATGAAGACCAGAGCTTGGAACTGCCCATCCACCATTTTGTTGATGGCACTTTGACATCTTCCTTCTTGATGCTCTGTCCTAGGATATGCTTTACTTTTATCTTGAATGCCCTCTTTCCTCTTTACTTGGAAAATTTACTCATCCTCTAAGATCTTGCCTGAATATCAACGTTTTTGTTCATTAAATCTCTCAATCACCACATTTTGTTCCTCGTTGCGAGGGCTTCTTAATGATTCATATGTACACACTCATCAAACACAACTGTTTGCTTACTCTATGTGTTCTTTGCAGGATGATGAATCCCTTAAAATTCACAGTGGTTTCTTGCTTACATTTCTATCTGTAACTTTTAAGCTCAGAGCCTGGCACAGAGCAAGCATCCAATAGTGACATGTTTAAGAGTTCAGGTTAAGAAAACACCCAGAGAGGACCACATGAATATGACTTTTCTCTGATATTGTGAGAAGCCTGATCTTGAAAGAGTATAGAAGTGGGTACACTTTGGAAGACAGATATAGGAAGAATAATAGGTATAAGGTACTACAAAAGGTAGTTTGGATATATCTTCAAATTCCAGAGGTCACATGCAATAACTGTTATTTTCCAGAAAATTACCTGTATTTAAGCTCTCAAAGGAAGAATATGGGTAATAGAAAGAATTAGAATCAATCAGCACATATGAACTTTTTTAAAAAAAGAATTTATTTATTTATTTATTTATTTATTTATTTATTTGACAGAGTGTGAGAGAGATCACAAGTAGGCAGAGAGGCGGGGGAGGGGGAAGCAGGCTCCCTGCTGATCAGAGAGCCCAATGTGGGGCTCAATCCGAGGACCCTGAGATCATGCCCTGAGCCGAGGGTAGAGACTATAACCCACTTAGCCACCCAGGCACCCCAAGCACATATGAACTTTTAAAAGAGTTTTTATTTAAAATCTCAGTGAACATATTGTGCAATAACAGTTTCAGGTACACAAAATAGTGATTCAGAACTTCCATATAATACCCAGTATTCATCACAAGCACACTTTTTAATTCCAATGATCCATATAACCCATCCCACCATCTCTGTCCTCTCCTGTAACTGTTTGTTCTTTATAGTTAAGAGCCCGTTTCTTGGTTTGCCTCTTTCTTTTGTTTCCCTTTGCTTGTTTTGTTTCTTAAATTCCACATATGAGTGAAATTATATTGTATTTGTCTTTCTCTGGCTGACTTATTTTCCTTAGCATAATATTCTCTAGCTCCATCCATGTCATTGCAAATGGTAAGATTTCATTAAGTTCGACTCCCCCTCTAGTTTCCCCCAATTCACCCTTCCTTTCCTTCTCCTAATGTCCTCTATGTTTTTCCTTATGCTCAACACGTAAGTGAAACCATATTATAATTATCTCTCACTGCTTGATTTATTTCATTCAGCAGAATTTCTTCCAGTCCTGTCCATGTTGATCCAAAAGTTGGGTATTGATCCTGTCTGATGGAGGCATGATATGACATTGTATATATAAACCATATCTTCTTTATCCATTTGTCTGTTGAAGTGCATCTTGGTTTTTTCCAGTTTGAAGATTGTGGCCACTGCTGCTATGAACATTGGGGTACATGTGGTCATTTCTTGTACTGCATCTGCTTCTTTGGGGTAAATACTGAGTAGTGCAATTGCAGGGTCGTAGGATAGCTCTATTTTTAATTTCTTGAGGAATCTCCACACTGTTTTCCAAAGTGGCTGCACCAACTTGCATTCCCACCAATAGTGGGAAACAGAAAGGGTTCCCCTTTCTCCACATCCTCTCCAGCATTTGTTGTTCACTGTCTTGTTGATTTTGGCCATTCTAACTGGTGTAATGTGGTATCTCAAAGTGGTTTTGATTTGAATCTCTCTGATGGCTAATGATGATGAACATTTTTTCATGTGTTTGTTAGCCATTTGTATGTCTTCTTTGGAGAAGTGTCTGTTCATGTCTTCTGCCCATTTTTTGATGTGATTATATGTTTTTTGAGTGTTGAGTTTGAGGAGTTTTTTTATAAACTTTAGATATTAGCCCTTTGTCTGTAGTGTTGTTTGCAAATATCTTCTCCCATTTTATGGGTTGCCTGTTTGTTTTGTTGACTGTTTCCTTTGCTGTGCAGAAGATTTTTATCTTGATGAAATCCCAAAAGTTCATTTTTGCTTTTGTTTCCTTTGCCTTTGGAGACATGTCCTGAAAGAAGTTACTGTCGCTAATATTGAAGAGGTTACTACCTATGTTCTCCTCTAAGATTTTGATAGATTTTTGCCTCACATTGAGGTCTTCTACCCATTTTGAGTTTATCTTTTTGTATGGTGTAAAGGAATGGTCGAGTTTCATTCTTATATATATAGCTGTCCAATTTTCCCAACACCATGTATTGAAGAGACTGTCTTTTTTCCACTGGATATTTTTTCCTGCTTTGTCAAAGATTATTTGACCATAGAGTTGCATGTCTATATCTGGGCTCTCTACTCTGTTCCACTGGTCTATGTGTCTGTTTTTGTGCCAGTACCATGCTGTGTTGGTGATCACTGCCTTTTAGTAAACTTGAAATCAGGCCACGTGATGCTTTCAGCTTTATTTTTCTTTTTCAACATTTTCTTGCAATTCAGGATCTTTCCTCGTTCATGCAAGGGTGGTTCAACATTCACAAATCAATCAATGTGATAGAACAAATCAATAAGAAAAGAGAGAAGAACCATATAGCCCTCTCAATTGATGTAGAAAAAGCATTTGACAATAGCATACATTCCTGATTAAAACTCTTCAAAGTATAGGGATAGAAGGAACATTCCTCAACTTCATAATGTGTCTATGAAAAACCCACCACGAATATCATTCTCAATGGGGAAAAGCTGACAGCCTTCCCTTTGAGATCAGAAACACGACAAGGATGCCCACTCTCACCACTCTTGTTCAACATAGTGCTAGAAGTCCTAGCAACAGCAATCAGACAACAAAAAGAAATAACAGGTATCAAATTGGCAAAGAAGCAGGCAAACTCTCCCTCTTCACAGGTGACATGATACTTTATATGGAAAACCCAAAAGACTCAATCCCCAAACTACTAGAACTCATACAGCAATTCAATAATTTGGCAGCATACAAAATCAATGCACAGAAATCAGTTGCTTTCTTATACACTAACAATGAAAATATGGAAAGGGAAATTAGAGAATCAATTCCATTTACTAGCACCAAGCTAGTAAGATACCTGCAAATAAACCTAGCCAAAGAGGTAAGGGATCTGTACCTCAGGAACTACTCATGTTGTTGAGTAGTGTACTTGAGGCACACTCATGAAAGAAATAGAAGAAGACACAAAAAGGTTGAAAAGCAATCCACGCTCATGGATCAGGAGAATAAACATTGTTAAAATGTCTATGTTGCCCAGAGCAATCTATACTTTCAGTGCCATCCCAATCAAAATAGCACCAGCATTTTTTAAAGCGCTGGAACAAACAATCCTAAAATTTGCATGATTGGAGATTTTAGTACATTTACTTCAGAGTGATTATTGAAAGATATGCATTTAGCGCCATTGTGTTACCTGGTGATATACTCTGATTCTTTCTAGTCTGTGTTGCTTTTAGTCTTTTTCTTCTCTCCACTCAAAGTGTCCCTATTAAAAGCTCTTGTAGGGCTGACTTAGTGGTCACAAACTCTACTTTTTTTCCCCCAGAGTGTCTGGGAAACACTGTATCTCTCTTTTTATTCTAAATGACAACTTTGCTGGATAAAGAATTATTGGCTGCATATTTTTCCCACTCAGCACTTTGAATATTTCCTTCCACTCCCTTCTGGCCTGCCAGATTTTGGTGGAGAGTTGTGCTGTGAACACGATCTGTCGTCCTTTGTAGGTTAAGGACTTCTTTTCCTTTGCTGGTTTCAGGATGCTTTCCTTGTCTATGTATTTTATGAATTCGACTATCATATGTCTTTGTGATGGTTTACTTTTGTTGAATTTAATGAGAGCTCCTGTCCTTCTTGGATTTTCATGTCTGTGTCCTTCCCCAGGTTAGGAAAATTTCAGCTATCATTTGTTTGAATAAATTTTTAGTCCCCATATCTCTCTCTTCATTTTCTGGGACTCCTATGATACAAATATTATTATGTTTTAATAAGTCACTGAGTTCCCTAAGTATACCTTCCTACCCCATTACCTTTCTTTAACTCTTCATTTCAGCTTCAGTATTTTCCATAATTTAATCATCTCTGTCACTGATTAGCTCCTCTACTTTTTCCACCCTCATTTTTATGGTCTCCACTTGGAATTGCATCTGGTTATAGCATTTTTAATTTCAGCCTGACTAGATTTTAGTTCTTTTATCTCTGCAGTAAGGGATTCTCTAGTGTCTTCTCTGCTTTTCTTCAAGCCCATCTACTATCCATATGATTATTGTTTTAAATTCTAGTTCCAAATTGTACTTACATCTGTATTGATTAAATCCCTGGCTGTGAGTACTACCTCCTGTTCTTTCTTTTGGGGTGGATTTTCCATCTTGTCATTTTGTCCAGGAAAGAATAGAAGAAAGAAAAAGAAAAAAACAAGCAAAAAATAACAACAAAACCAACAAAGCCAAAAAATTAGATCCTGTGTGTGTTTTATTCTGCTTGTTAAGAGAATTTAGATCCTAAAATAAGAAAGAAAAAAATATATGTAGTGAAAGTAGCCAAAAAATATATAAAAATAAAAATTAAAATTAAAAAATTAACATAAAAGAAAGAAAAAAATAAGAAAATAAATGAGAAAATAACCATAAAAATAAAGAATAAAAGTACAAAGGAGGCTAGACACTATTTTTCCTTAGACCTGATACTTTGCATCCTTCCATGATCAGTAAAATTTGTGTAAGCAAGTATTTATACTGATCTTCTGGGGGAAGGGTCTGTTGTGTTAATTCTCAGGTGGACTTGCCCTAGTATAAATATGCCTCCAGGGCATAAGGAGGCATGGTTTGGTGTAAGGGGCTCCAGATTCCAGTAGGTGGAACTTTTTTACTGCCTGAAGGCTTTCAGTACTGATGGACAGGATGAATATGGTGGCACCCCATTCTCTAGCCCTGCAACTGAAAATTGACACCCTCCCCTCTTCAATGAGCCCTTACAGAAGAGCAATCAATATTTCTTGTCTCCCTGGTTTCATCAGAACCCTGTGTTCTTCCTGCCGGTGTCTGAGCTTTTTTTTATCTCAAGTGTGTGACTTTCTTTCTTTCTTTCTTTCTTTCTTTCTT
>CM052797.1:22463494-22498623 GCA_028533885.1 Nasua narica | reverse complement strand
GATGGAATGTTCTGAATATGTCTGTAATGTCCATCTGGTCCAGTGTGTCATTTAGAGCCTTTATTTCTTTGTTGATCTTTTGCTTAGATGATCTGTCCATTTCGGTGAGGGGGGTATTAAAATCCCCTACTATTATTGTATTATCGTTGATGTGTTTCTTTGACTTTGTTATTAATTGGCTGCTCCCACGTTAGGGGCATAGATGTTTACAATGGTTAGTTCTTCTTGTTGGACAGTCCCTTTAAGTATGATATAGTGTCCTTCTTCATCTCTTATTATATTCTTTGGCTGAAAATCTAATTTATCTGATATAAGGATTGCCACCCCAGCTTTCTTTTGATTTCCATTAGCATGGTAAATTGTTTTACACCCCCTCACTTTAAAGCTGGAGGTGTCTTTGGGTCTAAGATGAGTTTCTTGTAGACAGCATATTGATGGGTCTTATTTTTTTATCCATTCTGATACTCTGTGTCTTTTGATTGGGGCATTGAGCCCATTTACATTCAGGGTAACTATTGACAGTTGTGAATTTAGTGCCATTGTATTGCCTGTATGGTGACTGTTAACTGTATATTCTCTCTCCTCTTTTCTGGTCTATGTTCTTTTTAAGCTCTCTCTTTGCTTAGAGGACCCCTTTCAATATTTCCTGTAGGGCTGGTTTGTTGTTTGCAAATCCCTTTAGTTTTTGTTTGTCCTGAAAGCTTTTTTTCTCTTCATCTATTCTCAGTGACAGCCTAGCTGGGTATAGTATTCTCGGCTGCATATTTTTCTCGTTTAGGGCTCTGAATATATCATACCAGTCCTTTCTAGCCTGCCAGGTCTCTATGGATAGGTCTGCTGCCAATCTAACATTCCTGCCTCTGTATTTTACTGATTTCTTGTCTCGAGCTGCTTTCAGGATTTTCTCTTTGTCACTGAGACTTGTAAATTTTACTATTAGATGATGGGGTGTAGACCTATTTCTATTGGTTTTGAGGGGGGTTCTCTGTGCCTCCTGGATTTTGATGTTTGTTCCCCTCAGCAGATTAGGGAAATTCTCTACAATAATTTGTTCCCATATACCTTCCACCCCTTTCTCTCTTTCTTCTTCTTCTGGAATCCCAATTATTCTAATATTGTTGCATCTTATTGTATCACTTATCTCTCGAATTCTTCCCTCGTGGTTCAATAGTTGTTTGTCTCTCTTTTTCCCAGCTTTTTTATTCTTTGTCATTTGGTCTTCTATGTCGCTAATTCTTTCTTCTGTCTCATTTATCCTAGCATTAAGAGCCTCCATTTTTGTTTGAACCTCATTAATAGCTTTTTTGATTTCATCTTGGTTAGATTTTTTCTCCCAAAAGGGATTTTATATCTCCCAAAAGGGATTCTTTAATCTCTTCCATGCTTTTTTCGAGCCCAGCTAGCACCTTGATAAATGTCATTTTGAACTCTATTTCTGACATATTACTGATGTCTGTATTAACTAGGTCTCTAGCTGTCCTACTGTCTCTTGTTCTTTTTTTTTGTGGTGAGTTTTTCCGCCTTGTCATTTTATTGTGCTAAGGATAGATGAGTGAGAGAGAAAAGTACTCTGGAGTTCCATGGTTCTCTCTGATTGATGAACTTGGGCTTGGCTGGATATTCTCACTGATCTTGGGAGGGGCCTTTTCAACTTGGTTCTCAGATGTCTTTGCCTGAGGTGGAATTTCACCGCCCTTGCACAGGGAGGGGCCAAGCAATTTGCTCCTTTCGCTCTCGGGAGTCTTTGTTCCCTTAGTGCTTTCCTGTACCGCCCTGGAGGCCAGGAATGCAAATGGGGCTCCCAGTCTCTGGCCAGAGGAGCTGAGTGCTGGAGTCCCTGCTCCTCAGCGAGCCCTTAGAGGAAAGCAGTCAATCACTCCCATCTCCCGGGTCCCGCCCAGGCTCCAAGCTCAGCCACCGGTGGCATCGCGTTTCTATTTCTGGCGCATGGCCCTGTCTGGTGTCTCTAAACCCAGCAGATTCATGCTGCGCACTCCCATGCCTCTCCTCCCTGAGGAGGAAGGAGGTGGTCTCTCCGGAATGCCTTATGTGGTCCCCGCTTGAAGGGCTGCGGCCATGGTCTAGGGTAAGCCCCCGCTGAAAGTGCACTGCGCGTCTCTTTCTCTGCTGCCGGCTTCTCTGCCCTGATATCTGGGAGCTCTGCCGCACTCAGACACCCCTGGTCTCTTTGTGATCTTGTGGGTCCTGAAACCACTCTGTTCCCACGAGGGCTAACCCCCAGGCTTATCCTCTGGAGGGATGTCCCTCAGCGGAGCAGAGTCTAAAATTTCTGATTTTGTGCTCTGGCGCTGTGGCTGCAGGGAGCCGGCCCCTCCCCCTGTGGTCTCTCTTCCTGTCGCTTTGGAATCACTTTTCCAAACGTCCTACCTTTCAGAACGTGGTTGATTTTATGCTCCTAGAATTGCTCTTCTTCCTCTCTTATCTCTCCTGTTGAGTATGCTGGCTTTTAGAATGATTTAATAACTATCTAGATGAACTTCTGGGATCCAACTCTATCTCAGCCTCCTACTTCTCCTCCATCTTGCTTCTCCTCAACCCTGACTTTCAACACTATAAATTTTAGGGACTCCTGTGGCATAGGCCTTCACTGTTCCTCCTGGGAAGGGTATCCCCATGCTTCTGCCATTTGCTAGACCTGTCCTAGACAAGGTCACGTGACCACAGTGGTTCGCAGTTTGTGGCAATACAGAGCAGAAAGCCAGTACCTAGACTTGATGTTCTCAGCCAGTTTCCATGCTCCTATTCCAGTAACAGTGCAGCACTTAGGCACCACCCATTCTTGTGACCAGCAGGATCCTCAGACTGTGGTGTCGCACTTGGGATTCTGTCCCACTTCACCACCTGGATATCTTTAAGCTAGGCATGTCCCGCACTGTAGCAGACTTAAAAGTTCTGATATTGTACTCTGTTCTTGGGTATTCAGAATTATTTTCTATCTAGCTGTATTTGAGTGACAAGACAGGCTTAGGATCCCTCTAATCTTCTGCCATCTTAATTCCTCCAGCATATGTATATTTTTAGTGTTGGCAGATATCACTTTATGTTTCCACTGGTGGCCTGAATGATTCAGGAGAGAATTGCAACAACACAGTCTGAGTAGGTGAGTGGGTGGGCTCCAGTATACCCAGTAGGGTTATAGGCAGGTGTGTACTCAGGAGGCTGTATGTTTTATTCTCATTCCTTCTGGTTTTGTCAATGTGCCAGTCCTGGGACTTTTGCTCTTGGAGATATTCATTACCCTCACTTTACTCATCTCTAAATCTCAGTTACTGGCTTATGATTTGACTCCCAGGTCAGCGTCTTCCTGCTGAGTTTGGGAAGCTCTGCTGGGAGACTGAGGAAGATAGAGGGGAGAAGTTGGTACTTCCCTATTCCACCCTGCTTTTGGGGACATCTCTTCTTGGACTCCAGCTTCTTCCAGAAAGGCTCGGCATAGTTTTTGCACTCACCTTCTCCCTCTGCTCCTCATCTATGGCGGGTTGGAAATTTTCTTGCTGCCTCTAATCTCTAGACTCTGGTTAGCATCTCACCATATCCATCTCCTGTGTAACCAGTTTCTCTGATTATGCATTCAGAGAAGCTTCTATTTCCTTCTTGGACCCTGGCTGATTCAGTTAGTGAAGGAAGGAAGAGGCAAAGTCAATAGCTGAGATTGAAAAGGAGGGAAGATATATGGGTGGTAAAAGAGGGAGATGGAGGAGAACAGGAGTGAAAATTACTTTGGGAGATGTGTCAAAATCACTGGACATTTCTAGGACCCAGTGGGAACATTGCACATGGAGGTCACATGAGAATGTCAGGACTACAGAGGGTTCTTTATGGCTACAGTCAGCTGAACAGGACAGGAAAGCCAGTGTTTTGAGTTTTGTCATGGGTGGCACACAGACCCCAGCATAGCCCCCATGCTCCTCATTGTCTGGTAGTCATGCCCTTGTGTGGTCACCTCCCCTGAGTAAGGGTAGGACCTAGGATGCACTTCCAACCAATAGAATATGGCAAAGATAAAGGGATGCCAGTATTGTGGTTGTGTTACAGTATGTAAAGTTATTATGCCTTGTTAGTTGACTCACTCTGGACACTCTCATTGTTCTTGATGAAGTGGACATGTTTGGGGAGTTCACATGGCACAGAACTTCAGGAAGCCTGTAGAAGGTGAGCGTGCTTCAGAGAGCTCAATGTGGTCTCTAGTCAACAGATAGCAAGAATCCAAGGCCTTCAGTCCTGTAGCACCAGGAACTGATACTGCAAACATTGGGTCATCTTGGAAACAGATTTTTTCCCGCAGTTTAGCCTCTAGATGAGAACACAGATGGATCACACTTTGAGATCCTAGGTAAATGATCCAGCAAAGCCTGCTCCAGCCCTGGACCCACAGAAACTCAGACTATGAACGTGGTGTTTCAAGCTTCCAATTTTGTAGTAATTTATTATGCAGCAATAGAAAATTCACACATCAGGTGAGCTTGACATAATGATTTGGGGGCAAATAAGAGGAGAGTCTTTGCTGGACTATGCAATATCAACTGGAAAAGGGAGTGGGAACAGGGGGTGTTTGGCTGATATGGAAGCAGACAAGTTCCTTCCAGTGAAGTGATCACATAACTAGGCAGTGGGAAACATCATCTCTGTAGATGTTGAAACCAAACTATTACAAGAAAGCCCTGGGTTATAGAGGTAAGAGAAAGCAAGACCACAAGCTAAGACTCAGATCTTCAAAGAATGAAGACATGTAACTAGGAATATAGATAGTTATTGTAGTAAGGAGTTGGTGGGGGATTCCAATGGCACATTCTATAAAGTAGCTGGAATTTTTTAGGGCGGGGAGAATATTGGAATGGAGAATAAGGAGAATACCTTTCCAAACTCTCAGTAGGGCTAATTACATAATTTGTGGAGCTCTGTGAAAAATGAAAATGTGGGGCTCCTTGTTCAAAAAGCAGGAAAAAGGGGGCACCTGGGTGGCTTATATAGTTAAGCATCTGCCTTCAGCTTAGGTCATGATCCCAGGGTCCTGGGATTGAGCCTTACATTGGCTCCCTGATCAGCAGAGAGTCTGCTTTCCCCTCTGGTTCTCTCCCTTGCTCATTCTCTCCCTCTCTCTCTTTCTCTCTCAAATGAATAAATAAAATCTTTAAAAAAAAGCAGGAAAAAAGTGATGTTAACAATACTAAATTATAAAGCTTTTTCCTTTCTTTCATAGTCTTTTTCTTGTCACAGTATTTTAAAGTTGATAATTAATGTCATTATTCTAAGTAAAGAAAAATTAAAATTTTGCTAATTTTGTGAAATAAAAATTGTGAAACATCATTTCAAATTTTTTAATTTTAATTTTTAATATTTTTTTATTATGTTAGTCAACATACAGTATATCATTAGTTTTTGATGTGTTCTGTGATTCATTGTTTGGTTATAACACCCAGTGCTCTGGCAATATGTGCCCTCCTTAATACCCATCACTGGGCTTACCCATCCCCCCACTGCCTTTCCCTCTAAAACACACATTGATTCCTAGGGTCCATTGTCTCTCATGGTTCACCTCTCCCTCTGATTTCCTCCTCTTCATTTTTCCCTTCTCCTTATCCCTTATTATTCATGTATACCTTATGATTCACAAATAAGTGAAACCTTATGATAATTGTCTTTCTCTGTTTGACTTATTTCACGTAGCATAATCTCCTCCAGTTCATCCATGTTGATGCAAACTCTTTTTGATGCTGAGTAATATTCTATTATATATATGGACCACATCTTCTTTATCCATTCATCTGTTGAAGGACATCTCAGCTCATTCCACAGTTTAGGTATTTCGGACATTGCTGCTATCAACATTTGGATGCACGTGTCCTTTCATTTCACTAAATCTGTATATTTGGGGTAAATAGATAATAGTGCAATTGCTGGATCACAGGGTAATTCTATATTTAACATCTGGAGGAACCTCCACACTGTTTTCCAAAGTTGGAATGCACCAAATTGCATTCCCATCAACAGTGTAAGAGGGTTCCCCTTTTTCCACAACCTCTCCAACATTTGCTATTTCTTGTCTTGTCAGTTTTTGCCATTCTAACTGGTGTAAGGTGGGATCTCAATGTGATTTTGATTTGAATTTCCCGGATGGCTAATGATGATGAACATTTTTTCATGTGTCTGTTAGGCATTTGTGTGTCTTCTTTACAGAAGTGTCTGTGCATGCCTTCTGTCCATATTTTGACATGATTATCTGTTTTTAGGGTGTTGCGTTTGAGAAGTTCTTAATAGATCATGGATACCAGCCCTTTATCTGTAATGTCATTTGCAAATATCTTCTCCCATTCCGTTTTGTTTTGTTGAATGTTTCCTTTGCTGTGCAGAAGCTTGATGAAATCCCAAAAGTTCATTTTTGCTTTTGTCTCCCTTGCCTTTGGAGATGTGTTTTGAAATAAGTTGCTGTGGCCAATGTCAAAAAGGTTACTACCTATGTTCTCTAGGATTTTGATGGACTCCTGTCTCACATTGAGGTCTTTCATTCATTTCGAGTTTATCTTTGTATAATGTGTAAGAGAATGGTCCTGTTTCTTTCTTCTCTGTATAGCTGTATAATTTTCCCAGTACCATTTGTGGAAGAGACTGTCTTTTATCCACTAGATATTTTTTCCTGCTTTGTCAAAGATTAGTTGACTGTAGAGTTGAGGGTCCATATATGGGCTCTCTGTTCCATTGATCTATGTGTCTGTTCTTGTGCCAGTACTATGCTTTCTTGATGATCACAGCTTTGTAGTATAGCTTGAAAACAGGCAACATGATGTCTCTGCTTTACTTTTCTTTTTCAATATTTCCGTGGTGATTTGGGGTCTTTTCTGGTTCCACACAGATTTTAGGATTGTTTCATTCAGCACTTTGAAAAATACCATTGGTATTTTGATCACGCTGAAGGTGTAGATTTCTCTGGGCAACATAGACATTTTAACAGTGTTTATTCTTCCAATCCGTGAGCATGAAATGTTTTTCCATCTTTTTGTGTCTTCTTCAATTTTCTTCATAATTGTTCTGTAGTTTCTAGAGTATAGATCCCTTACCTCTTTGGACAGGTTTATTCCAAGGAATCTTACGGTTTTTGGTGCTATTATAAATGAAATCAATTCCCTAATTTCTGTTCTTACAGCGACATTGTTAATGTGTAGAAAAGCAACTGATTTCTGTGCATTGATTTTGTACTACATTACTGCTACATTACTGAATTGATGTATGGGTTCTAGTGATTTGTGGGTGGGGTCTTTTGTTTTTTCCACATAAAATATCATGTCATCTGTGAAGGGAGAGAGAGTTTGACTTCTCCATTGCCAATTTGAATACCTTTTATTTCTTTTTGCTGTCTGATTGCTGTCGCTAGAACTGCTAGTAGTATGTTGAACAACAGTGGCGAGACTGGGCATCCTTGTCATGTTCCTAATCTCAAAGGGAAACTGTCAGCTTTTTCCCATTGAGAATAATATCGCTGTGGGTTTTTCATAGATAGATTTTATGAAGTTGAGGAATGTTCTTTCTATTCCTATACTTTGAAGAATTTTAATCAGGAATGGATGCTGTATTTTGTCAAATGCTTTTTCTGCATCAATTGAGAGGACCATGTGGTTCTTCTCTTGTCTCTTATTGATTTGTTCTATCATATTAATTGATTTGCAAATGTTGAACCACACTTTCATCCTAGGTATAAATCCCACCTGGTCATGGTGGATAATCTCTTGAATGTGCTGTTGGATCCTATAAACTAGGATCTTGTTGAGAATCTTGACATCCATATTCATCAGGGATATTGGTCTGAAATTCTGCTTTTCGATGGGGTCTTTGCCTGGTTTGGGGATCAGGGTAATGTTGGCTTCATAGAGTCTGGAAATTTTCCTTCTGTTTCTGTTTTTTGAAACAGTTTCAGGAGAATAGGTATTATTTCTTCCTTGAATGTTTGGTAGAATTCCCCAGGGAATCCATCAGGTCCTGGGCTCTTGTTTTTTGGGAGGTTTTTGATCACTGCTTCAATCTTGTTCCTAGATATTGGTCTATTCAGGTTGTCAATTCCTTCCTTTTTCAGTCTTGGAAGTTTGTAGGTTTCCAGGAATGCATCCATTTCTTCTAGGTTGTTTAACTTATTAGCATATAGCTGTTGATAATAATTTCTGATGTCTCTATTTCCTTCGTGTTAGTTGTGATCTCTCCCTTCATTCATAATTTTATTAATTTGAGTCCTCTCTTTTCTTTTGCATTAATTTGGCCAGTGGGTTATTGATCTTATTGATTCTTTCAAAAAACCAGTTTCTAGGTTTGTTGATGTGTTCTACTGTATCTCTAGTTTCTAACTCATTTATATCTGCTCTAATCTTGGTTATTCCCTTCTTGTGTGGGGGGTTGGTTTAAGTTGTTCATTTTCTAGTTCTTTAAGGTGTAAAGAGAGCTGGAGTACTCGGGGGGGAGTACTTCAATTTTTTTGAGTGAGGCTTGGATGGCTATGTATTTCCCCCTTAGCACCACCTTTGCCATATCCATAGGTTTTGGACTAATATGTCTTCATTCTCATTGGTTTCCATGAATTGTTTAAGTTCTCTGATTTCCTGGTTGATCCAAACATTCTTGCACAGGTTGGTCTTTTGCTTCCAAGTGTTTGAATTCCTTCCAAAATTTTTCTTGTGGTTGAGTTCCAGTTTCAAAGCCTTGTGGCTTTGAATATGTAGGGAATCATCTCAATCTTTTGGCATCAATTGAGCCCTAATTTGTGACCTAGTATGTGGTCTATTCTGGAGAAAGTTCCATGTGTGCTCAAGAAGAATGAGTATTCCCTTGTTTTAGGGTGGAATGTTCTGTGTACATCTATGAGGTTCATCTGGTCCCCTGTGTCATTCAAAGTTCTTGTTTCTATATTGATTTTCTGTTTTGATGATTTCTGTTACTGAGTGTGGTATGTTAAGTTCCCCTACAATTAATGTGTTCATACCTATATGATTATTTTGATTAACAGTTGGCTTATGTAGTTGGCTGCTCCTTTAGTTTGGGCATAAATATTTACAATTATTAGATATTCTTGGTGGATAGACCCTTTAAGAATGATTAAGTGTCCTTCTGTATCTCTGGCTACAGTCTTTAGCTTAAAATCTAATTTGTCTGATATGATAATTGCTCCCCCAGCTTTCTTTTGAGGCAATTGACAGGAACGATGGTTCTCTATCCCTTCATTTTCAGTCTGGATGTATATTTAGGTTCTAAATTTGTCTCTTGTGGACAGCATATGGACTGGTCCTGTTATTTTATCCAATCTGCAACCCTGTGCCATTTTTTTCGGAACATTTAGTCCATTCACGTTGAAAGTGATTATGAAAAAATAAGTGTTTATTGACATCATGTTGCCTGTGAAGTCCTTGTTTCTATAGATCGTCTCTGTAAGTTTCTGTTCTATGTCACTCTTGGGTTCTTCCTTCTTTTATACAATTCTCCTTAATATTTTTGTAGTGCCAGCTAAGTAGTCACATACTAT
Source organism: Nasua narica (assembly GCA_028533885.1). Classification (NCBI taxonomy): domain Eukaryota; kingdom Metazoa; phylum Chordata; class Mammalia; order Carnivora; family Procyonidae; genus Nasua; species Nasua narica. The sequence goes on along the minus strand of CM052797.1, from coordinate 22,489,103 downwards.
TTTAAACTTGCCAGTCTTGGAAGCTCTTTATCTCTCCATCAATTTTGAATGTCATCCTTGTTGCGTAAAGTCTTCTTGGCTGCATGTTCTTCTCATTTAGTGCCCTAAATATGTCTTCCCAGCCCTTTCTGTCTTTCCATGTTTCTGTGGACCCGTCTGATGTTATTCTGATGTGTCTTCCTCTGTATGTAAGGAATCTCTTTCCCCTAGCTGCCCTCAGGACCTCTTGTCTAAAATTATAATTTGTGTATCTCATAATCAAGTGTCTGGAAGTCTTTCCAGACTCATTGATCTTGGGGGTTGTCCTTTCTCCCTGTAAGATATGAACACTTGTACCATTCCCCAGATAGGGGAAATTTTCATCCACAATTTGTTCAGCTGTATCTCCTATTCTTTTGTCTTTCTTCACCCCCTCAGGGATTCTAATACATTGGTATGTTTCATGGCATTATTTATTTCCTTAATTCTGTTTTCATGGCTTCTAAGCAGTTTGTTCCAGCCCTCCTTCTGATCTTTCTTCTCTGTCACCTTGTCCTCTAGATCACTAATTCCATCTTCTGCCTCAGTTACCCTAGCTATTATAGTATTTAGATTAGATTGTATCTCACTGACAGCTTTTTTAACTTCTGCCATGTCTGCTCTCAGTTCCACCCTTAGAGATTCTATGTTGTCATTAATGTTTTTCTCCAACCTTGCCATTGCCTGGATAATTGTTACCCTGAGTTCCCTTTCTGACATACTGTTCCTGGCCATATCTGATAGCTCTGCGGGAGAGGGCACAGTCTCTGGGTTTTTCCTCTGTTGGGTGTTCCTCCAGATCATTCTGATGAGAAGTGGTTGAGAGGATGTATAGTTGAATATATCACCCATGATCCAGGCAAGGTGCACCCTGGAAAGCTATGGAGCAATCACAATTCACCACCAAAAAGAAGAAAAAAGAAAGAGAGAGAGAGAAAGAGAGAGAGAAAAAAAGAAAGAAATATCAGCCATAATGAGCCTCAAAGTAAGATTTTTATGGTCTATAAACAAACACTGATGAAGTTCTGGATATATGTGAGGTTCAATGGGGTAGAGTCGGGAGCCAACAGCCAAGAAAGAATTCTTGAGATGTCTTTGGTGCAAAATGGTGGTTTATTAAAGCATGGGGACAGGACCTGTGGGCAGGAAGAGTCGCTGCCCTGGGGTTGTGAGGAGTGGTCCATTATATACTTTCAAGTTGGGAGGGGGTTAGGGATAGCATAAGTCTCTAAGGAATTTTGAAAGCAAGGTTTTTGGGACCTTGAGGGACTAGCTGTTGTTTTGAAAAGATCATTTATTACTGTCTTATAAAACCTTATTCATGAGACCCTTCAGATGTATATTGGTGGGCCATATGCTTGGGAGTGATTGCCAAAATATATCTTGGGGGAGATTGAGAGATAAAGGAAGTTTCCAAAGGAATTTTTATATATTAAAGTAGATTTACAGGATCCTGGTTGAAGGTGGTGGTGGGGGGGTCGATCAGTCTAAGATTGCCTTTTGCCCTTAGCAAAGTATTAAGGTGGAGGCAGTTGAGTCCCTAGAGGAATGTCACACTGCCTGTTTCAAGGACTTGTCAGTGGGCTCTAGACAGTAAGGAAATTTAATAACTTTTCTTCTGTCTCTGTCTCCCACATCAACACGAACAAACAAAAAGACCTACAAAAGTAAGTGACAAGAAAAAAAAACCTCAAATGAACCCCAAGAATAAGATTTATATAATACCAGAACAAAAACAAATACACAGAAATACTGAGAGAAGAATAAGATTGAGGGGCATTATAAATCCTCAATGTGGGCAAGGAAGGTTATTTCAGATCTTCATGGTGTATCACTGTATTAAACCTTTAGTTGTAATGTTAAGTAGTTTAAAAAAGTTGAAAGAACAAGAATCGTGAGAGCAAATAAAAAACAACAACAACTTGTATCTATGAAACATACAGGTTTTAGGGCAGTATGGGAGCTTAATATGTTTTTTCCCCCTGATATTGGTGTTTTACAGTTTTATGGGGACCCTGTGGTTATTATCCTCTTGCTTTTGGCTTGTCTTCTGGGAGAGGGGTCTGCTGCATTGTTTCTCAGTTAATCTTGCTTGGGTTGAGTTGCCCTGCCAGCTATCAAGGGGCTGGAGTCTCTGGAAACAAGTTTTTCAGGCTTTTTGGAGGTTCAGAACAAAGAATCTGCCTGTCCCCAGACCTCCACCTTAGAGAGAAGCCTCAATCTGCTGACCTCTGGGTGATCCAGAACACACAGACTCCCCCTCTGCAAACTCCGCTGCACACTGCAGCCTCCCACATGCAGTACCCATCCCTAGCCACCATCCCTGTGGTCACCCGAGGCCCCTACTCATCTTCACCCCTGTGCCACAAAAACCACAAGCTATATTGGTCTGGGAAACCCGCTTGCAGTGTCTGCCATTGCCGGGACTGTTCTCTGGGCTCCAGGCCCACACCGGGTGCCCTCAGACCCTGCAGATCGCACAGGCTACTGAGGGATCCAGTCCTGAGATTGCACTGTGTTCTCTCAGGTGGGGGCTGGGAGCACTCAGACCCCACAGTAGGATGCAGAAGCTAAGGTCTTAAAGAGACCGTGGGCTGGTGCCCTCACCAGGCTCTCTTAGGCGCTTGCAGGAGTCCATCCAACCTGAGTGATGGTGCAAGCAGCAGAAAGCTGCAGGCTCATGTACAATGGACTGGACACCACCCCCTCCTTGATCTCTCTCTGATGTGGGTAGTTGCCTGTGGTGGTGTCCTTCCTGGGAACATGGGCTTAGGCCCATGCCCACAACCACCCGACTCCATTAGTTGTCCCTTAAGATCTTTTGCTCTTTTTGAGTGGTTTTAACAGACTCCAAGTTAATGCTGGTCCCCTGTCACAGGGCACTTTTGTATTGGTGTATTAATTTCCTTGGGTTGCTTCTGGTGGCTCCCTCCCCCTTCTGTTTATCCTCCAATATCAGTCCAAGTGTTCCCACTCTGCTTTACCTCTCCACTGCTGTCTTCTGCCTCTGTAGAGATCCAGAAGTGTATAATCTTACATCAGGCAGATTTCATGGGTGTTCAGAATGTTCTGGTAGATATCCATCTCACTTTAGGGGACTGGTTGAAACAGGGTCTCCTACTTCTCTGCCATCTTACCCCTCCTTCCCAGGCAATCTTTGATCTGTTTTCTGTTACTATTGATCAGAGTTTGACAAAGTGCTCTGAAAAGGGCCAGAGATAGTAAATATTTGAGGCAATGTAGGCCACACACTAATACTGGCAAAAATACTGAATGCCGCTGTTGTAGTGAGAAAGTACCCATAGAAAATATATACATGAATCATTGTGGATGCCTTCCAATAAAAAATTATGAACAAAAACAGGCAATGGGCCAGATGTGGCCCATGAACTATAATTTAACAAACCCTGCTATTTGCGTTTTCTAGAGTTTTACGTAAGGGGTTTGTATATTATATAATATTTTTTAGTCTGGCTTTTATCAGGATAATTCTTATGAGATTCATCCATGTGGTAGCATACATCAATATTTCCTTCGTTTTTATTGGCTGAATAGTATTCTGTGAGTTGACTATACCACAACTTGTAAATCAATTCACCTGTTGTGTATTTGGATCATTTCTACTTTTTGACTATTATGACTGAAACTACAATGAACATTTGTGTTCAATTCCTTCTTTCATTATATGCTTTAATTTTTCTTGAGTTAATACCTACAAGTGGAATGGTTGGATCATTTTGTAGATTTATGGGCAATGTTTTTAAGGATTGATGGAGTGTTTTCCAAAGTGATTGTAACATTTTACAATTCCATTAGCAGTATATGAGAGTTCCAGTTCCTCCATATCTTTGTCCATGCATAGTTTGGTCTACTTTTTGTTTTTATACATTCTAAGGAATGTAACAAAGTATGGTTTTGCTTTGCATTTTCCTGATGATTAGTGATATTGAGCATATTTTCATGTGCTTATTTGCCATCTTTATATATTCTATGGTGAGCTGTCTGTTCAAACCATTCTCCATTTTAATGGAGTTGTTATTGTTGGGTTTTGAGAATCTTGAGGAATATATTCTGGATATGATGAGTCCTTTATGAGATATATCATTTGCAAATTTCTCTCCTAGTCTGTGGCTTGCCTTTGCATTTACTTAACATACTTTTGAGAAGCATGAAGTCTAATTAATGAAAATTTCCTTTTATAGATCACGGTTTTAGTGTTGTATCCAAGAAAATTTCCCAGGGACAGAGACTTTTCTATATTTTATTCTAGACATTTTAGACTTATAAAGTTTACATTTAGGCATATGATCCATTTAGTTAACTTTTGTATATGATTCAATAAACAGATCAAAGTGAAACAAAATTTTTTTTTGCATGTGGATATCCAATTGCTCCAGCAGCATTTGTGGAAAAAACTACTATTTCTTCACTGAACTGTCACCGAACCTTTGTTGAAAATCAATTAGCCATGAATGTACAGGTGTATTTCTGGATTCTTCATTAACCGAATTGATTATACTGATGCAATACTACACTGTTTTGACTATTGCAGCTTTATAATAAGTCTTGATGTGGGAAAATGTGTGTTCTTCGACTTTTTTCTTCTTTTTCAAGGTTGTATTTGTTATTCTAGGTCCTTTACATTCCCAAATGAGTCTATTTGTTAATTTCAACACAAAAGATGGCTGGGATTTCTACAAAAAATTCTTAGGAAAACCTTTATAAAGAAGACCTAAATAAATGGAGATATATACCATGTTAATAGATCAGAAGACCTTACATTATTAAAATGCTCTTTCCAAATTAATCCACATGTGGCCCCTCAAAGGTGTCTATACTCTAATTCCTGATGTTAATGTCTGTGTGCATTATGTTGTGTGGCAAAGGGATTTTGCAGATAGAATTAAGGTTTCAAACCTTATACAAAATTTTCCTTGATTATCTAGGTATACCCAGTGTAATCACATGGGCCCTTAAAAGTAGAAGTGGAAGATGGAAGAGTAAGTTAGAGAAATGAAACAGAAGAAGAAGCAAAAGAGATTAAAAGTATGAGAGAGAGTTGACCTACTATTGTGGTCTTTGATGATAGATGAGGGTGGGAGTCTTGACCCAGGGTGGGAATCATGACCCAGAACAACTCCTTAGTGATAGCCAATGAGAAATTGGGTCCTCAGTCTTACAACTACAAGGAACTGAATTATATCAACAACTTGAATGAATAAGAAAGCAGATACTCTCCTAGAGCCTTTAGAAAGGAATTCAGCCATGCTACCGCCTTGATTTTTTTTTTTTTTTTTTTTGATGAGGCTCTAGACAGAAATGTAGCTGAGATCACCATACTTCTGACCTCTGAAAACTGTGGTATAAGAAGTAGGCTTTATTTTAAGCCACTACGTATGTGGTAACTTGTTATGGCAGGTGTAGAAAACTAGTAGTCATGTTTCTTTCTTTCTTTCTTTCTTTCTTTCTTTCTTTCTTTCTTTCTTTCTTTCTTTCTCTTTCTTTCTTCCTTTTTCTTCTTCTTCTTCTTCTTCTTCTTCTTCTTCTTCTTCTTCTTCTTCTTCGATTTATGTATTTGTTTTAGACAGAAAGAGCAGGGAAGCAGGTGGGGGATGGGGAGAGGGAGAAAGAGGAGCCTGAAGCAGGGCATGATCTCACAGCCCTGAAATCATGACCTGAGCCCAAATCAAGAGTTGGACAATTAGCTGACTGAGCTAAGGCACCCCAAAGTAGTGTTTTTTTTTTTATTTCTATAGAATTTGTAGTCATATCACTGTTATTTTTCTTGATAGTGGCAAATTTTGTCCTCTCATGTTTTGTCCTATGCAAATTGGCTAAGGTTTACCAACCTTCTCGATTTTCTCTAAGAGCCAAATTTTTGTGTCATTTCTTTGCTCTAATATTTTTCTACTTTCAATTTCACTGATTCCCTCTCCAATCCTTATTCTGTCTTTTCTTCTACTTACTTGGGTTTTATTTGCCCTACTCATTTAAAAAAATGAGCAGAGTTTGAACAAAAACTTCCAAAATAAGATCTATGGATGGCAAATAGCTATATGAAAAAGTACTCAACATCATTAGCCTTTAGAGAAATATAATTTGAAATAACAATAAATACCCTTCATACTCATTGGAATGCCAAAAATTAAAAAAGGTTGACCGAGTATTGAAAATCTTGGGTAACAAATTCTCATACAGCTGGTGGGGTTGTAAAATGTTACAACCATTTTGGAGAACAATTTCACAGTTTCTTAAAACATGAATATTCTATAGTATTAACCTATCATATGATTAACTATTCCATTACAAGGTATTTATCCAAGGGAACTGAAAACATGCACATATAGATAATTGCATATGATAGCACATTCATTTGTAATAGTCAAATAATAGAAGCAATGCAAATGTCCCATCAACAGTGAATAGATATGTGCATCATCCCATTGTCATATTCTGGAATACAATAAAAAATAATGAACTATTGATCCTCAAACCAATATTGAAGAATCTTAAGATGGTTATGTTGAAATGGAAGCAGTCAGACAAAAGAATGTGTGCTGTATGGTTGCATTTATAGAAAATATAGAAAATATAAACTAATCTATAGTGAAAGAAAAGACATGAATAATTCCTGGGGGTAGGGTGGAGTTATAGGGGGAGCTAGAGAGGATACAAAAATACAGACATTAGTAAACTGCTGAGGGTAGTGAATATTTTCATTATCTTGATTGTATTATTGGTTTTGTGGGTATATACATTAGCCAAAATATAAATTGTATATTTTGAATATGTTCAGTTTGCAGAATATAAATTTTCTTCACCAAAGAAAACGATCAGAAGATAAAAACTCAGTGTGTTAACAACTGAACCCCATCTATGTCTATATGTCCACTTACTTCTTTTTCAGGGTGGATTGCTATTCTGGGTGCCATCTGGTTGTTAATTTTAGCTGATATTCATGATTTTGAGATAATTCTACACCGAGTGGAATGGGCAACACTTCTATTCTTTGCATCACTCTTTGTTCTGATGGAGGTAAGTCTTTAGAACTTTTGCAATGTAATCTTTTACCTTTTATATTTCATATTTTATTGAGTGAATGAAAAAAGCATGTCTATAACTTTCATATATTCACCAAGGAGAAAGTGATGGAGTTTGTAATTAGAATATTTTAAGTTAAACCAGCTTTTATCTCAGCCACCTAAACAATAAAATTGTTTGATTGCGTTTTAAAAAATTATCTTTGTGGCTTGTAAACTTATTTGAATTTCATTTGCTATAAAGTGCAATTTGCTGTAAGTTGTGTTTTGAGCTGAATGACTTGTTATAGCAAATAGACAGGGTAATATTATCTTGATGATCAATTTATTTTGTGTAATACTTAAGTAAATATTCTGTGCTATCATGGAAAAGACTACATCAAAGAAAAGTGAATAATATGTATTGTTATAGTTATTGTTACAAAATGTATTAAAAAATATTAACCACATTATTGTTCAGTCTTGACACTTGATTTATGAACTTGTATTCTCCTCAAATACAAGGTTTGATGATGTAGAAAAATACTACTCCCTAAAGGATATCCTCAAGCATAACAAATGTCTCACAGTAATTACCTCGACTTGCTGATGACAGACACATTCAGTTTTATTTCTTGTCTAGATTAAAACTTTTACACTTTTCCCCCCTAATTGTCTTTAAGACAAGTCCCTTGAATTTTTGTAATTTACGTGTTTACTCATAATGGATTGTGTGAATGTAATCAAGTGACTCATTTAGTCCTTCCAGATCTCTCAAGGAGTTGTGAATTATATTTAAGGTCCTTGGTTTTCTACTCAAAAACTTCACCTTTTTTCTTCTGGGCATTCTTCCCATGCTGAACACAGAATATGGAGGGGAAATTTCTGGTTACTGTTTTCATGATTGGACTTTGAAAGTCTCTGCCTTGATTACATGTTTACTCCAGGTATAAAATGCTATCTCATCTGGGTTTTGGGCACATTTTTCCTAGTTTTATACTTTACTTTGTGTTGATGGAATAAATAATGGGGTGTTTAAAACAACTTTGTTGAGATGTAATTTACATTTCATAAAATTCACCCATGGTAAGTTTACAATTCAATGATTTTTAATAAATTTGGAACATTTGCATCTTCCAAAAAGATCCTACATGTCTTTTACAATTAATTCTAGCTCCCAACTCCAGCTTTAGGCAACCACTAATTCTATTTATTTGCCTTTTCTGTATATTTTATCTAAACGAATCATATACTGTATAGTCTTTTTGCTGATTTCTTTAATTAGAATAATGATTATAATGTTGAGGTTTATTCATGTTCTTGTATGTATCTTTACCTCATTTTTTATTACTGAATAGTATTCCCCTATGTACATATACTATATTTATTTACCCAATCACCATTTGATGAATATTTGTATTATTCTTAGTTTTGAATTTTAGGAATATTACTGTCATAAACATTTGTATATATTTCTATGTGGAAATACATTTTCATTTCTTTGAGGTAGATATTAGGCTTTATCATAAATTTAGCTTCTTAAGAAACAGCCAAAATGTTTTCCACAGTGGCTGCACCATTTTACATTCTCACCAATAATGTTATAGGATTCCAGTGTCTGTACATTCTCACTATCACCGATTGGCTTTCATTTTGATTATTAGATATTCTAGGAGGTGTGAAGTGGTATTTCATTGTGATATTCAACATCATGTTATTAGTCATTTTTAGATGCTTGGCAAATTTCTATTCAAGACTTTTCACCACTTTTCTTTTAGGTTTAATTCTTTTTTGAGTCATAATAGTCCTTTATATATTAATCATTCACTAAATATATGATTTGATTCTGATTGTACATTGCCATTATATAAAAATACAATTAATTTTTATATCGATATTGTATCCTGTGAACTTGTTGAACTCATTTATTAGTGTAGTAGTTATTTTTGGATTCCTTAGAATTTTATTTCATATCATTTTCAAATAAAAACATTTTAATTTATTTTCTGATCTGGATGCCTCTAACTAGCTCAAAATCTCTCCCTTCCTCTTTTTCCCATTTTTCCTTCTCTTTTTTTTTCTTCTTGTCTTGTTGGCTAGAACTTCTAGTTCAGTGTTGGATAGAAGTGGTAAGCATTGACATCCATATGTTGTTCCTGGGACAAAGGGAAAGCATTTTCACTATTATGCATAATATTTCTTCCAGGTTTTTCTTAATAGAAGGTTTTTATCAGGATGAAAAACTTGCAATATATTCCTCATTTTTTGTGAGTGTTTATCAGAAGTGTATATTGGATTTTGAAAAATCCTTGTTTATATCTATTGATATGACCATGTGATTTTTATCCTTGAGACTATTAATCTGAATCTATTAATATAGAATACTATATCAATGGATTTTCAGATGTTAAATCTACTTTGTATTCTTATAATAAATCTCACTTGATCATGGTGTATAATAAATTGTTGAATTTAGTTTGATGTGATTATCTGTTTTTTGAGTGTTAAGTTTGAGGAGTTCCTTATAGATCTTGGATATCAGACCTTTGTAGTGTCATTTTTGAATATCTTCTCCCATTCTGTGGGTTGCCTCTTTGTTTTGTTGACTGTTTCTTTTGCTGTGCAGAAGCTTTTCAGCTTAATGAAGTCCCAAAAGTTCATTTTTGCTTTTTTTTCTTTTGCTTTTGGAGTCTTGAAAGAAGTTGCTGTGGCTGATGTTGAAGAGGTTACTGCCTATGTTCTCCTCCAGGATTTTGATGGATTTCTGTCTTGTGTTGAGGTCTTTGATCCATTTAGAGTTTATCTTCATGTATGGTGTAAGCGAATGGTCGAGTTTCATTCTTCTATACATAGTTGTCCAATTTTCCCAGCACCATTTATTGAGAGACTGTCTTTTTTTCCACTGGATATTCTTTCCTGCTTTGTTGAAGATTAGTTGACCATAGAAGTGAGGGTTCAGGTTTATATTGTTAAATGCTGACCACTTATCCTTTTTCTGAAGTTATCCCAGTAATAGTGAGTTGAATGAAACTTGTTCTCTAGCGCAAATCTTGGTATTTATTGTTTATGGCTGCTTTTGTACTATGTAGGCAGAGTTACACAGTTGCAATAGATAACTTTTGGCCCACAGAGCATAAAGTACTCACTTCCTGGCCCATTACAAAAAATATATGCCTGCTCTAGATGATTCCTTACAAAAGGTTAAAAGAGAGCTGAAATTCCTAAATTCTTGTATGTTGAAGTTTTTTCTATAGTCTTGATATTTTAAAGACAGTTTAGCTGGATTTACATCATTTGTTTACCTTTTCTCTTACTGATTTTTAAAAAGATATTCCATTATTGCCTTGTTTTGTATGTTTGTTTTGAAAGATGTAATGTTATTCTCTGTTTTTGCCTATGGGCCTTGATGATTTTATATTCTTTGAAATCTAATAGTTTTATTAGAATGTACTTGGGCTTTTAGTTTTTAGTTTAGTTTTTTTTTAAAGCTAAATGAATGAGCTGAGGTATAGTGTTTTTGATTCTCTTTAAAAAGCATCATTACAATTTGTTAGCAGAAATATGATGAGGATACATTGGAAACAAGAAAAATGATTATTCACATCAAAAAATGGGCCGAAGACACGAACAGACACTTCTCCAAAGAAGACATACAAATGGCTAACAGACACATGAAAAAATATTCGTCATCATTAACCATCAGGGAGATTCAAAGCAAAACTACCTTGAGATACTACATTATACCAGTTCGAATGGCCAAAATCAACAAGACAGTAAACACCAAATGCTGGAGAGGATGTGGAGAAAGGGGAACCCTTTCGTTTCCCACTGTTGGTGGGAATGCAAGTTGGTGCAGCCACTTTGGGAAACAGTGTGGAGCTTCCTCAAAAAATTAAAAATAGAGCTACCCTATGACCCCACAATTGCACTAGTGGGTATTTACCCCAAAGATACAGATGTAGTGAAAAGAAGGGCCACATGTACCTCAATGTTCATAGCAGCAATGGCCACAATCACCAAACTGTGGAAAGAGCCAAGATGCTCTTCAACAGATGAATGGATAAAGAAGATATGCTCCATATGTACAATGGAATATTATGCCTCCTTCAGAAAGGATGAATGCCCAACTTTTGTATCAACATGGGTAGGACTGGAAGAGATTATGCTGAGTGAAATAAGTCAAGTAGAGAAAGTCAATTATCACATGGTTTCACTTATGTGTAGAGCATGTAGAAAAACATGGAGGACATTAGGAGAAGGAAAGAAAAAGTGAATTGGGGGAAATTGGAGGGGGAGACAAAGCATGCGAGACTGTGTACTCTGAGAAACAAACTGAGGGTTTTGGAGGGGAAGGCGTGGGGGCTTTGGTGAACCTGGTGGTGAGCATTAAGGAGGGCACGTATTGCATGGAGCACTGGGTGTGGTGCATGAACAATGAATCTTGGAACACTGAAAAAATAAAATTAAAAATTAAAAAAATATAGTAAACCAAGAAGAAAAAAGAAGGAAATATGATTTTTTTATGAGGGAGGGGTTAGATTCAGAAAGAGATCTAAGTTGGATTTCTCAATACACAGTTTGTATTATTATTTTTTAAAACTTTAAAAATGTATTATATGGCAATAATAATGTTAAATTTAAATGAAAAAAGAGAGCTAAAGCATCAGTCATACCAAAGTAGTCCTATATTGACATTTAATTTTCTTGTGCGTAGAGATTTTTGTCTGTATGCCTTTGTTTATGCTTTTAATTCTTCTATCTTTTAAAGCATTTCTTGGAAGACTTGATTTCTTATTTGGAAAGGAACTAATACTTATTTTGTGTCATAGTACTTAAGACCAATTTATATTTTACTTGTTGTAATAAGATTCTCCACACATAACTTCATTTTCCTAAAATAAATTGCAATTAACAGTTTTTGAAAAATCTGTTTTGGATATATCAGAATTTTAAATTGCTGATGAGTGGAGCAGAAAATTAGAAGGGGAATCATTTGACATTGATTTCAAAACTGCAGAGAATTTGAGATCAAGAAATGTCAGATGCAAAATCTTTTAGCTTTGTTTCTACTTTTCTGCTTTTTTTTTTTTACAAGTTTCTCAGGGTAATGTTTGCATAATTACTTTTCAGAGTTGCATATTACCTTTAGTTTCATGGTTTCCGACAAGATATTTTTCCACTAGAGAGGCAATTATAAACTACCTCTTGAAAGTGCTGTGGGAATATTAACCCTAGTTTGAATACTATTAGAAAGCTTTCAGGCATTAAAGTGCTCCCCCACACCAATTTTTAAAGGTAATTTGATAAGATTTCCCACTTTCCATCTTCAACCCAATATCACTTTAAACTCCCAGTCACTAGTAGAAATCATTAAGATCTGCTGATGAAGAGGCACAGAGATTTTAGTTTCAAATATCAGTTCCATTTCACTATTTTGTTTTTCTTCTTTAGAGACTCCAATAAACAAATATTCCTTTGTTTCCCGTTTTCCATTTCCTTAACTGTCTCTGTGACCTTATTCATTCGTTCATTCGTTCATTCATTCATTCATTTTTATTCTCATGTTTTTTTTTTTAAGATTTTTATTTATTTATTTGACACACTGAGAGAGATCACAAGTGGGGAGAGAGGCAGGCAGAGAGAGAGGGGAAAGCAGGCGTCCTGCTAAGCAGGGAACCTGATGCAGGGCTGGATCCCAGGACTCAGATCTTGACCTGAGCCGAAGGCAGAGGCTTAACCCACTGAACCACCCAGGTGCCCCTCTCTTGGTTGTTTTGATGCCTTTCTTCATTGCCCCATATTACATTTTTATTTATGTATACTGTCTCTAGGGTATCTTATAATTTTCACTAATTTCTGAGGAATCTTTGTATTTCATTTTGTTCCTAAGGTAATTCAGCTCTGTTTCTCCCTGTTATTTGTCCATTATATGTTCTGTTTTTGAATTTCTGATGTTAAGATGGATACATATGGATATTTGTATTTTTATTTATTTTAAAAGATTTATTTATTTATTTGAGAGAGAGAGAGGGAGGAGGGGGAAGGAGAGAGAGCCTTAGGCAGATTCTGCATTCAGCAAGAAGCCTGATGCAGGGCTGGATCTCCTAACCCAGAGGTCAAGACATGAGTTGAAACCAAGAGTCAGTCATTTAACCAACTGCACCACCCTGGCACCCCGATGTTTGGATTTTTAAATGCCTGCTGGAGTATATTTATTCAGTTTGAAGTATGGACTTGCAATTTTCATTCATTTCATAGATGTTTTCAAAGGGAAATATTCCCCAGTGATATGTGTGAAATTTTAATTCTTGATGTTTTTTGCTAACTCTGTGTATGACTTCAATTTTCTCCTATAAATTCAGTGCTATTGGATTTGCTTTTTTGTTTGTTTGGTTGTTTGTTTTGTTTTGTTTGCCTATTTAATAGCACCCTCTTCTGTCAGCAGAGCAAAGTTTTGGCATTTTTGATTTGTAGGACCCCACTTTTGCCTTATTTTCTTTCTAACTTAACCACCTAATTACCAAAAGAAACTTGTAATAAAGATTCTGTGCTCTTTTATCCCCCAGAAGTTGGGCATTCCCAGGAGGGCCCCATCAGTGCTCCTGTGCCATTTACACAAATCCTCACTAGAACCCTTACCCCATAGTAGCTTCTATACTTGATCTTAGCCAAAAGGCCGAGAAGCGATGCCCCATAGTAGCTTCTAATGCATGGCCCTTCACCATCACCCTGGTCCTTTGCTAACCTCCTTTCTTTCTTCCCTTTGGTTTGTCTCTGTAAAGCCTCATGGAGGAGGGAAGAGGATGAGAGGAGTGCTGCTATTTTCTCTTTTTATTTATGGTAATTTGCACATTTGGTGTTTTCTATTTTCAGGTTATGTGGAAGTCCTGGTTTTGTAGAGTTTTCTTCTCTCTTCCTGTTTATCTTGTCTTTTGAGGAAGAAATTTTATGAGACAGGCAGTTATACCACTCCTATTGTCCTTAGCTGCTCACATTGTCAATTTCTTTTTTAAAAAAGTTAAATTAATTAGCTAACATTATTAGTTTCAGATGTAGAATTCAGTAATTTGTTAGTTACATGTAACACCCAATGCTCATCGTATCACGTGCCCTACTTAATGCCCACCACCCAATTACCCCATACTCCTACCCACATTCCCTCCAGCAACCCTCAGTTTGTTTCCTTGAGTTCAGAGTCTCTCATGGTTTGTCTCTCTCTCTGATTACTTCTCATTCAGTTTTCCCTCACTTTCCCCTATGATCCTCTGAACTGTTTCTTATATTCCACCTGTGAGTGAAACCATATGATAATTGTCTTTCTCTGACTTATTTCACTCACCATAATACCCTCTAGGTCCATCCATGTTGATAAAAATGATAAGTAGTCATCCTCTTTGATGGCTTAGTAATATACAATTGTGTGTGTGTGTGTGTGTGTGTATCACATTTTCTTTTTTTTTTAACTTTTATTTTATTTTTTTAGTATTCCAGGATTCATTGTTCATGCACCACACACAGTGTTCCATGCAATATGTTCCCTCCTGACTACCCGCCACCAGGCTCACCCAACCCCCCAACTCCCTCCCCTCCAAAACCCTCAGTTCATTTATCAGAGTCCACAGTCTCTCATGTTTTATCTCCCCCCCAATTTCTTCCAATTCACCCTTCCTTTCCTCGTCCCAAAGTCCTCCATCTTTTTCCTTATGCTCCATACGTAAGTGAAACCATATGATAATTGACTCCTTCTGCTTGAGTTATTTCACTCAACATAATCTCTTTCAGTCCTGTCCATGTTGATATAAAAGTTGGGTATTCATTCCTTCTGATGGAGGCACAATATTCCATTGTATATACAAACCACATCTTCTTTATACATTCATCTGTTGAAGGTCATCTTGGCTCTTTCCATACACCACATTTTCTTTTTTTTTCTCCCAAATATGTTTATTTTATTTTTTCAGTGTTACAAGATTGATTGTTCATGCACCACACCTAGTGTTCCATGCAATACTTGCCCTTCTCAATACCCACCATCAGGCTCACCCAACCCCCCACCAAACCCCTCAGTTTGTTGCTCAGAGTCCACAGTCTCTCATGGTTCATTGCTCCCTCCGATTTCCCCCTATTCACCCTTCCCTTCCTTCTCACACCATATTTTCTTTATCCATTCATCTGTCGATGGACATCTGGGCTCTTCCCATATTTGACTATTGTGAACATTGCTGCTATAAAAATTAGGGTGCTTGTACCCCTTTGTATCATTACATTTGTATCATTGGGGTAAATACCCAGTAGTGCAATTGCCGAGTGGTAGGGTAGCTTTATTTTTAACTTCTTGAGGAACCTAATGTTTTCCAGAGTAGCTGTACCATCTTGCATTCCCACCAACAAAGTGTGTGTGTGTGTGTGTGTGTGTGTGTGTGTGTTATGTTAGTCACCATAGAGTACATCATTAGTTTTTTGATGTAGTGTTCCATGATTCACTGTTTGTGTATAACACCCAGTGCTCCATGCAATACGTGCCCTCCTTAATACCCATCACCAGGTTCACCCATCTCCTGACCCCCATCCCATCTAAAACCCTCAGTTTGTTTTCCAGAGTCCATAGTCTCTCATGGTTCATTTCTCACTCCGTTTTCTCCCCCTTCATTTTTCCTTTTCTTCTCCTAATGTCCTCTATACTATTCCCTATGTTCCACAAGTAAGTGAAAACACATGATAATTGACTTTCTCAATTTGACTCATTTCACTCAGCATAATCTCCTCCAGTTCCATCCATGATTTTTTCAAGATTAGTCCCATCCATGTTGATGCAAAAGTTAGATATTCATTCTCTCTGATGGCTGAGTAATATTCCATTGTGTATATGGACCTATATGGACCACATCTTCTTTACCTATTCGTCTGTTGAAGGATGTCTTGGCTCTTTCCACAGCTGGCTTTTGTGCACATTGTTGCTATGAACATTAAGGTGCATATGGCTTTTCTTTTTACTACATCCGTATATTTGGGGTAAATATCCCATAGTGCAATTGCTGGGTCATAGGGTAGTTCTATTTTCGACTTTTTGAGGAACCTCCACACTGTTTTCCAAAGTGGCTGAACCAATTTGCATTTCCACCAACAGTGTAAGATGGTTCTCCTTTCTCCACAACTTCTCCAACAATTGTTGCTTCTCTAACTGGTGCAAGGTGGTATCTTAATGTAGTTTTGATTAGAATTTCCCTGATGACCAATGATGAACATTTTTTCATGTGTCGGGTAGACATTTGGATGTCTTCTTTGGAGAAGTGTCTGTTCATGTCTTCTGCCCATTTTTTGACTTGATTATCTGGCAACCCACAGAATGGGCGTAGATATTTGCAAATGACACTTCAGACAAAGGGCTGATATCCAAGATCTACAAAGAACTTCTCAAACCCACCAACAGAGTTAAGAGCGTTCTCCTTTCTCTGCATCTGTGCCAACGTTTGTTGTTTCCTGACTTGTTAATTTTAGCCATTCTGACTGGTATGAGGTGGTATTTCATTGTGGTTTTGATTTGTATTTCCCTGATTCCAAATGATGTGGAGCACTTTTTTCATATGTCTGTTGGTTGTTTGTAGGTTTTCTTTGGAGAAATTTCTGTTCATGTCTTCTGCCCATTTCTTGACTGGGTTTTTTGTTTGTTTGTTTGTTTTTAGGTGTTGAGTTTGATAAATTCTTTATAGATCTTGGACAGTAGTCCTTTATCTGATAGAACATTTGCAGTTGTCTTCTTCCATTCTGTTGTCTTTTAGTTTTGTTGAGTGTTTCCTTTGTTGTGCAAAAGATTTTTATCTTGATGAAGTTTCTATAGATAATTTTTGCTTTTGTTTCCTTTGTCTTTGGAGATGTGTCTAGCAAGAAATTGCTGCAGTTGAGGTTGAAGGGGTTGTTGCTTGCTTTTTCTCTAGTATTTTGATGGATTCCTATCTCACATTGAGATCTTTCATTCATTTTGAATTTATCATTGTGTATGCTGTAAGAAAATGGTCCAGTTTCATTCTTTTACATGTGGCTGTCCAATTTTCCCAACACCATTTGTTGAAGAGACTGTCTTCTCTATTGGATATTCTTTACTGCTTTGTTGAAATTTAGTTGACAATATATCATATATCCAACTTCTAAAAGGAAACTATTGTATGTAAATCAATGAACAGCATGCTGTGGCAGCTGCAGGTCAGGTGTACAGAGATTTCACTTAGTTTTCCTACCACAGCAGGCTACATAGGTGGGTAGAGTGTGTGTGGGGGAATGGCTGGGAGGATGAAGAGTCAGTTTTTTGACTCCTGGCCATGTCCTTGTTACTTTGCTATTTGATGTTCCCATGAATGGGGAGATGGGTCCTTGGCAGTTGAAAGGACTTGAAACTTACATGTACTAAGCTCTGATGACTAGGGAGTCACTTTCCTTTGTGCTTCATAGGCTTAATGCCCCTGTCTCTGCCCCACCTTGAGCTCACACACCCAACCTGCCTGTAGAACTGAGCTCCACCTTCTCATCTCTGGGAGTTGAGGTTATGGCAGCCTTAGCACCTCCAGTTTTGGCTTGCCCTTACTCCCGCTTACTTCCATAGCCAAGTCATTTGAATTTGCCCTGTTTCTGGGTCTTGGATGAATCCCAGACTCTGCACTGTGCAGTTCCTCCATCTTTCAAGGACATCTGAAATATCTCTTTTGTGAAAACTTCCTAAAGTTTATATACCAAGATAGCAAGTGATCCCTCCTCTCTGATCCTAAGTTTCTAGACACATAGCAGAGCTTGCAGCTCTGATTTTTTAATGTCTTCCTGAAAGGCCACCCCTGCCTGGAGAGCAGGGCCTCTGCCTCACCTGCCTGTTCCCTAGAAGTGGACCCTCAGTTTGGTCATCCTGGGGCTCAAGTGGGAGGATATTGAAAGAATGAACATGGGAACTTGTACAGTGCCCTCGCCATCTGGTGTCACTGGCTGTGGCTCTAGGAGGAATGGTATCTCCACGAAGACTCAGAGTCTGAGGAAAATTATCAGCAGTTCAAAAATAGCAGAAGTAAAACCAGTAAATCAGCAAAGTAGTAATCAATACAAGTTTATTGTGAATGTGGGCAGCACCCAGTCCTGAGGTAGAGGCTTTCTCTTCTCTGGTCATCCAATGTGGTCACCCTCCATTCTAGGGCCCCTCCTGGGCTCAGAGCATCTGCCTCACCTGTGCTGGTTGAGTGCATTTGAAGTACTAGCCACTGGGGGTGGTGTGATCTTGGGCTCATGTCATCCTTAGGACATAAATTCTTGTCTAGGCTGTAATCTCGTTATAGGTAGAAGAAGAGACAAACTATACATATTTGCCCATGGTCACTCAGATAACTTATACCTCCTTCAAGAAACAAGAATAAAGGATGTTGTAAGGTGGTCGGAAGTACTGGTAATGTCCTTAGAAAGTTATTTAAATTAAATAAACTTATGAAGAAGCAGCAGTGTCTCAGAGATAAAGTGATCATTGTACTTATTGAGTAGACTCAGTTGGTAATAAATGGCAGAAACTCTTGAGAAATCTAATGAATGGGTGCTAACTCCAAGCACAATTCAATCAAGAAATCGAAGGATATTGTCAGAACTGTGACACTTGCCCTTCCCCAAATATCTGGTATTTGCTCAGCTTTATTTCCAAGCTGGCTCCTCCCAGGGTGATGTGGAGAAGCCTAGCCCACAGTCTAGAATCTCAGAAAGAGAGACCCTCTTCCAGTATCTTATCCACTTTCCAGGGAGACTGATGCTCCATCCACTGGGAAGGAGTCCACAATAGTGGGAGGAAGTAGGTATACAGTTTATAGGGAATGAGGAGGGCTGACTTTCAAAGGGAGGAACTGATATTTTTTGGAAAGTGAATGTATATGTGTGTGTTTGTCAGCTTGACCTGTCAAAAATGCTCAACCTAAAAACATTCTGATTTGATGCCTCAGTGCATGCTCAGAGGGTCCACCACACTGCCCTGTTGAGGCCTTCCCCACAGTATGCTGGCTTTTCCCACAGTCAGGATGCCCTTCCCCAGATTAAGGTCCTTCCTCATTCATCAAATTCATAGTCTATTTTATTGGTGAGACTTTACACCAGTTATTGTTTGTGTAGGGTCTGATTCCACAGAGATGGATAGTAAATGTTGGGAGTGTGCCTATGTGTTTGTGGAGCCCAGACATAGTATGTGCTTAGGAATATTTGAGGAGTGAACGATTTACTTTAAGACCGACAGTTTCTTCTGTTTATAGATTTTTCTCGGATTTTTTTGTAATGTCACTGAAGCAAACTAAGAACTAGATTTCTTAAAATTCAGGAGTTTATACTTCACTTTGGGGGAAAAATACTAAGAAAGCAAATATAATTAATTAATTTATAATTGTAGCCTCAATAAATTCCATTTAAATGTAATGTTGATGTACCACGTCTTCCTTATCCACTCATCTGTTGAAGGGCATTTTGGTTCTCTCCAGTTTGGCTATTGTGGCCATTGCTGCTATGAACATTGGGGTACATTTGGCCCTTCTTTGTACTGCATCTGCTTCTTTGGGGTAAACACCGAGTAGTGCAATTGCAGGGTCATAGGGTAGCTGTATATTTAATTTCCTGAGAAATCTCCATACTGTTTTCCAAAGTGGCTGCAGGGGGAAATTGGAGGGGGTGATGAACCAGGAGAGACTGTGGACTCTGAGCAACAAACTGAGTGTTTTGGAGGGGTCGGGGTTGGGGGGTGGGCGAGCCTGGTGGTGGGTATTGAGAGGGGCATGTGTTGCATGGAGCACTGGGTGTGGTGCATGAACAATTAATCTTGTAACACTGAAAAATTAAAATAAACATATTTGGGGAGAAAAAAATAAATGTAATGTTGATTTGTTGAATAAATCAAGTTACAGATACATTTTAATGTTCCTAAAGTTATGAAATCATCTAAGCTTCATAAAAAGAAAGCATTTCATCTATTTTAATTTTTCTTGAAAGTCCCTATTTGCCAAAAAAAATAATAAAACAGTTTTTCTTTCATGATTTCAAAGTTTGCCAGTATTATATAGCTGGAGAAATTCAGAAGGGTTCTCATGCTTTCCATAGTTGTGCAGTCTGTGTCACCAGGAGTCCACTGGATCACAGATCATGGAATTTCCATTGCAAGAAACCTTAGAGATTATTTAATTGAATCCTCTCATTTTATGAATAAAATTCAACCATCAAACATATCAAATAGCACTCCCTAGAACCCTTCTAAGCACAGTGACTCTCAATGGGCAGCTCCAGATGACTCCCTGTCTTTCCTATACCCCTCAGTCACTGGGAAGAATTCATTGTAAATCTTGTGCACCCAGCCCCATGAGGCTGCCAGTGCCACCTCCTGGTTGGCAGGTCTGAGTTGACTAAACAGCCACATTCTGCTACTGCACAGAGTTTTATATCCAGGATTTGTGTGATCATTTGGGAGGGACCTGCACCACCATCTGCAGCTTCTCTTAGGGGACTATTTACAGAACACAGCTTTCCTGGGCCTGAAGCAAAGTCAAATATAGCAAGGCCCCAGTCCCCTATGGGCAGGGGAAACATGTCCTGGTGTTTTATTCTACTCTCCCCACCAACTCTGGAATTCTGTCTAGTCTGGCAGTTGTGGCATTCATCTTGGTCTGAAGGCAGTGTTTTTCCAACCTCCTGCTTTCTGTGGGCATTCTTCATTCCTCCTCTTGGCCAAATGCTGGCCTTGTATTCTTCTGTACAAACAGGGTACTGAGGCAGTAGACTTTCTTTGCAGCATCAAGTAGCGCCAGACTGGTTCCTCCTCAACCTTGTTCTCCCTCTGATGGTGTAGCCAGTAGAGGAATTTTTTTTTTTTTTTTTAAGGAATTTGCCATCACCCTATGATGTAAAGCTTGGAGCTAAGTTCCAGTGAACTTGCAAAAGGACCTTGTCTTGAAAGGTCCAAATTCTACAAGGCAGTCATTATTAGTTTTTGCTGTTAGCAAGATTTAATCGTAGATTTATTTATTTATTTTGTTGTTTTTTTTAATCTTTTTTCCTCCCCAAATATGTTTATTTTAATTTTTCAGTGTTAGAAGATTGATTGTTCATGTACCACACCCAGTGCTCCATGCAATACGTGTCCTTCTCAATACCCACCACCAGGCTCACCCACCTGCTCACCCCCTCCCCTTCAAAACCCACAGTTTGTTGCTCAGGGTCCACAGTCTCTCCTGGTTCATCACCCCCTCCGATTTCCCCCCATTCATCTTCCCTTCCTTCTCACGATGCCCTCCGTGATTTTCTTTATACTCCACACAAAAGTGAGACCATAAGATAATTGACTTTCTCCACTTGACTTATTTCACTCCGCATCATCTCTTCTAGTCCTGTCCATGTTGATACAAAAGTTGGATAGTCATCCTTTCTGATGGAGGCATAATATTCCGTTGTATAGATGTACCACATCTTCCTTATCTACTCATCTGTTGAAGGGCATTTTTGGTTCTTTCCAGAGTTTGGCTATTGTGTTCATTGCAGCTATGAACATTGGGGTACATGTGGCCCATAGATTTAATGTTGCTAGTGTCATAGATTTAATCCATTGTACTCAAGTTTCTCTGCCAAATAAACAATAGGATTTTTAAAATATAAGTACTTAGTCTTTTAAAAAATATTTTACTTATTTATTTGACAGAGAGGAAACAGATCACGAGTAGGCAGAGAGGCAGGCAGAGAGAGAGGGGGAAGCAGGCTCCCCACTGAGCAGAGAGCCTGATGTGGGACTTGATCCCAGGACCCTGAGATCATGACTTGAGCTGAAGGCAGAGCCTTTAATCCACTTAGCCACCCAGTCGCCCCTATAAGTACTTAGTCTTATATTGATTTCCTTCCCTTTATAATAATTTCTATATTTTATCAACCATGCATTTGCAAATGCAATTAAGTGTAACTAAAATTTGGTATTAGACTTTGTTGACAGTTAAGTAACATAGATTGTGAATTTATGCTCTAAATATGATTTTCTCTTACCTCTTGTTAAATTATGAGATACATATTCTTGTGTGGACAGGGAACTATTTTTATATTATTTTAAGATTATTGTCATTATAATTATAGACTTCAAAATAAGAATGCGACTTTTAAAACCTCCTGAGATGATTACTGATATTGGATATCCAGGTTTACTTGTTCATTTCTTATTTTATTTATTTACAAGCAGTTGTACATGTTGTTCTCATGAGGCATGTTGAAATCCCAGCCAAGCTAAAACAAAATTTTCCTGCTTACCTCATCTACCTTCTGCATTTGATTGTCTCTGAGAAGCATCTTTGCTAGGGTCTTATATTCCAGATATAGAACAAAAAATATGATTGTGGAAATGTTTTCCTTAAGTTTTTAAAACACTTAGTAGTTTCTTTGAAAATATTCTAATTTCAGAATTTTAACTATAACAAAAAGAGTACTACTCATGCTAATTTTTTTCCAAATATGTTTATTTTATCTTTTAAAGTCACACTAATTAAAGTTAGAAAATTTCGATAAAAAGGAGAAAATACCTATGCATTATGCACCATTGAGAATCATCAATATTTTATTGTATAGCCCTTTTATTTTCTATATGCATGTTTATTTATTAAACAAAATTAGAATAATTTTTAAATTAGAATCATTTATGAATATACATAAATTTATAATTAAAATATAATTAAAATTTTTTTCCACATCACAATTATACATATTCTCCAATAACCTGCTTCTAAACTTTTTTTTATGTAAATATATTGCCATATTATCTAAAATATCATATGGCTGTGCCATAGTCAGCTGGCATTTTGGATATTTTCTACTTTTTTCCACCTGAAACAGCTCTGTAAAGGTCATTTTTGAAACTGAGTGACTCTTTCTGACTCCTCTTGCTGCATAGGGTCTCAGCAAGAAGGAGATTATGTACTTAAAGATCAAGTGTTTGGGGAAAAAATGAGTGTGTTGAAGTTCTGCACCAGATAAGAACAGAAGTCATGACAGCATGGCCAAAGGGGCAAGAGGAAAGCTGGGATTTGCAGCTCTGGAGAGGGCTGCCCAGCCCAGGTTTGTAGCGGGATGCTGTCTAATGTCGGCAGCCTGTCCAGGAAGGAGCCACAAGATTAAATACACCCTGTTCTTCCCAACTGTTGAGTTCTGCCAGTGTGTTCCATTGGCTAGACCCTCATAAGACTGGAAGATAGGAGAGCTTGACTGAGGTAGGCCAGAAAGCACAGCTTCCAGGTGCACAGTGCCAAGGAGGAGGCTGAGAGTGGGCTGGGGGCAAATGTGGGTTGTTCCAGGTTAGTCCTACTCTTGTAACTATTAAAATCTATTTTTTTTTAAAGATTTTTTTTTTATTTATTAGAGAGAGAGAGACTGAGAATGAGAGGGGAGAAGGTCAGAGGGAGAAGCAGACTCCCCGCAGAGCCGGGAGGCCGATATGGGACTCGATCCCGGGACTCTGGGATCATGACCTGAGCCAAAGGCAGTCGCCCAACCAACTGAGCCACCCAGGCGCCCTAAAATCTATTTTTTAATCCTACTCCAGGAGAAAACCACCTGTCCCCAACACAAGAGTTGCATATTATCCCATCAGCTACTTGCAGTATAGGGTGATGTTGATTCAGTAATACCCAAAACTTGAAGTGTTAGCTACTCTAGTGCTTGCTCTTCATACATGGCAATGGAGAACAAAGGGCAGGGGTAGGGGAAGAAGCAGTGAAATACCATAACACATATCTGCTTCAGTCCCAGCTTCTATAGCTGGCATGAAGCAGACTTCATGATTGTTAACCAACTTCCTTCTCTAACACCATCTTTGCCTTACCCTTGCCACCACCTCAGCTACATGGGTTTTATTCACTGTTGGAGGTGACCCGAACCTTCATTCCCATAGGATCTGAGTCCTTGGTAGTCATGTGTTCACTGGAGTGCCCAGATGTCCATGGATTGGGATTGACAGAATGCAAGGAAACACCTATGTGAATGCCCTGCTTCTGGATAGTTCTCCTTATGCCTATGCAGGAACAGCAGCCCAGATCCCTCTGCTAATTGGGATCAGTCATCCTGGATAACAGAGGGACTCCTCTTGTCTGCTTGCTGGTTACAGCATATAAGGATCCCAAAAGGCCACAAGATGCTCTCAGTTTCCAACATAACAGCACATTCATTGTGCTTTCTGTTAGCTGCATTCCCTGAGCTCAAGTCAGGGAGCAGAAATTCATTAACTGGGTTACTGGGTATAATAGCAAGAAGGACCCCTCCTGTCTCTACCCTTTGGTTCTTGCAATCATGCTTTCTCATAGGTATGCAGGAGATAGTGACATACATATATTGTTCATTTGTTTAAAACATATACTGCATAATGTAGGACACCCCAACTTTGCAGAGTTTTGGGTTGCAGCAGCAGATAGTGCAGCTGAACCTTCAGTGGGCCACCATTCAATCGAGTCCAGTATTTCTGGGTAGTAGAGCACATGTTAAGACCAGTGGATTCTGTTATTATGTACTTCCTTCATTGTACTAGAAATTCCTGTCAAAGGACCTGGGGAGGAAACCCAGGATTGGAAAGCAAAATTTGTAGTCAATAAATGATGGGACTGGTTGAAGCTTTGCAAGATGAGAAGGAAATTAATATCTGTAACATGTATTTCATTTTTTTCTTTTTTCCCCAAATATGTTTATTTTATTTTTTCAGTGTTACAAGATTGATTGTTCATGCACCACACCCAGTGCTCCATGCAATACGTGCCCTTCTCAATAACCACCACTAGGCTTGCCCAACCCTCCACCCTCTCCCATCCAAACCCCTCAGTTTGTTGCTCAGAGGACACAGTCTCTCATGGTTCATTGCCCCCTCCAATTTCCCCCTATTCACCCTTCCCTTCCTTCTCACAATGGCCTCCATGATTTGCTTTATACTCCACACGTAAGTGAGACCATAAGATAATAGAATCTCTCCACTTGACTTATTTCACTCTGCATAATCTATTTTAGTCCCATCCATATTGATACAAAACTTGGATATTCATCTTCTGATGGAGGCATAATATTCCATTGTATAGATGTACCACATCTTCCTTATCCATTCAACTGTTGAAGGGCATTTTGGTTCTTTCCCCAGTTTGGTGATTGTGGCCATTGCTGATATGAACATTGGGGTACATGTGGCCCTTCTTTTTACTGCATCTGCTACTTTGGGGTAAATACCCAGTAGTGCAATTGCAGGGTCATAGGGTAGCTGTATATTTAATTTCCTGAGGAATCTCCACACTGTTTTCCAAAGTGACTACACCAACTTGCATTCCCACCAACAGTGGAGGAGGGTTCCCCTTTCTCCACATCCTCTCCAGCATTTGTTGTTTACTGTCTTGTTGATTTTTGGCCATTCTAACTGGTGTAAGGTGGTATCTCAGTGTGGTTTTGATTGGAATCTCTCTGATGGCTAAAGATGAGAACATTTTTTCGTGTCCATTAGCTGTGACATGTGTCTGTTAGCCATGTTATGTCTTCTTTGGAGAAGTGTCTGTTCATGTCTTCTGCCCATTTTTTGATGTGAT
>CM052797.1:22416790-22462994 GCA_028533885.1 Nasua narica | reverse complement strand
AGCACCATTTATTGAAGAGACTGTCTTTTTTCCACTGGATATTTTTGCCTGTTTTGTCAAAGATGATTTGACCATAGAGTTGTGGGTCCAACTCTGGGCTCTCTATTCTGTTCCACTGGTCTATGTGTCTGTTTTTGTCCAATACCATGCTGTCTTGGTGATCACAGCTTTGTAGTAAAGTTTGAAATCAGGCAATGTGATGCCCCCAGCTTTGTTTTTCTTTTTCAACATTTCCTTAGCAATTGGAGGTCTTTTCTGGTTCCATACAAATTTTAGGATTGTTTGTTCCAGCTCTTTGAAAAAAAACTGGTGGAATTTTGATTGGGATGGCATTGAAAATATAGATTGCTCTGTGCAGTATAGACATTTTAACAATGTTTATTCTTTCGATCCATGAGCATGGAGTGTTTTTCCACCTTTTTGTGTCTTCTTCAATTTCTTTCATGAGTGTTCTATAGTTCCTCAAGTACAGATCCTTTAACTCTTTGGTTAGGTTTATTCCCAGGTATTTTATGGTTCTTGGTGCTACAGTAAATGGAATCGATTCTCTAATTTCCCTTTCCATATTTTCTTTGTTAGTGTATAGGAAAGCAATTGATTTTTGTGCATTGATTTTGTATCCTGCTGTGGTCTATGGTTTTAATGACAGTTTAATGTTCAAAGAGTTGGTAGAAGGAATTTCCCCAGGTTGGGCTGCATGGGTTTTTCTGTGTTGGAAAAGAGGAGTCACAGGCCTGCAGGCATGAAGAAGCTACCTATTTGGGTGTTTGTTATAGTAAGATCCCCTTTCCCATGGAAGCCTCAGAACATTTTTTGGACAATGCAGTCTGATAGGATACCTCCACCAATGTCCCACAGCTTCCCTAGGTATCTCTTGGCAAAGAAGGGGGTTTCAGGCCTGGTATCCAAAGGACTGATATACCATGTTTGTGTTACAGTGACATCTCTCTGTAGAATCTGTATGCCTACCAGGTATTTCTCAGCAGGGGAGGGATCTTTCCTGGTTACCTTGTTGGCAGGACTTCTTTTGATATTCCTTGTTGGGGAGCCATAATCATCTGGTATTGTCAGAGAGATCCCATTCCACCCAGGGGAGGAAAAAGCCCATGTGTCCACCTTGTCTTTCTGTATTGAGGGGTCAGAAAATGTTGGTTCTGGGAGATGGATGATGTCCTGCTGCTGATCATTCTTCCTATCCTGAGGTACCAAACCAGTTTGCTTTCCTATTACCACCTTTAAGAGTTCTCCTTCAGTTGTCTTTTGATTTATTTCCAGGGTTTATAGTTGTGCTTAGCAGAGATGGGCAGGTAGAAGGGGGTCTATACCGTTCTGTTCAGACTGGAAGTCTCCTGAAATTTCTCATTCACTTATTTTTAATCTCTCTCATTTTGTTTTTAGTTGGTTTCCAGTAAAGAACAAACATTTGGATCTAATTTTAAACTACTCACTGTTGTGTTCTAAATTTGATATATTGTTATATTTCCTTGGTATTTTCTTTTCCCATCTACTGATGAGCATATTGTTAAAATGTTTTTGTATCTATTTTCCCATGTGTTTTGAAGCTATAGATTCTCTTATTTATTCTATTATTAGCTTAAACATTAAAAAATAGCTCAACCTATCTTTATAATCATAAGAATAAAACAAGAATTGACTGTTTTAGGGAGTTGGGAGACATTAAGTAGATTTATTGACTTCTCAGGTGGTAGGTTGAGGTTTGAGAATTTTACCCTGTGATATTGAAAAGTTAGCCTTCAGGTGCTTCTTGGATCTTTTGGGAAAAACGTTTGAGCAGCAGATGTCCTTCTATACTGCTGCAAATGCCATTTATTTTCTTAGAATGTTTGGCAAGAACAATAACATTTGGTGTTTTCACAGCAATGTGTTGTTCCCATTGCACTTGAAATAAAATCCAAAGCTTCAACCATAACTTATTAACCATGAATGATCTGGCTGCAGCTACCACTCATACATTATTTTCCATCATATGTTCACTTGTTCACTGAATCCAGACCCAAAGTCCTTCTTACCAGGTGAATGTGTATTTGTACCAGTTGATTCTACCTGGGTGCTCCTCCTAAGCATGCTGCTGGCTGCCTAACAGTGCCTAGCACATAATAAGCACTCAATAAACATTTGTCAAACAAGTAAAGCAATGAATGGAACTGAGCAATGTGGAATGTTGCTTTATGAGGATTCTACATTTATAAAATACTTATGTTTAAGTATTTTTCTCCTTGGCTATCCATCATTTCCTTGCATATAAGTTACTTTTTGGCGTAGTTACCTTTAATCATAGGCCGTGAGGTTTATAACATAAAAGTCATATGTTTCTTATATTCTCAACTATTTTAAGAAATGTTAAAATCAAATGAGAAATAACATAATGTGAATGAGTAAAAGACTGTTCAATCACTGGAAAAACTAGTTTTGAGGAGTTCCGTTAGAGAGTACAGTTGCCAACACTTGAGGGGCAGAGATTGACCATCAATATATTCAGATTGAAAGTTCAAAAATACCAATGACATTGGGGAAAAAATAACAAATATAGAAACTACCCCCTTAAAAATAAAACTAAGCAAATGCGAACACAGGAAAACACAGCACTATCACTACCAAAAACACTTAATAAAATTTTTTTATTTAATGTTATTGTTTTAGTAATTTTCAATAAGTATTTAAGTCTCTTCTAATGAATCTCTTCCATGGAATATGAAAATAGAATTAGTTTTTAAATTGTAGATCCCTTCAATGGATCTCTGATTCAGTGTGAGGGAACAACATAAGAAGTTTATTTTTAGAGAATGAGAGTGGTTGTCTAGCTTCTCTACTAGGCACCTGAACATGATGGTCATTTACAAACAATATTTTTAGTGAGTGGATTGCAAAGATATGTGCATAATTCTGGGGAGGGGGGAATGGATACATAGTTATTTTCATTTTTGGATGTTTGCAGCAAAAAGGATTTATAATGAGCTCTTATTAATTTCAATAATCTATTTCTAACGCAATTGTGACATTCTCTAAATATAGTGCTATATTTTAAGTTCAGTTAAAATAATTTCAATTATAATGTATTCCAAATATTTGTGAAAATAGCTGAATGGTATCAGCTACTAAAATGTCAGAACTTTCAATATATTTTAGAGGTTTTAAAAATCAGGGTGTGTGTGTGTGTGTGTGTGTGTGTGTGTGTGTGTTTGATCAGGTCATATTTTGATGGAGATGAAATCATTTAAGATGAAATCATGAAAAGTGGAAAAAAAACAGCAGGGAAAGGGAGATCAGTAGGCATCTGATAAAAAGACCCCACAGAGCACATGACTTTCTATTTGACCTCTTGAATACTGATATACTTGTGCTTCCACCTTGGTACAACTGATGGTCATGGGACTTGTAAGCATTTCCTTTCAAATTCTGACAGAATTCACGTTGACTCGCATCCTTCTCTCTTTATCCAGAGTTGCTGTGTGACTCATTCTGACCTCCATTACCCTGCAGAGGCTCTAGAATGGACACAAGGTCTAGCTATGCCCCTGCCCAGATCCTTCGGTGGTGATTATGGGTGCACAAATCAATTGCAGAGGATTTGACAAAGAAGAAATAGCACATTTAATCTATTTTTAAATCTAGAAGTTAGCTGAAGGAAGAGTATTTTAACTGAGTTACATAATAAGAAATAATATTGAATTCTAGTTGTTCTTTGGGGATGTAGACCTAATAAAGTTTATTCCTTTCTCTAGTTGCAACTTCACAGTTGGGAAACTGTGCACAAAATACAAAATCCAAGTATCCATAGACTGAAAAATAAACAAAACCGAGTGGATTGTGGAAGGGAGTTGATACTTGAAGAAGTAACCCTCTTGGGGTGATTTTTTCTTTCTCCTAGATTTCCCTCCAGGACAGGCAAGCCTTAGTCATAGCATGGCCTGGTGGCATAAATGCCTAGCACTTCCATAGTATCCTCATCTTTCCACCCAGAGAAGCCAGGGAAAGTAGCACCTGTGGACTGGAGAATGAAGGAATCTCAGAGAAGAGGGCCAGGGAATTCCACACCCCCAATTCTGTGCATGAATGTGTATAATTCTGAACAATGCATTTGTGGTACAGACCCAAACCAGCCTAGTGAAGGCCTAGAGAACTATTTGACATTAGAACCATTCATACAAGTCTCTAACTCCTGTATGCTGGACAGGTACAAATCCACATAACAAGGCTTAAAGAACTCAACAGAAACTTGAACCATCTGCATAAGTTTCTAAGTGCTGAACTCAGCATATGTGGGACAGACTGAAACTATCATGGAAAATATGAATTTCAGCCACTATGCATGGAAGGTGAGAAATAAATTGTGGTCTGAATTTAACCTCTAACTAAAAAAGAAAAAAGAATAATCTCCAGAAGATTATAACAGGACTCAGAGTCTACATATCTTAACATTGACAATATCCAGGAGACAATGCCAAAGGAGTCAACATACAAAGAATGAGGAATATATAATTAATTCTAAAAGGAAAAAAACAATAAATAAATCTTAATCCCAACATGATCCAGATGTTGAAATGACCAAAGAATTTAAGCCATCTATTATAACATGCTCAATGAGGTAAAGAAAAATAAATTTGAAATGAATGAAAAGATAGGAATCTTTAGGAGAGAAACAGAAATTATAAAGGAGAAGCAAATGCAAAGGTCAGAATGTAAAAATATACTTCCATTAAAAAAAACTTTATGGGTTCAATGGCAGTGAATATTACAAAGGTAAAAGTCAGTGAATTGAAAATAGAACAATATATGTCATCCAGTCTGAAAGGCTTGGTAAAGCGTCACATATT
Source organism: Nasua narica (assembly GCA_028533885.1). Lineage (NCBI taxonomy): Eukaryota > Metazoa > Chordata > Mammalia > Carnivora > Procyonidae > Nasua > Nasua narica. The sequence continues at coordinate 22,458,159 of CM052797.1, read as the reverse complement.
TATTTAATTTGCCAGTTTATAAAGGAGTTCTTATAAGATAGTTCTTTTTTTATTTTTTTATTAGATCTATTCTGGCTTTCTTTTTTCAATTAAGAAATCAGTTACTCGGGGAGGGGCACAAGATGGCAGAGGAGTAGGGGACCCTATTTCAACCAGCCACCTGAATTGAGCTGCATATCTGCCAAACTACTCTGAACACCCGTGAAATCAACCTGAGCTGTAAGAGAAGATATATCAGGATATATACCAACAGAATGTCTCCAGTGGCTGGTTTTGATGTGTGAAGCTGGGAGCTGTGATTCCGTGGGCAGTTATCAGAAGATAAATGGAAGGGAGAGGGAGTTGCCATAAGCACTGGCGCTGGGAAGGTGAAATAACACAGGAGTGCAAAACGGTACCGTGCTGGAGTCTGGACACAGATTCAGACTGGTAGCCAGAGGGTAAGGACTTTAGAGTAGTCCCCTAGGTTGAAACCTAGAACTGCAGGGGCATGTGTGTAAACTGAGGCAGCTGGAAGTTTTAGAAGCACAAAGGGCAGAGACTGCCTGGACCTGGAAGCAAAGGCTGAGAGTGCTGTGGTGGGGCACACAACCCAGGTCGCTGTGGTTTTTAGCACCACAGGCTTTCTGGAGAACAGTCTGTGATCTTTCTGTTCTGAGACAGAAGTTTTGACACAGTCACTTCTGCTCAAACTCTTGGAAGGGACACAGAAACCTGCCAGGGAAATCTACCAGATAACAAAAGCCCCCCCAAACTGGTTTTCACTGAGCTCATCCCCCACCACGGGGAGCAAGGCAATTCTGTACAAACAGGATTGCCTAAGTAACAGCACTTCAGGACCCTCCCCACAAAGGACAGGCTGAAAGAATAAGAGGCCAAGAACCCTAAAGTTCCTATAAAAAAGGTGCATCTTGCTTGGATTGTGGTCAATAGTTTGGGCTTTGTACATTTCTTCAACCATCTCTCACCAGAATGACTAGTAGGAACCCCCAACAGAGGAAAAATCAGAGACTGTGACCTCTGCCACAGAACTATGTATGGACATAAGCAAGATGTCAGAAATAGAATTCAGGGTAACAGTTATCCATAAAATGGCTTGGTTGGAGAAAACCATTAGTGGCAACATGGAATCTGTAATGGCAGAAATGAAAGCTGATCTGGCAGAACTTAAAAATGCTATCAGTGAGATCCAATCTAATCTAAATACTCTAAAAGCTAGGGTAAATGAGGCAGAAGATTGAATTAGTGCTCTAGAAGACAAACTGATCAAGAAAAGAAAAGATCAAAACTGATCAAGAAAAGGATCAAGAGGAGGCCTGGGACAATCAACATAGAAGCCATGAAAACAGTATTAGAGAAATAAATGATACCATAAAATGTTCTAATGTCAGAATTATTGGGATTGGGATCCCTGAGGGGGTGGAGAGAGAGAAAGAGAGAGAGAGGACTAGAAGATATAGTTGAACAAATACTAGATGAGAATTTCCCTAATCTGGGCAATGGAACAAGTGTTCATGTCATATTGATATGAATACATTAATTGTAGGGGATCTAAACATGCCACTCTCAGTAATAGATTATCCAAGCAGAAAGTCAATAAAGAAACAAGAGCTTTGAATGACACATTGGACCACATGGACCTCATAGATATATACAGAACATTCTACCTAAAACAACAGAATACTCTTTCTTCTTGAGCACACATGGAGCTTTCTCCAGAATAGATCACATACTGGATCACAAATCAGGACTCAACCAATACCAAAAGATTGAGATGATTCCCTGCATATTCTCAGATCACAATGCTTTGAAACTGGAACTCAACCACAAGAAAAAGTTTGGAAGAAATTTAAACCCTTGAGGCTAAAGACCATCCTGCTCAAGAATGTTTGGATCAACCAGGAAATCAAAGAAGAACTTAAACAAATCATGGAAACCAATGAATATGAAGACACATTGGTCCAAAACCTATGGGATACAGCAAAGACGGTCCTAAGGGGGAAATACATAGCCATCCTGGCCTCACTCAAAAAAAAAAAAAAAAAAAAATTGAAAAATACCAAATACACAAACTCTCTTTATGCCTTAAAGAACTGGAAAATCAACAACAAATTAAGCCAACCCCACACACGAGAAGGGAAATAATTAAGATTAGAGCAGAGATCAGTGAATTAGAAACCAGATATACAGAAGAACACATTAGTGAAACTAGAAGCTGTTCTTTGAAAGAATTAATAATATTAATAAATCACTGTACAGACTAATCCAAAAGAAAAGAGAAGGAACCCAAATTAATAAAATTATGAATGAAAAGGAAGAGATCACAAATAACACAAAAAAATAAAAATAATAATCAGAAATTATTATCAATAGCTATATGCCAATAAGTTAAGGAACCTAGGAGGGATGGATGCATTCCTGGAAAACTTATAAGCTTACCAGACTAAAACAAGATGCAATTGACAACTTTAATAGATCCATATCTATTAATAAGATTGAAGCAGTGCTCAAAACCCCTGAAAAACAAGAGCCCAGGGCCTGACGGATTCCCTGGGGAATTCTACCAAACATTCAAAGAAGAAATTAATACCTATTCTTCGAAGCTGTTTCAAAAAATAGAAACAGAGGGAAAACTTCCAAATTCTTTCTATGAAGCCAGCATTACCCTGATCCCCAAACTTTTTGATGGCAAAGAACCCATCAAAAAGAAGAATTTCAGACCAATATCCCTGATGAATATAGATGCTAAGATTCTCAAAAAGATCTTAACTCATAGGATCCAACAGCACATTCAAAAGATTATCCACCATACCAGGTGGGATTTACCCCTGGGATGCAAGCCTGGTTCAACATTTGCAAATCAATCAATGTGATAAAACACATTAATAAGAAAAGAGAAAAGAACCACAGGGTCCTCTCAATTGATGCAGAAAAAGCATTTGACAAAATACAACATCCTTTCCTGATTAAAACTCTTCAGAGTATAGGGATAGAGGGAACATTCCTCAACTTTATAAAATCCGTCTATGAAAAACCCACAGAAACTATCATTCTCAATGGGGAAACCTAAGAGCCTTCCCATTGAGATCGGGAACACAACAAGGATGCACTCTCACCATAGAAGTCCAAGCAACAGAAATCAGACAACAAAAAGAAATAAAAGGTATTCAATATGGCAAAGAAGTCAAACTCTCTTTCTTCACAGATGACATGATACTTTATATGGAAAACCCAAAAGACTCCACCACCAAACCACTAGAACTCATACAGTAATTCAATAATGTGGCAAGTTACAAAATCAATACACAGAAATCAGTTGCTTTCTTATACACTACCAATGAAACTGTAGAAAGTGAAATTAGAGAATTGATTCCATTTACAATAGCACCAAAACCCATACGATACCTTGGAATAAACCTAACCAAAGAGATAAAGGATCTATACTTGAGGAACTAACTCATGAAATCGAAGAAGACACAAAAAGATAGAAAAACATTCCATGCTCATGGATTGGAATAATAAACATTGTTAAAATATCTATGCCGCCCAGATCAATCTATACTTTCAACGCCATCCTGATCAAAATACCATCGGCATTTTTCAAAGTTCTGGAACAAACAATCCTAAAATTATATGGAGCCAGAAAAGACCCGAATCACCAAGGAAATGTTGAAAAATAAAAACAAAGCTGGAGCATAACATTTCCTGATTTCATGCTATATTACAAAGCTGTGATCACCAAGACAGCATGGTATTGGCACAAAAACTGACACATCAATGGAACCAATAGAGAGCCCAGATATGGACCCTCACCTCTATGGTCAACTAATCTTCAACAAAGCAGGGAAAAATATCCAGTGGAAAAAAAAGAATGTCTCTTCAATAACTGGTGCTGGGAAAATTTGACACCTGGATACAGAAGAATCAAACTCGACCATTCTCTTAAACCATACACAAAGACAAACTCAAAGTGGATGAAAAACCTCAATGTGAGGCAGGAATACATCAAAATCCTAGAGGAGAACATAGGCTGTAACCTCTTCAATATCAGCCACAGCAACTTCTGTCATGACATGTCTTCAAGGGCAAGGGAAAAAAAGCAAAAATGAACTTTTGGGACTTCATCAAGACAAAAAGATTCTGCACATCAAAGAGAGCAGTAACAAATGTAGGAAACCCAAGGAATGGGAGAAAATATTTGCAGATGACACTACAAAGGGCTGGTATCAAAGATCTATAAGGAACTTCTCAAACTCAACACTCAAAAAAACCCAGATAATCATGTCAAAAAATGGGCAGAAGACATGAACAGACACTTCTCCAATGAAGACATCCAAAAGGCTACCAGACACATGGAAAAAAAATGTTCATCATCATTAGCCATCAGGAAAACCGAAATCAAAACCACATTGAGATACTACCTTACTTACACCAGTTAGGTTAACAAAAATTGACAAGGCAAGAAACAACAAGTATTGGGGAGGATGTGGAGAAAATGTAACCCTCTTACACTGTTGGTGGGAATACATGTTGGTACAGCCACTCTGAAAAACAGTATGGAGATTCCTCAAAAAATTAAAAATAGGGTGCCTGGGTGGCTCAGTTGGTTGAGCAACTGCCCTCAGCTCAGGTCATGATCCTTGAGTTCTGAGATCGAGTCCCACATCAGGCTTCCAGCTCCATGAGAAGTTTGCTTCTTCCTCTAACCTTCTCTCCTCTCATGCTCTCTCTCACATTCTCTGTCTCTCAAATAAGTAAAATCTTTAAAAAAAATTAAAAATAGAGCCACTCTATCACACAGCAATTGCACGACTGTGTATTTACCCCAAAGATACAGATATAGTGAAAAGAAGGAATATATGTATCCCAATGTTCATAGCAACAATGTCCACAATAGCCAAACTGTGGAAAGAGCTGAGATGCCCTTCAACAGTTGAATGGATAAAGAAGATATCATCCATATATACAATGGAATATTACTCAGCCATCAGAAAGGATGAATACCAAACTTTTGCATCTACATGGACAGGACTGGAAGAGATTATGAGGAGTGAAATAAGGCAAACAGAGAGGTCAATTATCATATGGTCTCCCTTACGTGTGGAGCATAAGGAAAAACATGGAAGACATTAGAAGAAGGAAAGGAAAAGTGAATTGGGGTAAATTGGAGTGGAGACAAACTGTGAGAGACTATGGACTCCAAGAAACAAACTGAGAGTTTTAGGGAGGAGATGGTGAGGGGATGGGTGAGCCTGGTGGTAGGTATTAAGGAGGGCACATATTACATGGAGCACTGGGTGTTATATGTAAACAATGAATTTTGGAACACTACATAAAAAACTAATAATGTATTCTATGGTGACTAGCATAATGCAATAAAAAAAAAGAAATCAGTTACTTTGAACCGAGTTATTAAATATGATGTTCTAGCATTTTAAAGATTTTCCTTTATGTTGTTTTACACTGCATACCATGAACCTTGGGATGTTGGTTAATTATATGACACTAAGTATATAAATAGATAGTTGTTTATAGGCACACATCAAGGTGTGGACATAATACAGTGTATGTGTATGTATGTGTATATGTATTTGTATGTATACACACATACCTAATCATCTATATTTGATCTATAGCAGGAATTTTTAAAATTATTTTATGTTAGTCACCATACAATGCATCATTAGTTTTTGAAGTAATGTACCATGATTCATTATTTGCATATAATACCCAGTGCTCATTGCAACATGTGCCCCCTTAATAGCCATCACTGTGCTACCTCAATCGCCACTCCCCTCCCCTCAGAAACCCTCAGATTGTTTCCCAGAGTCCATAGTCTCTCATGGTTCATCTCCCCCTCTTATTTCTCTCCCTTCAGTTTTCCTTTCCTTCCCCTAATGTCCTCAATGCTACTCCTCATGTTCCACATATGAGTAAAACCATATGATAATTGTCTTTCTCTGCTTGACTTATTTCACTTGGCATAATCCCCTCCAGTCCCATCCATGTCGATGTGAATGTTGGGTATTCATCTTTTCTGATGGCTGAGTAATATTCCATTCTATATATGGACCATATCTTTATCCATTCATCTGTTGAAGGGCATCTTGTTTCCTTCCACAGTTTGGCTATTGTGGACATTGCTGCTATGAACATTGGGGTGCATGTGCCCTTTATTTTCCCTCCTTCTGTATCTTTGGGGTAAATACCTAATAGTGCAATTGCTGAGTCATAGAGCAGCTCTACTTTTAACTTTTTGAAGAAACTCAATATTGTTTTCCAAAGTGGCTGTACCAGTTTGCATTCCCACCAACAATGAAAGAGGGTTCCCCTCTCCACATTCTCTCCAACATTTTTTGTTTCTTGCTTGTCAATTTTTGCCATTCTAACTGGTGTAAGTAAGGTGGTATCTCAATATGGTTTTGATTTGAATTTCCCTGATGGTTAATGATGTTGAGCATTTTTTTCATGTGTCTATTAGCCATTTGTATGTCTTCTTTGGAGAAGTGTCTCTTCATGTCTTCTGCCCATTTCTTGACTTGTTATATGTTTTTTGGGTAGCAGACAGTTTTAACCTGTTTTAGACCTCTGGGTTTTCTTTCAATCAACAGTATATAATGAAATAAAAGGACTACATTTAATTGTGTTTTGCAAATAAAAATTTTATTTATTTATGGATTATTATGCATCAGTATTTCTTATCAAGTGATCAATGCTGATTTTGTGGCACCGTTGGCACTGCCTGGAGACATTTTTGGTTTTCACATTGGGGACTAGAAGCCAGGGATGATAAACATCCCACAATGTATAGGACAGCTACCACAGTAAGGAATGACTTAGTTCCTAATGTCAACACTGCTGACTAGATTTATGAACAGATTTACCTAAATAGGCTTATCCTTATGGTTTTCTTGATATAATAGCAAACTTGATTGAGAATTGTGATGAAAAAAAAATATTTGGGTTCCACAGCTTTTAAATGAGGGCTAAAAAGAGCTCTACATGTGGATAGAGAAGCTGTAAACTTGTATTTAAACATCGTCAAGCTGATATTTAGTCATTCAGCATGGTGACATCACAGTGCAAAGGCCATATTTGAGAGGTGCAAGGGAGCTGTGTCATGCCCATATTTGGTTCTCTATTGGTACTTACTCTCCAGGATCCATCATGGGCAGCAGAGCATCCCTTCCCTGGCTGGGACCAAGGTGGCAGCCTGAGGACAGCTCTAGAAGTTCCATCCCCTTCATCTAGTCTTCTTTCCTACCTTTCCTTGAACACAATTTTCTCAATCTGTCTAGTACTGAAAAAAGAGTTACATGCTTCAATTAAATAGATCTTTTCTTTTTTTCTTTGACAGTTATAAAAACCATGCATTTTCTTTGATACTTCTAAAACTCTAACTGTGATGTTGAACTTCAAAAAGAAATTTAAATGCAACTTACTTGAATGACCTTCTATATGGAATGAGATTTCATTATGTACAGTTGAACAGTGTCCCTATATACCAATCCTAAAGAGATGGCATTCCATTTGAATTTAAATTTAATGTAGACAGTAACACAAATCAATGTGAAATTCCTGCCTGTGGTATTGTGCTTTCTTTTCAGTGAATCTTAAGTGTGCTTATCTAATAGTAAATTATTTATAGACTGTGTACTTGTGTTTGATCCTTTATAAGACATGAGAGCCTGGATTTGCCTTATGTTCACTTGTTTTCATTTTAAAGATTTTTTAAAGAAAAATTGCATATATTCTCAGTCTTAAACTGATTCTCATCATATATCCATTTCTTCTAGGCACTGGCACATCTCCACTTAATAGAATATGTTGGAGAACAGACTGCTTTGCTAATAAAGGTACATTAGATACTGCAATAGAATGTGCTTCATCCACTGTTACTTTGATCTGTAAAAAAAGAAATCTGGTTAAGAATAGGTCACAGATTATGTAAAAATTATAGCAGGGAACATTTTTTATCCTGTGTAGCCTAGAGATGAAGGGAGACTTTTTTCAAAGCTATATAATTACTGGAGTGCTTGGGTAGCTCAGTGGGTTAAAGCCTCTGCCCTCAGCTCAGGTCATGATCTCAGGGTCCTGGGATTGAGCCCCACATCAGGCTCTATGCTCAACAGGGAGCCTGCTTCCCCCTCTCTCTCTGCCTGCCTCTCTGTCTACTTGTGATCTCTCTCTGTCAAATAAATAAAGAAAATCTTTTTTTTTAAAAAAAGACTATATAATTACAGATGCCTGCAATTTTGCTATTAGGCTTCAGTTAAAACTGTCTAAGAAGGAAAGCAATGGAAACACCAGTGTTAGTAAGTGAATGCACAGCCCCAGGGCTCTGCCAGGAGATAAGGTTTGTATAACCAGTGTGTGTTGCCACCAAGAATGGAGCCACCCTTCTTCCCTCCCTAGGGGCTAGTTGGCTTGGGTGTGGCTAGGAATCACTCTCCTCAGTTTCTTGTAGACCCAGATTATGCTCCTGGTTAATACCCAGGAAATCTCAGGCTAGTCCTGTTTGTACACCTGGGTCTGCCTTGGTCTTCTCCTGTGTGAAAGGAAGGACTGACAGCCCTATAAGTTCCATATGTCCTACCATCACATCCTCAATGTATGCAATTTATCAATGCCTCCATGATACGTAGCACTGCTATTATCTTCTCCCTTCCAGATGGTCCCAGAGGATCGGCGCCTCGCAACTGCCATCATCCTGGTGGTATGGGTTTCAGCCATTGCATCATCCTTGATTGACAACATCCCATTCACTGCAACAATGGTTAGTTGTACCATTCCTCCATGTGATAATTACCTGACTTTCAGCCTGGACATGATCTGGGCTGACCAGAGGAAGCAAAGAATGAACGTAGTCCCTTTGCTGCACTCATAGCTTTAGAGGAATGATGTGGCAAAGCTTGGGGCCAGCTGGGCCAGGGGTGCTGAGTCCACACTGCAGGCTGAAATCCATGGAGGGGACCAAAGGAAAGATCTTGTTATGTGAGTCACCATGGACAGCCACCAAATGCTGAGATACCAAAGATACAGCTATTATATAAATTGGCATGCAGCTTTCTAAAACTGCCAAATCTGTTCTGTGACTCAGAAGGTTGGCAGGTGGTGTCCACAGTGACTGCATCAGAGGAGATCATGGAGAGCCACCCCAGTTTTCACCTTAGTCTAGAGGGCCCAAACAGGTCTGGCTGGTGGGTGGAATTCTGTGTTGGTGACATTCCCATGTTCTCAGCTTTGCTGTTTTCCTGGGGGCTGTACAAGAAGATCCAAGAGAATTTTGTGGAAATACTGGCAGGTTAATATAGGGTTAGAGATAGGTTTGCCTGCATGTGGCCATCAGATATGCATTGAACACACTGGAGCTGAAACCCAGCTTACTGCAGCCCAGCATGCAGAGGACAGCCTGTGTTTCAGTTCAACCCCATTCTACTGTGAGAACATGCTCTGGCCAAAGTCATTCTCCCGGTCAACAGAACACATGTCTGTAGAGATTTTAACAAGTATGGAAACTTAATTAAAAAGGGTCAGAAATCCAGCCGATACATTCAGCATTTCCAATGACTAGTAATGCTGGCAGATGTGCTGGTGGGGAGACTGAGGCTGTGCCTGACAAGGTTGTGAAGCATCTACTCAAAATTTCTTTAGAAAATTATAAGCATGATTCCATTATTCCAAGGCAGTGAGTTGGAGAGACAAAACAACAACAACAACAAAAAAAAACCACAAAAAAACCCCATCTCTTCCTGAGTGGTATCATTTCTCCAAAGTGTGTCTTTAAGTTGGGGGGCATTCCTCCAGAATTCATATGTCAACTGTGAGTTGAGAGTGGCAGAGAGGAAGCACTGTTCACATTTTTCATGACATTTCTCTTCTTCTGATGGTCATAGAAGAACACCAAATAATTCAGGAAATGCAGAAGACTTAAATTCTAACTGGCAGGATCATGCTATTGAATTTTTGCTTATTTCACAGTGTCCAGAGTGAAAAGAACTAGATCATAGATGGGCTTATCTCTCCAATTTGGCTGGAAGGAGCTCCGGGCTTTGGAAGAGCACCCCAGGGCTTTTTTGGGATTAGATTTGCTCCTTTAAATTTTCCTTATTTCTTGAGCTCTCCCCTTCATTTTGACTTTTGCTTATCTTTAATGGTAATACTATTAAACAATATTTAACATTAGTAGGTCAACTTAATATTACTATTCCATCATTGTTTAGGGCAATCAGAACAGACGTGGAGCCTCTGAAGCAGAAAGCTTGAAGCTCCCCTCTCTTCTTTATCTTTGTGTCATTGTTAATTTCTCATTTGCTTGGGGCAGAGCGGGACCCAAATGGCTGAGACTGTGGGAGGCACTGGGGGTTTTGGATGGTGGCTCTCTATCAGTTGGTTTGGAAATATTTCCTTTTTGTTTTGTTTTGTCTTTAACCTTTAATTAATTAATTAATTTTTAAGTAGGCTCCACATCCAGCATGGAGCCCAGTGTAGGGTTTAAACTTACAACCATGAGAGGCAAGATGTGAGCTTACATCAAGAGTTGTACATTTAACTGAGTCACTCAGTCGCCCCTTTAATTTTTATTTTTTTAATTGAAGTATAGTTAACATACAGTGTTATGTTAGTTTATACAATATAACGACTCAACAATTCTATACATTATTCAGTGCTCATAGCTTTAAGTGTGTTCTTTTTCTTTTTGAATATGGTTGACATACAATGTTACATCAGTTTCAGGTGTACAACATAGTGATTTGAATTTACACATTATGCTGTATTCACCACAAGTGTAACTACCATCTGTCCCAATACATTCCTATTATTATATCATAACTGTATCCTTTATGCTGAGCCTTTTACTTCTGTGATTTATTCATTCCATATATGAAAGCCAATATCTCCCACTGCCCTTCACCCATTTTGCCCAAACCCCTCCCCTACTCCCTCCTGGCAACCATCAGTTTGTTCTCTGTATTTATAAGTCTGATTCTGCTTTTTGTTTGTTTATTCACTTGTTGTTGTTTTCTTAAATTCCATTTATGAGTGAAATCATACAGTGTTTGTCTTTCTCAGCCTTAACAAATATTTTCATACAGGGTAATCTGATTAACATCTGTGCTTCCCCCTCCTTCCCCTTCCTATCTACAGTTGATAAGGAGCTGTGGGAGCCACACATGAACTCAGACCTGATTTTGTAGGCACCTTCTTAGGTCTCCCCAGTACATTGTATTAGAGACTGTATTGGAAACTGGCAATACATTGCTAATGACTGAGAATTCCCTGACAGTCTTTCTCCATTTATCCATTTAAACCTTATCTTTTCAGCCTCATTTGCTTGAACAGGAAGAATTCTCAGACTATTTTCAAGCTAAAATGTGATTATTCTTGTCCTGGATGTTGAATTCAAAGGATGGTAATTTATGCACATAATTTTGTGGGTTGTCTCTGACTTCTTGGATCTTCATCATTATCTGTATTATCATTCAGCCTTGGTGTGGAAGTCAGTTTTTCATGGCTTGCTCTCATGTACCTTCTTCAGGTCTTTGTATTCTCCCCCTGCTATCTGCTCTGCAGGAGGTGCTAGGGCAGAGGGCAGGCTGTTAACAAAGAAAGATGCTCTTGTAGAGTGGTAAAAGTCAAAAGGATTTCACATTTGCTTTTGTTGTCTACATAATCTCATTTTGTTTTCATTCATATTTTCTTTCTTTTTCTGTTATTTATTTTTTTATTTTGTTATGTTAGTAACCATAAAATACATCATCAGGTTTTGATGCAGTGTTCCAAGATTCATTGTTTATGTACAACACCCAGTTCATCTTTCATCTTTTCTTAAAATATCCAGGATCAAAATAATGTGGAGGGTCGAACCTGGTCCAGCAGATTGCAGTTGGGTTTAATAACATGAGCATTTGTAGCAATAAACAGTTCAGGTTCTGGAGAAGGTGGGTATGAACTTGAATCCCAGCTCTATCATGGTACAGGCTGAGAATGAACTGGGTCAGAGAAACAGAAATGACAGCAGCAGAGAGATGCTGTTTTCTCCATTAGGTTGGCAGAGCTCATGCAGTTGGATCACTGTGGTACTGGCAGGCTGTCAGGTTGGAAGTCAGCCCCTAGGGGGCAGTGCACGCCTTCTTTGGGACGGGTTTCCCCCTTCTCAAAGAGAATGGTTTCTGAGGGGACCTGCAGTGCCTAGGCTGAGGGTCCTTCATTTTCCATGGCCTGAGGAATGGTCACTACACTGTGAGATCCTAGCTCCATGGCACCTAAGTGGCACATTTGGAGCACTAGTAGCCTCAGAGAAGGTTGATCACAGCATGTCTCAGAGATATAGGAAAACAAACAATAAATTGTAAGAAGACTGAGGGAAGTTTTAAGCATTGAATAAAGAATACTTTCTGGAACTAAACCCCATAACTTTTGTTTTGTTTGTTTGTTTTTTAAAGATAAGGGCATTTTACTTTATTATTTCAGATCTCCTTTTTTTTTTTTTTAAAGAAATACATTATAATACATACAACTAAGGTCCCAAACCCCTCTTAACTTTTAAAAAATGTTGAATAATGAATTGAAGAAAAGTCAGTGCTTTAGGCCTGGGTTTGAAGCCAAGTGAAATAGCTAACTAAAAGTACAGAGCAAAAGTACAAAGGAACAGAATCATGAAAAAATATAAGAGATTTGGTGAGACCCAGGAGACCAAGCATGGTAATGATAGGAGTTCCAGGAAGAAGAAAAGAAACGCATTGCATTGACAATGTGCAGCCCCTCCATCTCAAGTGGGGTCTGGGTTACAGCAGCCTTGGAGCTTGTACAAATGCATGCATTGGCTAGTCAGAACTGCCAAGTCAGAACCTGCACCTTGACAAGATGCTAGGTGACCACCTGCACATGTACATTGGAGATGTGCTGGTCTGGGCCAAGGCCCCATCCAGGGGTGTTCCCCTACCATATGCCTGCCATTGCAGAACTATGATCCCACCCTCTCCACTCTCAGGATCCCCTGTGAAGATGCATGCCATCCTTAGATGGCTTATTAAATTCCACACAAAAGAAATCCAGCCAGGAGTGGGTAATTCCTCACGGGCTCAAGCACTTTTCCATCTATCAGAGATGGCTGGGACAAGTCTCTAAGTTGAGTGTCCAAATTTAATGTCTCACCTGGGGAGAGTTGGCAGGCATCAGCAGCAAAATGACAACCAGCAAGAGTGCTAGATGGGGATAAGTGAACACTGACCCCAGTGGTGGTGGGTTTAAGGAAGGCAGGTGGTAGGTACAGGGAGGGTAGGTGTGGTGGAGTAGAGGGAGAGCAGCTGTGCTGGGCCCAGGAAGAGCAGGTGTGGTGGGTGCAGGAAGGGAAGGTGCTGTGGGGATAGAGAGAGGGCAAGGTGTGCTGGGTCAGAGGGAGGGCAGTACCTGTTCAGCTGTGATGCATCTTCTCCCTGCAGGGAAGTAGGCTTGGTGTATGAACTTACTTAATTTTTCAAAAAAAAAAAAAAAAAAAAAAGCAGGTATCACTATTTTTTCTATGAAAAATTCTCAATTCTCAAATGTTGACAATTAATTCAAATTTCAAAACTGACCCTGCTGGCTTCTGCTTTTTTTTAATTATTCTTTTATTTTTTACTTTTTCAGTGTTCCAAGATTCAATGTTTATGCACCACACTCAGTGCTCCATGCAATATGTGTCCTCCTTAATACCCACCACCAGGCTTGTCCATCCCCCCACTGCCTCTCCTCCAAAACCCTGTTTGTTTTTCATAGTCCACAGTCTCTCATGCTTCGTCTCCCCCACCGATTTACCCCACTACACTTTTCCTTTCCTTCTCCTAATGTCCTCCAAGTTATTCCTTATGCTCCACAAGTAAGTGAAACCATATGATAATTGACTTTCTCTGCTTGACTTATTTCACTCAGTATAATATCCAGTCCCGTCTTTGTTGATACAAAAGTTAGGTATTCATCCTTTCTGATGGCTGTATAATATTCCATTGTATATATGTACCATATCTTGTTTATTCATTCATCTGTTGAAGGGCATCTTGGCTCTCACCACAGTTTGGCTTCTGCTCTTTACATTCTCTTTCACAGAAGAGCCTCTCCTCTTGGTACTCACTGTCTGATATTACACTGAGTTGTCCTAGGGCAGCTGTTCACCTTTAAGTGCTGTGCCTGCCCCTTTGGCTTTGCTTTATGCCCCCAGGCAACCCTTTGCCCTGAGAACCACTGCTACTTCCTGTTGTTGCCTACCTGAGCCACCTCAGCCTCTCTCTGGGCATCTCCTGCCATGTGTCTCTTTCATTCCTGTAAGGGATAGCCTAGCTAGCCTCCCTTTAATTGTTAATTTTCTTGTACTCAGTCAGGAGCCATCCTTCCCAGTGTCCTGGATCAGATGCCAATTGTAGGGGTCGGGCAGCAAGGCATGTGTCCTCCTGCTTAGATAGCTGAAAAAGAGCTTTATATGTATTTTCAGATGAATCGACACTATAATATTTAAATGTAAGTATAGATTTAAAAGAATAATGGAATGCTTTGTTTAATAATGTCAACATATGCTAGCAATTACATTCTTGGGAACTTTTTAAAATTAGGATGATAGATTTTACATATTAAAATGTTTGAGCTAGCCACATTTATTTTTTCAGAATTCCTTGGGGGCATAGCTGAAGTGACCAACCCAGTGGGGCACTCACCTGGGTCTTCTTGTACTGGGCTCTGTGCTGGGCTGATGCAAGTAATATTTCATGAGATAAGGTGATGGCTGTCCTAGGATGACCCTGTAGCAATATCAAGAAAAGAAGTTGTTCACCTGGAGGGGGTGATGAACCAGGAGAGACTGTGGACTCTGAGTAACAAACTGAGGGTTTGGAGGGGAGGGGGTGGGGAGGTGGGCGAGCCTGGTGGTGGGTATTGAAAAGGGCACTTATTGCATGGAGCACTGGTGTGGTGCATGAACAATCAATCTTGTAACACTGAAAAATTAAAATAAACATATTTGGGGAGAAAAAATCTCAAAAAAAAAAAAAAAAGAAAAGAAAAAGAAAAGAAGTTGTTTTGTGCAGACCCAAAGCCAAACTAGCAATCTCAGGAGAACACAGAGGGTCCTGGATCAGCACAGCAAGCAGTGTGTATAGCTCTGGCAGGCATCCCAATGGGCTCTGATGTAGGCATCAGTCCAACCTCACCTGTATTTCTCCCTGTGTTGGGGATCCCTTGGTGCTTGGCTGGGATCAGTCCGAACAGAACCTTTCCCAACACCTGCCTGATTTTCAACATCCAGAGGGCCATGATCCAGGATTTACTCCTTCTTGGTCTCTTTCCATGGGCTCTAGGACATCCATTGTCTAGGACTGAAAGCAGCTCTCTTTGATGATGTGTGGAAGATCTGGTAATTGACTCCCTTAATACTACCCACGTGCTTTAGCTCCCTTAAAGTCTTTTGTACTTCCAAAGAGTAATGTAATCCAGTTCTGGACCCTGCTTGTTTGTTTGTTGCTGATAACTTTGTGACCCAAGTCAACAGCCCTTCCATCTGACCACCCTCCTTTACACTCTCTTTCCTCCTTAAACATCTATATGTTATAACTATTATTATGATTATCTCTGTGTATTAATCCTTTCTATTTGGCTTCACAGTCTTCCTTTGGCAAAGTACCACTTGTTGCCAGGTTAACTCTATCCCCTTCCTCCCCACCCCATATGCACAGGCAATGGGGCAGAGCAGCAAGTCCTACATTGTCATCTTCCTTCCCAGCCACAGCACAGCACTTCCCTCATTGCTCCTCACTGCTGCCTGCTACACAACTTCTCCCTGGGCCTTATCCTCCCAAGAGTCTTGATGACTTCTGCATACCTCTTATCTCCCTTTGAGCCTCCAGTGCCTTTCCTTTCCTTCCTAGCAGTTGATGACTTTGCTTCCCCTTTATGACAAATAAAAGCAGTTATGTGGGAGGTTTTATAAGCAATGACGACTGTGGCTGCCTAGTGCATTCTACCTTCCTTCCAGTTATATGGAGGGGATTCCTATTCTCAGTGGAGGCCAGCCCCCTCACCTGGCACCAAAGCCACAGTTTTTTCCTGCATAATTTATTTTTCATTCTCTATTGCATCATTCTTATCAAGATCTAAACATGTTGCCATCTCCCTCTCTTCTGAAGACCCTTAGTGAGCCATGCAACTCTGTGACTCCCTTCCTTTTCTTCTCCTTCCTTTAACAGCCAGACTCTTTGAAATCACTGTTTATTCTTGCAATCCTCATCTTGCTGTAATCCCTCTTCATTTTTCTCTTGACTCCACTGCAAGACCTCATCATATTCACCCTTGTGTGAAATCCAGTGATGCTCCTGGTTCTCTTCTAATCTGGCCTATGAGCAGCATATGGTGGAAGCAACCTCTTTCCTCCTTGGGATCTTTTCCCTGTTTGGCTCCTCAAGTTTCTTCTCCTACACATGCAGCCACTCCTCCTTGGTCTCCTTCCAATGGCCTTCTTCACTTTCCACTCCCAAACACTGGACTCTGAGTTCTGACCACTTCATTCCCTAGACTCATTGCAAGTGGTCTCATTCAAGCTCATGCTCTAAATTCCACCTACTCCTGGGCTTCTCTGCAGACTCTTGGGCTCAGGTATCCAGTTGCCCCTTCACATCTCCACTAAGATAAAACAGGAATCTCAAACTTAACATGTTCCTGGTTGTCTGTGTGTACTAGCATGGCCGCTTGTTCCTGCCACAGGTGCATGACAATAGAGGCTAGTTTTAAGAGTTGGGCTAGGGGCATGCAAGTGTATATTTGGAAGGGCTACCTGCAGATGTGCCCTATGGTGTAGGTCACTACAGGAGATTGAGCCAAATGTGGGCTCACAAGCAGATATGGGGGCCTTGGTTATTGGTATGCACTTCTTTGGCTGTAGGATCTTACCATGGGTGTGCACATGGTGGTGGAAGTCAGTGACATGTCAGACATGGGTAGACAGCTAGAGGGGCTAGCCCTGAGCACATGTACAGAGGTGGGAGTCAGCAGCAGGGGTCTAGGCTTGTGTCTTGCCCTTGCAGAGCTGCAGCAGCCTGGGCTGGCTACTGATGTAGATCCAGCCTATGGGTGGGGCTAGCAAGGAGGATGTAGATAGGGTTTGAAGTGGCTGGTCTCAGGGATTACAAATACCTATGGGGCAAAAACTCATAAATCTGCAGAGGGTCTGTGGCAACCATGCTGGATATTGGTGTCTTTAGTGGTGAAAGCTACCAGGGTCATTTGCAGAGCAGGTCACTGGGAACTGCCGTCAGTCCTGCTGTGTAGCTGGAATGATACTGGTGGGCTCTGGTTTTCTTCCTTGTTCATAGCCATCTCTGTATGTCTCAGGTTTTCCAGGTTTCTGGATGGGGTGAAACTGAAGTGCTTCCTTCATTGTGATACTCTGAAAGTCTAGGAAAGTAGGTTACTTAACCCACTTTCTCTTTCCTGGTGAGAGGAGCTCATTCTAGCTGAGAAGTACCTTCTTAGTACTGAACAGTGCTGGCTTGGGGGATGGGACGATACAGGTAAAATGAAGCTGTTTTTCCTTAACTTTTGTGTGGTTTTCTGACGTTTTTTGTTCCACTGACATTCTTTTTTTTTTTAAGATGTTTTATTAATTTTAGTGAGAAAGAGAAATTGGGAGTACAAATGGGAAGGAAGGGGAAGAGGAACAGGGAGAGAGAATCTCAAGCATACTCCACACTGAACGTGGAGCCCAGGGCAGAGCTTGATCTCAGAGTACTGAGATCATGACCTGAGCCAAAACCAAGAGTCAGATGCTTAACCAACAGGTACCCTGTTTCCCTGAAATTTCTTAAGTGGACCCTAGTCTTCTCTCAGAGCTACTTTTGTTTGTGGATTGTTAATTGTTCATCTTTGAGAAGGGACTGAGGGTGGGTCTCATACTCAACCATTTTGGTGACAGCACTCCAATTATCTCTTGTATGAGATGAGTTATTTCTCTCTTGCTGCTTTCAATATTTTCTCTTTGTCTTTTAGATTTGATAATTTGACTATAATGTGTCTTAGTGTGGGTCTCCTTGAGTTTATCCTACTACAAGTTCATGGAGTTTCTTAGACATCTATATTCATGGATTTGCTCAGAGTTGCAAAGTTTTTTGGTCAGTATTTCTTCAAATATTTTCTCTGCCTCTTTTTCTTTATCTTCTTTTGGGATTCCAATAATACATATGTTTGTATGTTTGATGGTTCTCACAGGTTTCTGAGGCTCTCTTAATTTCTTTTCATTAATCTTTCCTTCTGTTTCCCAGACTTGATCATTCCAAATGTCTTACCTTCAGGTTTCCTGACCCTTTCTTTTGCCTGGTCAAATCTGCTATTGAATTCTAGTGAGTTTTTATTTCAGTTATTGTACTTTACAGCTCCAAAATGTCTACTTCATTCCTTTTTATAATTTGTCTCTTTATTAATATTCTTGTTTATATATCATTTTCTTGATTTCATTTTTTTCTTTGTCTATGGTTTCCTTTTGGTCACTGAACACATTTAAAATAGTTGAATTAACATCTTTGACTAATAATTCCAATGCGTGGCTTCAGGGATGGTTTATGTCAAAGTATTCTTTATTTTTTTACCTGCAAATGGGCATACATTCCTATCTCTTTTCATGTTTTTAAATTTGTTGTTGTTGTAGTTGAGAATTGGGCATTTTGGGTATTATGTTTTAACAACCCTGGAGACTTAATTCTCCCATTCCTTAGGGATTGCTAAATCTTTGTTGAAAGGCTGGAGCCATTAATTTTTGGCTTTTCTAAACTTTTTTTTTCCAAAATGTGCATTTTTTGTTGTGTGTGGCATTGGTATTTTTCTTCTATTATTTCTGCAGTAAACCAGTATTTTGAAAAAGATTTTCTTAAGTGTTTGGCTCCCAAATTGCTGGTGGGGGCAGGGAGGGGGAACAAATATTTTCATGAAATCTTGAAGCTGCTTTATCCTTCGAGGATTAAAATAATGGCCAGCATCTGTGCTGACCCTCAAGAATCAAAAGCAGTCATTAGTAATGAACACCCATACGCAATTTTTGAAAGACAAGATCCTTATTGTCCACCTTACTAGCAGGAAGTTGCATATAAAAGTGGTTATCTGCCACAGGGCTGGGATTATGGAGAATGGTAACCAGTATAAGAAAGGCCAAAGTTAAACAGCTTCTTTTTTAATCTCTTCCCTGACTCCTGCAAGTGTTTGCTCATATCCCAAAGTTCCAAAATAGTTAAAGATATACCTTAGAGACATTATGGATTTGGTTCTAGACCACCCAGAAAAGCAAATACTGCAATACAGTGAGTCAAATGCATTTTTTGGTTTTTTAATGCGTATAAAATGATATTTATAGTACGTTGTAGCCTATTGAATATATAATAGCATTACGTCTAAAAAACAATGTACATTCTTTAATTTAAAAATACTTTATTGCTAAAAATGCTAACCAGCATCTGAGATTTCAATGAGCCATAGACTTTTTACTGAAATCTCCATGTTGATGGCTGCGCACTGATCAGGGTGATAGTTGCTGAAGGTTGGGGTGCTTGTGGCAATTTCTTAAAACAAGAAAACAGTGAGATTTGCTACATTAGATTGACTCTTCCTTTCATGAACAATTTCTCTGCAGCATGTGATGCTCTTTGGTAGCATTTTATCAACAGCGGAACTTCTTTCAAAATTGGAGTCAATCCTTTCAAAATATGCTGCTTCTTTATCAACTAAATTTATGTAATATTCTAAGTCCTTTGTTGTCATTTCAACACTCTTCACAACCTTTTCAACAGGACTAGATTCCATCTCAGGAAACCATTTGCTTTGCTTATACATAAGAAGCAATTCCTCATCTGTTAAAGTTTCATCATGAGATTGTGGTAATTCTGTCCCATCTTCAGGCTCCATTCCTGATTCTAGTTCTCTTGCCATTTTCATGCTATCTGCAGTTACTTCCTTCCTTTAAGATTTCAGTAGTAAAATCTTAAATGCCTCAAAGTCCTCCATGAGGGTGAATCAGCTTCTTTCAAACGCCTGTTCATGTCGATATTTGGACTTCTTCCCTTAAATCATGAATGTTCTTAATGGCATCTGGAATGGTGAATCCTTTCCAGAAGTTTTTCAATTTCAAATGATGCCCAGAACCATCAGAGTAATCACTATGGCAGTTATAATTTTAAAAAATGTTTTTCTTAAACAATAAGACTTGAAAGTTAAAATTCTTTCTTGACCCATGGGCTACAGAATGGATATTGTGTTAGCAAGCATGAGTACAATATTAATCTCATTGTACATCTCCATTAGAGCCTTTGGGTAACCAGGTGCATTGTTTATGAACAGTAATATTTTGAAATGATTTTTTTTTCCTGAGCAGTAGTTCTTAACAATATTCACTAAATCACTTTGTAAACAAATGTGTTGTCACCCAGGCTTTGGTATTCCATTTATAGAGCACAGGAAGAGTAGATTTAACATAATTCTAGGGCCTAGGATTTTTAGAATAGTAAGTGAACACTGGCTTCAACTTAAACACATTAGCCGCATTACCCCTAGGAAGAGTCAGCCTTTCCTTTGCAGCTCTGAAGCCAGGCATTGATTTTTCCTCTCTACCTATGAAAGTCCTAGATGACCTCTTACTCCAATAGAAGGTTGTTTTGTTTACATTAAAAATCTATTATTTAGTGTAGTCACCTTCATTAATTATCTGAGCCAGATCTTCTGGATAACCTGATGCAGCTTCTACATCAGCAGTTGCTGCTTCACCTTGCACTTTTATGTTATGGAAATGGCTACTTTCCTTAAATCTCATGAACCAACCTCTGCTAGCTTCAAACTTTTCTTCTGCAGCTACCTCATCTCTCAACCCTCATAGAATTGAAGACTGTTAGGGCTTTGCTCTGGATTAGACTTTAGCTTAAGGGAATGTTGTGGCTGATTTGATCTTCTATCTAGACCACTATAACTTTCTCCATATCAGCAATAAAGCTCTTTTACTTTCTTATCAGTTGTGTGTTCACTGGAGCGTCACTTTTAATTTCCTTGAAAAACTTGCATGTTTGGTGCAAGAGGTTAGATTTTAGGCTATTTTGGATTTTTGCCATACCTTCCTCACTAGGCTTAATCATTTCTAGCTTCTGGCTTTAAACGAGAGGTATGCAATTCTTCTTTTCACTTGAACACTTAGAGGCCACTGTAGTGTTATTATTTGGTCTAATTTCAATGGTGTTGTGTCTTAAAGAATAGGGAGACCTGAGGAGAGGGAGAGAATTGGGGTATAGCTAGTCAGTGGAGCTGTCAGAACATACACATTTATCAATTAATTGTGCCATTTTATTTGGGTGCAGTTCATGGTGCCCCAAAGCAATTAATAGTAACATCAAAGATCACTGATCACAGATCACCATGACAAAAAAAACATAATGAAAAAGTTTGAAATATTGTGAAAATTACTGAACTGTGACACGGAGACCCAAATTGAATAAATGGTGTTGGAGAAATGGCTTGCCAATTAACTTGCTCCATGCAAGGTTGCCACAGACTTTCAACTTATAGAAAATGCAGTATCTGTGAAGTACCATAAAAAAAAGTGCGATAAAAAAGGTATGCTTGTATTGTTATGGATTGAATTGTATCTCCCCAAAAGATAGGTTAAAGTTCTAATCCCAGGTTCCTGAAACTGTGACCTTATTTGGATATAAGGTCTTTATAGAGATCATGAAATTAAAATTAGTTCATTAGGATGGGCCCTAATCTTATATGACTGGTGGGTTTTTTTTAATTTAATTTTATTTTTTCAGTGTTCCAAGATTCTTTGTTTATGCACCACACCCAGTGCTCCATGCAATATGTGTCCTCCTTATTTGTGTCTGATAAAAAGGGAGCATTTGGATGCAAAAGCAGACATGCAAAGAAGGAAGAACATATGAAGACACATAAGGCAAAGTTAGCCATGTCACTGGAGTGAGACACCTATAAGCAAGGATTGTTGGCAACCACCAGAAATTAGGAAAGGCAGCAAGGAACTTCCTGTAGAGTTCAGGGAAAGCATGGTCCTACTAACAGGATTTTAGATTTCTAGTGTTTATAACTGTGAGGCAGTGTATTTCTCTTTTTTCAAGCTACTTTGTTTTGGCAGCCCTAGGAAATTTATACAGTTACTTTACAGTTGTTGTCTTTAATAATTGTTTGGGTAGAGGGGTGGATTTCTGGAGCTTCCTACCCTGTCATCTTCTATGACATCCTTATTCATTATTTTTTTTCTCTCTACTTACTCTTATGTAAGCTCTATGAGGGCAGGGAATTTTGTCTCTTATATGAACTGCTATGTGGACATAGTATTAACAGACAAGTAAGTCATTTATGAATAATTATTGAATACTTTAAGACACAAAGGAACTTAGACAAGGTAATATGATCCCACCCTGGTGGAGAAGTGAGGTGTGTGCTAAATTTGACAATGTAAGTAAGTTCTGGGTATAATGTGATATAAAACATTAACCACTTTGGGAAAGTCAGGGAAGGTTCCAGAGGACAGATGCCCAATGTTATGTGAAGTTGCACTTTGCCTGCTCCTTCAAAGAGCCAAAACTTCAAGTTTGAAACTGCCTCTGTGACAACATTTGGGTTCATTATGAGAAAACAGAGGCCTGTTTTGAGACCAGAACCCCTACTCAGGGGTTCCTGGGCAAGGAGTTTCTGTTTCTGCATCGGATAGACTTCCCAGAATGTTTTCTCTTCCAGTTCAGTTTTGGGGCTACCAGAAATGAAATGCTCCTTATGACCCAACAAATAGTGAGGACTCTTTCTTATACCTTACAAGGCTACTCTGCATAACTGTATGCGGGGTTGGCAGAGCAACCTGTGCAGTAGGAGTGTGTGCAATAGGTACATAGGTCTGCAGATTGGCTGCAGCCTACTGGTCAGTCTCTGCTGCGGTTGATGAGGACTCCCTCAACACAAGCTCCCTCTGGGGACCCCATACGGCAGCAGTATTTCCTAGGACATACTCTCATCATGACTGAACCTGAAGCTCCTGGGAGGCTTGCAGTAATATGAGATGGTTCTTTCTAGTCCACCTGCCTTTCATTGGTCCAAGCAGGTCACTGGCAAAGCCCAGTGTCATTGGGGTGGGGGAGTGGATATTTCTGCCCCACTCGGGGCCACTGCAGAAGTCCTATTGCAGGGATAAAGAACTAAGGAGTGAGCCAATCTTCCTAGATAAACAATGAGGGATTACTTTTTATGGTATCAAGTGACCTGCTCTCCAGCAGAGCATGGTTCTGCTGGCCCTGATTCTCTATAGCAAATGAAATCACATGTCTCATATCATCACATTGGTTTCAGCTTTCTGCTTGTGACTTTGGGAAATCCTTTCTGAACAGGTTACCATTGAAGTCCCCCTCCTCCTGCTCTTTAGAGATGTTCACACAAGGCAACTTCCCTGAGGCAGCAGATTCAAGGGTCCCTCCTTAACATCTTGTGGACTGCCCTGAGGTGCCTAGTGGTGACAATATGGACCAACATTCCCACCACGCCAGCTGAAAGCAGGCCTCATAGTTACATCCTCCCTCTGGCTACATTCTCCTACATCAGCAACATGAGTCACAAGGGAACATGCTTTTGGAACACAAATTCCTTACAGAAATGTTGCAACTGCTACATGTTTCTTTGATAACAATAATGTAAAATTCATCTCTGTCAGAAAGGTACACTGGATGCTAGCATGACTTACTAGAAAATACTACATTCCCGTTATTGAATTGATGCCTGTTATCATACGAACATCAGCAGGGTGATGCACAGAGGGCAGTGGTGAGAAGTGGTTTAGTACACTGGAGTGTCAGTTTGGAATCAGAACTCTGTTCGGGTTCCAGTTTGGTCACTTACAAAGATGTGTGTCTCTCCATGCCTTGATTTCTTCATCTATCAATTGAAGGAATAACAAATACACCTGAGGGATGTTTGAGGATTAAATAAAATGAAAAGTGCATGGAGTTAGTATAGGACTTGGTCCACTGCAGGGCTAAGAAACGCTGGTTAGATGGTTATGGTTATGGTCTCAGCCAATGTAGAATATTCTACAGGACTTTACCCCACCTAAGATCTACAACCATAGTCAGGGCAGTTGATGCAAAAAAAGGATCATTTAGTTGGTTATATGGCTGGAAACAAAAACATACCAGTGGGCTCAAACTCTGGGTTTTGTGGATTCTGAAGTTTACTTTGGCTTCCTGTTGAACATCCTATGCTTCTTACAGTTTTCTGAAAAAGTGCTTTGGATCGTGCAAATCAGTCACAGTATGGGAAACTCCTCTGGGTTTCCATGGATGTGATTTTAGTGTTCTTTTCCTCTACAGATTCCTGTGCTCCTGAACCTCAGCCAAGACCCTGAGGTCAGCCTGCCTGCAACACCACTCATGTATGCCCTAGCCCTTGGTGCCTGCCTGGGAGGTAAGGGGATGCTGATGATGCAGGGAAGGGGCCACTGACATTGTAGTGACCCCAAAGTGGTGGTTTATAGATGCCTAATTGAAGGTAAATTAAGGAGAGTTTGAATGATTTCTGGAGTAGAAACTCACCTTCAGCTTTGACTGAAGCAATTTTAGAAATGAAGTCTGTGACTTCCCACTCTCTGCAGAACTTCCTCCAACATTCCAAGACTGCAGCCTGAGGACAATCATTACTGACATACCAAAGTGAATGTGCTCCCACACTGCACCCACACAGATGTGGCTTATGTTTAGAAACAGATTTTGAATCAGAAGCCATCCTCAGTTGCGGTTTCTTATTACCTCCGTAAGGGGTTGGGAAGTGGTGAATGGGGAAGCAAAAAACTAGAGACTAACCTAAGAGTAAGAAGAAAGATTAAAGATTTTTCTTTTTTTGGAGAAGGGTATTGTCCTTTAGAGAATTTGAGAAGTGAATTAGTGAAAGTGTCAGGAGAGACTAACCTCTGGTGAGCAAACCGAAGGGCTTTGATAATCTTTTGAGGGAGCTGTGTTAGGGTTAGAGTCCTTCTCATATTTAGGAGGCCTAATCACCTTTGGGAACACAAGAGGATTTTGGAGGATCTTAGATAAACATACCTGATATATTTTAAGCTTTTATTCTTAAATCCAGACATGCTTAGATAATCCAGCTTGCTTTGTTCTTTGTTCCCTATTAAATCAATAACTTTCTGTTTAGTTTATCTCTGTTTATAAAGGGAGATTAATGTTATTCAGTGAATTTGCTATGGTTTCTGGAGGCAGCTAATTCACCTCATTCAGCATCTGAGACCTCAAGTTCTTATGAGACTATAGACCTGTTAAAATGGCCCCCATTTAAGCATTAGCCCTTGGAAAAGTAGTAACTGTGTTCATAGCTACATTTAACATAGCGATAGAAACAGAATACAGGGACACCTGGAAATGTGTTCTTTGCGTGGAACTTTGTTCATTAAACCTTACTGAGCATCTGTTATAACCAGACATTATGCTTTTGAATGGGGAAATAATCACCTCAGCTAAGGTTACACCTTAAACAGATAAGTCCTCTCATGACAGAATGCAGAGTGCTTAGGGAGCACCAGAGACAGGCTAGAGGGAAAGTCAGAGAAGGTCCTCCAGAGAGGAAACTTTTGAGATTGATCTCAAAGGGTTGGGCTAGTGCTGACTCTCCAGGTTACAGACCGTATGATTCTATTTATATGATTTTCTTGAAATGATACAGTTGTAGAAATGCAGACTAGATTAGTAGTTAGTGGGGGTTAAGTACAGGGCAAGGTGGAAGGAAGTTTGTTTTGCTGTAAAAGGACAATAGGAGGGATCATTTGTGATGAAAATGTTCTATATATTGACTGTATTAAAGTCAGTATTCTGACTGTGACATAGTTCTATGGTCTTGAGTTATATTACCTTTAAGGGAAACTGGTAAATGGTACATGGGGTCTCTTCATATTATTCCTTACAACTTCATGTGAATGTATAGTTACCTCAAAATAAAACTTCAGTTACAATAATAGAAAAAGGAAAAGCCAGAGGGAAGAATTTCATATTGATTAAATCCATAATTTCTAAATAGTTACTGAACTAAAGTAAATACAGATAGATAGGCTCAATGAAAAATAAAGTCAAGGAAATATTCCAGAATCTAGAGGCAAAAGTCAAAAAATAAATTATAGAAGAAAAATAATATACATAAAAATTCAATAAGAGAAATCCAATATTTGACTCTAAGAAAAAAATCTCAGGAAGGACAGAATGAAATGGAGGAAGGAATTTATCCAGAAAAATAATGGGAGCAAATATTCCAGAATAGAGGCAGCACACGAGTGGATGCATACCTAATGCCATCTTTCTGAAATTTTAGAACTCTACGAAGGCTTAGTAACTTTCCCAATTGTCATACAATAGTAAATCTCAAAACTAGGCATCTAGCAGTTCAGGTCCAGAGTTTGTTTTCCTAAGCTCTCTTTGTGTTGAAAATAGGTAATTAGAAATACCAGGTTCAGCAAAAAAAAAAAATGGTGCAAAAATATTAGTGTTCAAATTTGAAGCCAATTAAAATGAGACATAATCTTAAGAAAATGAAAGAACATAAGAAATGAGACTTGATTGGACCTTGGTCATGGCATATGTCTTGGCCCTACGGGGGTGGCATTTACACAGTCTTGGATGGTGTGAATGTTGTTGACTGGTTTTCTCAGTTGGAACAAACCTATTTCCAACCCAGAAAATCTTAGCTACTTGTAAAATATACTATGGTTGTTAATTTCTTTGGCAATCAAGCTTTTCTATTTTATTTGGAGGTCTTCAGAATCTAAATTTAGCATTCTTTCCACTATACCTGCTGATATACTCTATTTCCGATGTGTGCAGGACCGGCTGTCTGGCTAACCCAACACTGCTCCCAATCTCTTCTCTTTTGTGTCCCTTTACTATAATAGTTGCTCTGGTATCTGGTTTGTAGACTGTTTGTCTCATTTTGCTGGCCAATAAGAGATGAGGGAAACCTGTTTGGGAGCCTCCTGACACAGATTTTGGCCTTCTGATAAAAATGTATTAGTACCAGTTCTTTTCAATGCTTCCTACCTTAGATGTGACCATGAAATCATCTGTGATGGGAGAGACCAAGAGAATTGTGAAAACCCACCCCTGAAATTACATATAAGACACTGACCTGATGCTTGGCAGCCTTCTGCCCCTAGGCTTCTTATTATATGGGAGGAGATTATTTTCCTTTGTGTGTAAAGCACTGTTATCCAGGTTTTCTGTTACTGGTAATTGAAAGCATGCTTTTTAAGAATTCTTTTAGAATTCTTTAGAATTCATTCTTTTAGAATCAGCCATCCAAAAGAATGGAATCTTGCCATTTTCAATGATGTGGATGGAACTACAGAGGGTATTATACTAAACTAAATCAGTCAGTCAGAGAAAGACAAATACCATATGATTTCACTCATATGTGGAATTTAAGAAACTAAACAGATGAACACAGGGGAAGGGAAGGAAAAATAAAATAAGATGAAAATAGAGAGGGAGGCAAAACACTAGAGATATTGAACTCTATGAAACAAACTGTCGGTTACTGGAGGGGAGGTGAGTGAGGAGATGGGGTAATTGGATGATGGACGTTAAGGAGGGCATTTGATGTAATGAGCACTGGGTTTTTATATGCAACTGATGAATCACTAAATTCTACCTCCTAATAACGAATAATAAATAAAATAATAAATAAATAAATAATAAAACTAATAATATATGTATGTTACCTAATAACATAAGTATATATATATATATGTTATATATAATATGTTATATTACCTACATATAATAATCTATAGGTATACTATATAATAATATACCTATATATAATAATATACTATGTTACCTAAATTGAATTTAAATAAAGAATAAAAAAATAAACTGATCGGTGAAACTTAATAAGTTAATGTACCACCTCCCAGGTTATGAGGCGTTCAGGAGGCCAAATGACTTCATGCAAAGAGGTGACTGAATGGCAAGTCTGGAGAAGGAGGTCAGGTTGTGAGGACATATCCCAGGGTAAAAAAGGCTTTTGGGGAGTAGCAATTGTTCCATCTGTGCTATATTCCTGAAAAGGTGGCTAGGAGTCAGATATACAAAAGCTGAACAACTGCCTTACATGAGAGCAGTCAGCCCAGCCCTTGCTCATGTCTCTGCCTCGTCTTCTCTCTAAAGAGTTTCAGCCATGGGGCTCCTAATTTTACCCCTCTCTCCCCACCTAGCCCTCCTCATAATGCTCAAGTTTTCCTGCAGCCAGGAGACCAAGCTGCTACCCCTTCCCTTGGATCCTTAAAAATCTCCCCATTCCATTCCCTGAATCCAGAAGTGCTCTGGAACAAATTTACCTACTGAGTCAGTGCACCCTGGCAACATGAGGCAGGAAATGGAAAGGGCCTTTCATTTTCTGGCAAATGATCTATTGAGGAATTCATACCAACTGTATAGTATGACAAGATACTATTGATCCCGGCAATGCCATTTTAACTGGAAAGAAGGGGGTATTTTTTCAATCATTAATCCCTAACAGGAGAGAAGTAAAATGTTGATTTTTAGTTTAGGGCATACACAAGTTGCTGAACGTGACCCTGGGCCACGTGTTAAGCTCTGTGATGTCCAGAAGCAGAGCTCTCCATGTCAATTCATGGAGTAGCATTGTTTAGGGGTGGCAGGGCAGGACACTGAGGGACATGCTCTGCAAAGGAGGCTGGAGGGGCAAGATCATCTGAGGATCATGGGCTTTGGCAGACTTTGGGAAACAATTGTAGGGCATGATGGCTCACCAAGGTGTGGAACCTCATTGGCAGGGCTCCTCACCCAGAGCAGGAGCCAGCTATTGGGCAGGGTCAAGGGATGGATATGTTGGTATGAGAGCACCAAGAAGAGGCTGTCTGGAGTCATCATTGCTGTGAAATTTGTACATCACCACCTGCTCAAGACCTTCAGATGCTCCGCATGACTGTCTATAGAAGAGCCTTGGGCCTATATCATGCAAATTGAATCTTGCTTCCTCTGATCCTCCTCTGGAGTCAAAACAGTTGGTTCTAGTCCTGGGTTCATCACTTCTAAGCCCTGACATTTCAACATGTTGCCTTTTTGGGCCTTAGTTTCTTATTGGAGACACTGGGGACCTCAGGGGTCATGGTGAAGATGAGATGCCGTCTTTAGAATGCTTCTGACTCTCAGGAGACACTGAGCAGACATCTGGTTTGTCCTTCTCAAATCCTTCCACAGAACTCACCTCACACTCAGACCTACATATGCCCCCATGCCTTGTTGAAGCTGGTTGTTTCTTCTCATTCTCTTGGTGCCTCCCAAATCTCTTCTTCCTTGGGGAAGCTCTACTATCGGGCCATGGCCTGGTGACCCCAGCCCTCTCAGAATTTCTCTTGGCCTCTCTGACCTCATGCCTGCTATGCATCTCCTGTCTCTCTAAGAATAGATTCCCCTTAACCCCCAGAGGATATGAATTGACCTGTCCACAGGGGACAGCCTGCTGGGGTGGAAAGGAGAGCTGCTTATAGTCAGGAAGTTACAAGAAGCTAATGTAAATCAGGGAGGGAGGTAGAGACAGATGTCAGAATTGAGATGAAAATATAGACTCAATTCTAGTAGGTGTCTGATACAAGAGGTCTCAGAATGGTCCTGGAATCCTGGAATCACCTGCATGAGCTTTCTATCACTACCATAACACATAGA
The DNA here is from genome assembly GCA_028533885.1 of Nasua narica. Taxonomy (NCBI): domain Eukaryota; kingdom Metazoa; phylum Chordata; class Mammalia; order Carnivora; family Procyonidae; genus Nasua; species Nasua narica. The sequence continues at coordinate 22,428,436 of CM052797.1, read as the reverse complement.
CAAACTTTTATCTATTCTCTCAGCTATGTCTCTAATTAGAGTCTCATGAGGCCAAGATCAAGGTGTCCCTAGGCTGTGCTCCTTTCTGGTAGCTCTGGTATGGGTCTGCTTCTGAGCTCACTCAGATTATTGCTAGGATTGAGGTGTCTGAAGTTCTAAGAGTGGGTCCCCATCCTTTGTTGGCTGTCAGCTGGGCTGCGTTTAGCTCCTAAAGGCCTCTCTGGTTCTGGTGCTTGGACCTAAATCTCAGAGTTAGCAACACTGTGTGGAATTCAGCTCATGGTGGAAATACTTCCACTCGCCTTTGGGTACTCTCCTAGGATCTCTTTGACCCTGGAATCTCTCTGACTCTCCTCACTCCATTTCTTCTACCACCCCCACCCCCAAATGGGTTGTCTCTGATCCTCCCAGGATTTCTCTGTCTCTCTCCTTGAGGCTTCTCTTTTGCTTCTAGCTGGAGAAAGTTTTCTTCTTTTAAGGGTTCATGTGATTTAATAGGTCCACCTGGATAATCCAGGGTAATCTCCCTCTCTCAGGGTCCATAACCTGAATTACTTCTGCAAAGTCCCCTTTGCCATACAGGGTAACATGATGACATAACCACAGGTTCTAAGGATTAAGGCATGGGCTTATTTGCCGTGGGTGTTGGGAGCATTGATCTGCCTCCTACATCATCTGGAGCAAGCTAGTATCACCTGTAGCTTGGAGTGTCCCCTGACCAGACTCCCTGATTCCTCTGTGACCACCCTGACGTCTGTCCTTCACACAGCAGCCTGGTATCAGCCTGTCATGACCTTCTCTCCCCTCGGTCATGGGCAAATCCTCCACTGCCCTTCCTGATTCTCCAGATACTCTGAAGTGCACTGAGAAACAGTGGGACTGTCACAAAAATGGACATCAGAAACAGAGTGACCACAAGCAGAGTGGGCCAACCTCAGGGAGGCATTGCCACCATAAGGTTTGGGATTAGTGGCTGCAGGGTGCTGGGGAGATCCTGGAAGATTTTACTGAGTTCTTAAGATCCATAGTCTTATAATTTTGATTCCTCAACTATATTTCACCCTTCAAACAAGCATATAAATGGATACAGCATGCTATTTCAAAGGTTTTCACTGAAAAACCCAGTCTAAATCTTCTATGGATGAAAGGCAGAGAGAATAAGATGAGACTTGAGCTTGCTTTCATGAGCCTTTGCACAGGCAGTCCAGGTTGCATGCCTGACAGGAGGTTGTATTGCCTGCCACGTGTTTCAAGGAAAAGAAAAGGACCATGAAGAAGGAGGGGAGCAGGAGCATGTGTTCAGCGGAGCATCATCTGCACTGATACTTCCTCTGCAAGGGACTCTCCTAGGAAATAGGCCAAGGCTGTGTGCCTCCCCTAGTAGAGAAATCCAGAAGTCCACATAGCTCTGAGATTATTTATCTGTACTTCTCTCCATGCTCAGTGCTCTAGAAGACCCAGAGATAATATGATGCTGGGCTCTCAGGAAAGACAACACTTAAGGGCTCAGCTTATGCAGCCAGGACTTCACCCTTGGTCCTCCTCCTCCTGCTCTATTATTTATGTTGTCCAATTTCCGACTTTGTGCCAACATGCAATAGGAAGCTTCAGATTTGTGTCTCACAGTTCACCAGTCCTTAGGTAACAGAGTCTTTTCCTGTCAGAACTGAATAAACCCATGTTTACTGAGTTTACTGAACCCATGTCAGAACTGAGTAAAACTGGCTGAGCCTGGGTCATGTGCCTATTCCTGAACCCTGACCTCTGCGGTTGGGGGTTAGAAGATACTGATCAGTTTCATCAAGCAAATTCACCATTCCCTGAATTAGTCACCATGTTTTGGGCTGGCCTTGGGCCACATCCCTTACCATGAGGCCTCACTAGTATTTATGCATGTGCAAGTTATGATTCCCCACAGATCATGTACACTGTTAAAATGGCTCTCACAGAGAGGCATTTTATTATCCTCTTTGTTTGCATTCATCTTTCTATTCACAGTGTTTTCTGGTGAGTGTCCAGGCCTGGAGTCCTAAGAAAGGTGGTTCTTATCTGAGATCCCAATTCCACTGCTCTGAAAATACCTGTTCTTTCCTATGGTCATTGGTCTGGTTTACGTTTTCCTCTAAAAGATAGATGCCACCACATGCCACAGTGGTTTGCCAATTCTCCTTAACATTTCCTCTTTTCTATCACACAAAGCAATCATAATCTTATCTGTAAATGAATTACAGAATTTATAAACAGCAAACTTATTTTCTGGTTGTCAGTGTTTTGTTTTCTGGAGATATTTGCAAAGCAATCACTTTGATAGTACCTGTAAAGTAATCATCGGATGAAAAGCCTGTGAGATGATCGCATATTACAGAACAAAAGAGAACAGAAGCCTACCACCAAGATAAACTGAGATTTTATTTTACTTTTAAAATTTTGATTCCAGGCAATGGAACACTGATTGGAGCATCAGCAAATGTTGTTTGTGCAGGAATTGCAGAGCAGCATGGATATGGATTCTCTTTCATGGAATTTTTCAGGTACTTTAAAACTCATTTTAAATTTCTGTTTGTTTAATCCCTAAACTCACTGAATTAAAAAAAATAGCAAAGCAAACTGTTAAGCACTAGGATAAGCATGTTTTTAGCAATTAGACATTAATATAGGTGAGCTTAGCTAAAAAAACATTAAAAATTTATTGCTAGGATTAGCTTCATAACACATCATGATTCAGATATTCTGAATAATTCAGATTGAGTGTAGGGGTCAAGAAATGGTTGTAGGCTTGCTGGGTGTTTTATGTTGTTCTCTTGAAAATTCTAACAGTGATTTGTGCCTTGACTATCTATGACTGGGGTGCTTAATGAGAGTCTCAAGACCCCCCACCAGACTGCCCAATGAAAAAGCCTGCACTTGAAAGGACCCAGGAATATTGCAGATAGGGAAGAGGTATTCATGTGTGGGCACCTATCAGCAGGGCAGTACAGAGATGAGGCTGTACTCATCTTCCCCATGTACTCATGGGGAAGAGCTGCCAGTGCTTGCTCCTGAAAAGGAGAATCTGCTCCAAAGGAGCACGGCCCTTGCTGAGGTCCTGATTCCCAGCATGACTGTTTTCATGTGGCCCCCTGTGCTTTGGAAGAAAATGAATGGGCAAAACGAACATTGGTGGCCCCCATTAAATGGTGCTCCTACAGTGAACTGATATTCATTTGGTGTTGAACAAGATTTCTGTTGAAGTTCTTGGACTGTAAACTCACAGCTCATGCATGCACAGCAATGATTCTCAGAACAAGCCCTGCTTAAGATTGGAACAGCAGCTCTGCCTGAGAGGTGGAGTGACCTGCAGCCTGTGGAGGCTGTGAGCTTGGGCTTCTTCAGGGCACTACTTGGCTGGGCTGAGCCTGGGGAGAAAACCCCAGCTGTCATACCCAGGTAAGAATCAACATCAGCCTCTACATATAACACTGAATTTTGGAAGACTTTTTATACTTATTATTGTTCATGAGTGACTAATAATTCTTGATAATTTTGATAGGACACTAACATTTATTAATCGATACCCCTGGAAGACTTGAGCATGGGATGGAGGGATGAGACTGGACAGTGAGCTGGGGAGACACTGAACATACATCTTTCAGCAAGACTCTGACAAATTGCTTCCCCCACAGCTAAGAGACACAATCTGAAACTTAGAAATTGACCACTTCTTCCTGTTTAGACATCAGCCTCTGCTAAGCATAAAAGGCATAATCCTATCACTTAAACAAGAGTTTTCTTAAAGGGAACAACTTTTACTATAGCAAATACATCCGTGGCTTTAGCAGTGTAACTCACCTCATCATCTCATCTTTGCTTTAATCAGTAACGGTTCATTGCTGGAGGACAGCTAAGAAACAGCATTCAGAGGCAAGTGCTAAGAGAAGCAGCAATAAGATATATAGACTTGCACCCCCAAATTCCAGGGCTTTCTCATTTGGACTGGACCTAATTTTTGTAGACCTGGAGGGATCTCATTCACATGCCTCTGGTCTCCTCTTCTTCGGTCACCCAAGCATATGATACAATAGCCCTCTACCTGCTGACAAGCCTAGCTGGACTCAACAGTAGGGACTCTCATGGCTATTTAAAAACACTGATTGGTCTCACAAGTAGGCTTGAAAGGCCTGATAGTAATTTCATAAAAGATTAGAAGGTTTTTAGGGCAACAATGCATGCTGGTCTGATATTTTCTCCAGTATAACTTTGACATAATAATCAAGAATATGGAAAGAGCTCAGATGTCCATCAACAGATAAATGGATAAAGAAGAGGTGGTGTGTATATACAATGGAATATTACTCAGCCATCTGAAAGAATGAAATCTTGCCATTTGCAACAATGTGGATAGAACTAGAGGGTATTACGCTAAGTGAAATAAGTCAGTCAGAGAAAAACACCATACGAATTCACTTATATGTGGAATTTAAGAAACAGAACAGATGAGCATAGGGGAAGGGAAGGAAAAATGAAATAACATGAAAATAGAGAGGGAAGCAAACCATAAGAGACTATTAACTATAGGAAACAAACTGAGGGTTGCTGGAGGGGTGGTAGGTGGGGGGATGGGGTAATTAGGTGATGGGCATTAAGGAGGGCATTTGATGTAATGAGCACTGGATGTTACATGCAACTGAGGAATCACTAAATTTTATCCCTGAAGCTAATAATAATAATGAATAAGAATAAGAATAAAAATAGGAATAAGAATAAGAATAAAATCAGGACTTCTGCCTGACTGAAAGAGTTTGGGTGCAGCCACTCAGATTATGCATAGGGCTCAGGGTTCAGCTCCAGTGGGTAATGTACTGTGCACACTGAAGGTAGGCCTTGTATTTCTATTCTGTATGAGCACCTTGTGTGCAGAGTTATAGTGGTGAAAGCTAGGATAATATTCAGTAAGCTGGGGGCTTCAGAAAGACTGGGGCAAGACTGCTGGTTATCTCTACCAAAATCTCTTTAGCTAGTAGCCTTAAGAATTGCATCCACCTTCATAAATGAAGGAAAAATGTCTCTCTGATTAGTAATGTTCAAGAGCCATATCTTATTTCTGTCTGGTTCCAGCTCTGATCATTCCTGTCGTTAGGTCCTTGCTGTTCAGAAATCAGAGCAGTTTGGACATTAAATAGTCATCAAGGGGTACCTGTGTGGCTCAGTTGGTTAAGGGTCCTGAGATTGAGCCCCAGGTCCGGCTCTCTGCTCAGTGGGGAGTCTGCTTCTCCTTCTTGTGCTGCTTCCCCTGCTTGTCCTTGCTCACTCTCTTTGTCAAATAAATAAAATCTTTAAAAAAGATGGTCATCTAAATGTTCAGCCTTTATTTGCATAAAATTCTTAGTTTGCAGTTGCAAATGCACTGAATTGACTTTAACCTACCCCATTTCAAAATTTCTTTCACAAAAGATGGCTTCCTGTGATAAGCAGTACAAAATGTTGACTTCCCATTTTATTTTTTCCCCAAATATGTTTATTTTATTTTTTCAGTGTTACAAGACTGATTGTTCATGCACCACACCCAGTACTCCATGCAATACGTGCCCTTCTCAATACCCACCACCAGGCTCGCCCACCCCCCCACCCCCTCCCCTCCAAAACCCTCAGTTTGTTGCTCAGAGTCCACAGTCTCTCCCATTTTAATTTTTAAAAATTTAAAAATACTATTTTTTAAAATTAAAGGAATAAAATATAAAAATTAAAATAATTTAATTTTTTATTCTTTTAAAATTAAAAGAATAAAATATAAAAGTAACTCATAATTTTGCTACCCAGAAATAACCACTAATTAGAATTTGGTGTGTTTTCTTACATTTTTCCTTCCACTCATGATACATATATACTGGTTAACAAAATTTTTATTATTTTTTTATTTTTTTAAAGTAATTAGATATATTTATTATAATATAATCCTTTTGACTTGAAAATATTTTGGTATATTTACAGCATTAACTGTAGCAACATTATGTTCTAATAATAGAAGAATGCTCACTTTCTAGATATTTCTGTTTCTATTTTTAAATTAATAGCTCAATAAAATTGTATCCTATCTGGGTTCAGATGAGTGTCACTTTTACTATAGTGAAATAATAGCTAGTATTTTTTTTTTATCAGATTCTATATTTTTTTCTCCCCAAATATGTTTATTTTATTTTTTCAGTGTTACAAGATTAATTGTTCATGCACCACACCCAGTGCTCCATGCAATATGTGCCCTTCTCAATACCCACCACCAGGCTCGCCCACCCCCCCCACCCCCTCCCCTCCAAAACCCTCAGTTTGTTGCTCAGAGTCCACAGTCTCTCCTGGTTCATTGCCCCCTCCGATTTCCCCCCATTCGCCCTTCCCTTCCTTCTCACAATGCCCTCCATTATTTTCTTTATACTCCACACGTAAGTGAGACCGTAAGATAATTGACTCTCTCCGCTTGACTTATTTCACTCTGCATAATCTCTTCTAGTCCCGTCCGTGTTGATACAAAAGTTGGACAAAATTTTTAATCTCATTGTGTCTTACTTTTCATTTTTCATAACATATTGTGAACATTTTACCAGGCCACTAGTTATTCTTTCAAAATAGAATTTATTTATACCTACAACATGTAGATTCATCACTATTTTACCTTTGTCGGGCCTGCGAGTTGCTTCCTATTCTTTGTTATCAATTCTGTTTTGAACATCTTCACAGATAAAACTTTATTTCATTCTTGCTCATTGATGATAAATTTCCTGACATACAATTGTGGGTTAAGTGAATTTTTTAAATTAAGTTTGTCATTTTAATTCCATTACAGTTAACATAGAGCATTATTAGTTTCAGGTATACAATGTAGTGACTTAACAATTCTATATATACCTTAGTGCTCATCATGGTAAGTGTATGCTTTAATCCCAAATACCTATTTCACTCATACCCCCCAACTCACCTCCCATCTGGTAACCATCAGTTTATTATTTTCTGTAGTTTCTTTGTTTGTCTTTTTTCCCTATGTAATTTGTTTTGTTTCTTAAATTCCACATATTAGTGAAATCATATGGTATTTGTCTTTCTCTGACTGACTTATTTCACAAAGCATTATACTCCCTAGATCCATTCATATCATTGCAAATAATAAAGCTTCATTCTTTTTTTATGACTGAATAATATTTCATTATATCTATCATCTATCTATCTATCATCTACCTATCATCATCTATATACACACCACATCTTCTTTATCTATCCATCTATTAATGGACACTTATGACACTTCCATATGTGGCTATTGTAAATAATGCTGCAATAAACATAGGGGTGCATATATCCTTTTGAATTAGTGTTTTTATATTATTTTTATATTCTTTGGGTAAATATTCAGTAGTATGATTACTGGATCATATGGTCATTCTATTTTTAATTTTTGAGGACTATTCTGTCCATATTGTCATCCATACTGTCCATACTGTCTCTGTACTGTCTTCCACAGAGGCTGCACCACTTTGTGTTCTCACCAACAGAACACAAGATTTCCTTTTTCTCTACATCCTCATCAACACTTGTTTTTGTGTGTTTTTTTCTTGTCTTTTTGATTTTAGCCATTCTGACATGTATGAGGTGATATCTCATTGTGATTTTCATTTCCCTGATGATGAGTGATGTTGAGCATCTTTTCAAGTGTCTGTTGGCTATCATCTGTATGTCTTCTTTGGAAAAATGTCTATTCATGTTTTCTACCCATTTTTAATTGGATTGTTTGTTTTTTGCGTGTTGAGTTTTATAAGTTCTTTTTATATTTTGGATACTAATACTTTACTGGATATGTCATTTGTCATTCAGTATGTTGTTTTCTAGTTTTGTTGATTGTTTCCTTTGCTGTGTTGAAACTTTTAATTTTGATGTAGTTCCAAAAGCTTATTTTTGCTTTTGCTTTCCTTGCCTTAGGAGACATATGTAGAAAAATCTGTTATTGCTGATGTCAGAGAAATTACTGCCTGTGCTTTCTTCTAGGATTTTTATGGTTTCAGTTCTCACATTTAGGACTTTAACACATTTTGAGTTTATTTTTGTGATGGTGTAAGAAAAGTGGTTCAGTTTCATTCTTTTGCATGTAGATGTTCAATTTTCCCAACACCAATTGTTGAAGAGACTTATCTTTCCCCATTGCATATTCTTGTCTCCTTCATTGAAGATTAATTGACCATATAATCTAAAGTTTGTTTCTGGGCTTTCTACTATGTTCCATTGAGTGCAATACTGTTTTTGTTACTACAACTTTGTAATATAACTTGAAATTTGGAGTTGTGATACCTCCAGCTTTTTTTTTTTTTTTTGAGAATGCTTTGGCTATTCAGGGTCTTTTGTGGTTCCATATAAATTTTAGGATTTTTGTTTTAGCTCTGTGAAAAATGATAGTGGTATTTTGATAAAGATTGCATTAAATCTGAAGATTGCTTTGGGTAGTATGGACATTTTAACAATCCATGTGTTCCCCAATCCATGAGCATGGAATGTCTTTCTTTCCAATTGTTTGTGTCCTCTTCAGTTTCTTTGATCAATGTTTTATGGTTTTCAGAGTACATGTCTTTCACCTCCTTAGTTAAGTTTATTCCTAGGTATTTTTATTTTTTGGTGCAATTATACATGGGATTATTTTCTTAATTTCTCTTTTGGAGGCCTTACTATTAGTATATAGAAATGCAAGAGATTTCTGTATATTGATTTCATATCTGTGACTTCACTGAATTCATTATTCAATTCTAGGAGGTTTTTGGTAAAGTGTTTTTACGGTTTTCTCTTTATAAGAGTATTGTGTCATTTGCAAATAGTGAAAGCTTTACTTCTTCCTTACCAATTTGGATGCTTGCCTTATTGCTGTCGCTAGGACTTCTAGTAGTATGTTGAACAAAAGTGGTTAGAGTAGACATCCTTGTCTTGTTCCTGACCTTAGGAGGAAAGTTCTCAGTTTCTCTCTATTGAGAATGATGTTCACTGTTTTGTTTTTTTTTCATGTATGGCCTTTATAATGTTGAGGTAGTTTTACTTTGAACCTACTTTTTTGAAGGCTTTTATCATAAATAGATTTTTTTACTTTGTCAAATGTTTTTCCTGTGTCTATTGAAATGATATTTTTTTTGTTCTTTTTCTTACTGATGAGACCACATTGTGATGTAGCACATTGATTTGTGAATATTGAACCACCCTCGTAACTCAGGGATAAATGCTACTTGATCATGGTGAATGATTTTTTTGTAATGTATTGTTGGATTCAGGTTGCTAGTATTTTGTTGAGGATTTTTGCAAGTATGTTCATCAAGGATATTGGCCTATAGTTCTATTTCTTTCTAGTGTCATTATCTGGTTTTGGTATCAAAGTAATCCTGGCCTCATAGAATGAATTTGGAAGTTTGCCTTCCTTGGATACTAATTTTTTTTTTAAATGGATACTTTTTTTTTTAACAGTTTACAAAAGTATAGGTATTAACTCTCCTTTGCAAGTTAATACCTTGCAAAGTATAGGTATTAACTCTCCTTTGCAATCTACACTTTCAATGCCATCCTAATCAAAATACCAGCAGCATTTTTCAAAGTGCTGGAACAAGCAATCCTAAAACTCGTATGTAACCAAAAAAGACCCCAAATAGCCAAGGAAATGTTAAAAAAGTAAAACAAAGCTGGGGCATCACATTGCCTGATTTTAAGCTTCATTAAAAAGCTGTGATCACCAAGACTGTATGGTATGAGCACAAAAACAGACACCTAGACAAATGGAACAGAATAGAGAGCCCAGATATGGTCACTCACCTCTATTGTCAAATAATCTTTGACAAAACAGGAAACAATATCCAGTGGAAAAAAGACAGTCTCTTCAATAAATGGTGGTGGGAAAACTGGACAGCTTTGTATAGAAGAACAAAACTCGACCATTCCCTTACACTATATGAAAAATAAACTCAAAGTGGATGAAAGATCTCACTGTGAGACAGGAATCCATCAAAATCCTAGAGGAGAAAATAGGCAGTAACCTCTTTGACATCAGCCACAGCAACTTCTTTCAAGATGTGTCTCCACCAATGAGAATGAAGACACATCAGTCCAAAACCTGTGGGACATGGCAAAGGCAGTCCTGAGGGGGAAATATATAGCCATCCAAGCCTCACTCAAAAAAATTGAAAAATCTTGGGGCACCTGGATGGCTCAATGGGTTAAGCCTCTGCCTTCGGCTCAGGTCATGATCTCAGGGTCCTGGGATCAAGCCCCGCATCAGGCTCTCTGCTCAGCAGGGAGCCTGCTTCCTCCTCTTTCTCTGGCTGCCTCTCTGCCTACTTGTGATCTCTCTCTCTCTGTCAAATAAATAAATAAACTCTTAAAAAAAAAAAAAGAACTCAAGGTTGATCCTTGTTTGTTTAAAAAAAAAATTGAAAAATCTCAAATACGCCAGCTCTCCTTACACCTTAAAGAACTGGAAAATCAACAAAAAATTAAGCCAACCCCATTCACAAGAAGAGAAATAATCAAGATTAGAGCAGAGATCATTGAGAAAGAAACTAGAGAAACAGTAGAATGCATCAATGAATCCAGAAGTTGGTTTTTCGAAAGAATCAATAAGATCATTATGCCATAAGCAAAACTATTCCAAAAGAAAAGAGAGAGGACCCAAACTAACAAAATTATGAATGAAAGGGGAGAGATTATGACTACCCAAAGGGAATAGAGACAATCATTAGAAATTATTATCAACAGCTATATGTCAATAAGTTAAGCAACCTAGAAAAAAATGGATGCATTCCTGGACACCTATAAACTTCCAAGACTGAAACAGGAAGAAATTGACAACCTGAATAGACTAATATCTAGTAACGAGATTGAAGCAGTGATCAAAAACCTTCCAAAAAACAGGAGTCCAGAACCTGATGGATTCCTGGGGAATTCTATCAAACATTCAAGGAAGAAATAATACCTGTTCTCCTGAAACTGTTTCAAAAAATAGAAACAGAAGGAAAACTCCCAGACTCTTACTCTGAAGTCAGTATTACCCGGATCCCCAAGCCAGGCAAAGACCCCATCCAAAAGGAGAATCCAATATCAGACCAATATCCCTGATGAATATGGATGCCAATATTCTCAACAAGATCCTAGCTCATAGGATCCAACAGCACAGTCAACAGATTAACCACCATGACCAGGTGGGATTTATCCCTGGGATGCAAGCGTAGTTCACCATTTGCAAATCAATCCATGTGATAGAACAAATCAATAAGAGAAGAGAGAAGAGCCACGCGGTCCTCTCAATTGATGCAGAAAAAGCATTTGACAAAATTCAGCATCTGTTCCTGATTAAAACTCTTCAAAGTATAGGGATAGAAGGAACATTCCTCAACTTCATAAAATCTATCTATGAAAAGCCCGCAGTGAATATCATTGTCAATGGGGAAAAGCTGACAACCTTCTCAAACTCTCTTTCTTCAAAGATGAAGTGATACTTTATATGGAAAACCCAAAAGACTCCACCCCCAAACTACTAGAACTCATACAGCAATTCAATAATTTGGCAGCATACAAAATCAATGCACAGAAATCAGTTGCTTTCCTATAAACTAACAATGAAAGTATGGAAAGGAAAATTAGAGAATTGATTCCATTTACTGT
>CM052797.1:22404684-22416290 GCA_028533885.1 Nasua narica | reverse complement strand
ACAGTAAATGGAATCAATTCTCTAATTTTCCTTTCCATACTTTCATTGTTAGTTTATAGGAAAGCAACTGATTTCTGTGCATTGATTTTGTATGCTGCCAAATTATTGAATTGCTGTATGAGTTCTAGTAGTTTGGGGGTGGAGTCTTTTGGGTTTTCCATATAAAGTATCACTTCATCTTTGAAGAAAGAGAGTTTGACTTCTTCATTGCCAATGTGAATAACTTTTATGTCTTTTTGTTGTCTTACTGCTGTCGCTAGGGCTTCTAGTACTATTTTGCACAAGAGTGGCAAGAGTGGGCATCCTTGTCGTGTTCCTGGTCTCAAAGAGAAGGTTGTCAGCTTTTCCCCATTGACAATGATATTCACTGCGGGCTTTTCATAGATAGATTTTATGAAGTTGAGGAATATTCCTTCTATCCCTATACTTTGAAGAGTTTTAATCAGGAACGGATGCTGAATTTTGTCAAATGCTTTTTCTGCATCAATTGAGAGGACTGCGTGGCTCTTCTCTCTTCTCTTATTGATTTGTTCTATCACATGGATTGATTTGCAAATGGTGAACTACGCTTGCATCCCAGGGATAAATCCCACCTGGTCATGGTGGTTAAGCTGTTGACTGTGCTGTTGGATCCTATGAGCTAGGATCTTGTTGAGAATATTGGCATCCATATTCATCAGGGATATTGGTCTGAAATTCTCCCTTTGGATGGGGTCTTTGCCTGGCTTGGGGATCAGGGTAATACTGACTTCAGAGAAAGAGTCTAGGAGTTTTTCTTCTGTTTCTACTTTGAATGTTTGGTAGAATTCCCCAGGAATCCATCAGGTTCTGGACTCCTGTTTTTTGGAAGTTTTTTGATCACTGCTTCAATCTCGTTACTAGATTATTAGTCTATTCAGGTTGTCAATTTCTTCCTGTTTCAGTCTTGGAAGTTTGTAGGTGTCCAGGAATGCATCCATTTTTTCTAGGTTGCTTACCTTATTGGCATATAACTGTTGATAATAATTTCTAATGATTGCTTCTATTTCCTTCTATTTAGAACTGATCTCTCCCCTTTCATTCATACTTTGTTAATTTGGGCCCTGTCTCTCTTCTTTTGGATTAATTTGGCCCATGGCTTATCAATCATATGGATTCTTTCAAAAAACTAACATTTGGTTTTGTTGATGCATTCTACTGTTTCTCTAGTTTCTAACTCGTTGATCTCTGCTCTAATCTCAATTATTTCCCTTCGTGTACATGGGGTAGGCTTACGTTGTTGTTGATTTTCCAGTTCTTTAAGGTGTAAAGGGAGCTGCTGTATTTGGGATTTCTCAATTTTTTTGAGTGAGGCTTGGATGGCTCTGTATTTCCCCTTTAGGACCAACTTTGCCATATCCCATAGGTTTTGGAATGATGTGTCTTCACTCCCATTGAATTGTTTAAGTTCTTCTTTGATTTCTTCGTTGACCCAAACATTCTAGAGCATGCTAGTCTTTAGCTTCCAAGTGTTTGAAGTCCTCACAAACTTTTTCTTGTGATTGAGTTCTAGTTTCAAAGCATTGTGGACTGAGAATATGCAGGGAATAATCTCAATCTTTTGGTATCAGTTGAGTCCTGATTTGTGATTCAGTATGTGATCTATTCTGGAGAAAGCTCCATGTATGCTCAAGAAGAATGAGTATTCTGTTGTTTTAGGTGGAATGTTCTGTATATATCTATGAGGTCCATGTGGTCCAATGTGTCATACAAAGCTCTTGTTTCTTTATTGATTTTCTGCTTGGATAATCTGACTGTTACTGAGAGTGGCATGTTTAGATCCCCTACAATTAATATATTCATATCAATTTCACTCTCTGTTTTGATTAACAGTTGGATTATAGTTGACTGCTCCTGTATTGGGAGGTATAAATATTTACAATAGTTAGATCTTCCTGAAGCACAGACCCTTTAAGAATGATGTAGTGTCATTCTATATCTCTGACTACAGTCTTTAGCTTAAAGTCTAATTTATCTGATAAGAGAATCACTACCCCAACTTTCTTTTGAGGCCTGTTGGCATGAAAGATGTTTCTCCATCCTTTCACTTTAAGTCTGGATGTATCTTTTGGTTCCAAATGTGTCTCTCATAGACAGCATATCAATGGGTCCTATCATTTTATCCAGTCTGCGACCCTATGTCCATTTATGGGAGAATTTAGGCCATTCACATTGAGAGTAATTAAGTTTTTAAGTTTTTAACTTAAGAAAGATAAGTTTTTATTGATGTCATGTTGCCTGTGAAGAAGTCCTTGTTTCTATAGATTGTCTCTGTAAGTTTCTGTTCCATGTCACTCTTGGATTCTTTCTGCTTTTACAGAACCCCCCTTAATATTTCTCGTAGTGCTGGCTTGGTGGTCACATACTCTTCTAAACCTTGCTGGTCTTGGAAGCTCTTTATCTCTCCATCCATTTTGAATGTCAGCCTTGCTGGATAAAGTATCCTGGGCTGCATGTTCTTCTCATTTAGTACCCCGATTATATCATGCCACCCCTTTCTGACTTGCCAGATTTCTGTGCATAGGTCTGATGTTATTCTGATGGGCCTTCTTCTGTACATAAGGAATCTCTTCCCCATAGCTGCCCTCAGGACCTCTTGTCTAAAATTATCATTTGCAAATGTCACAATGTTTCTAGATGATTTTCTAGACTCATTGATCTTGGGGGGTGTCCTTTCTGCCTCTAGGATACAAAAACTTGTTCCATTTCCCAGATAGGGAAATTTTTGGCCATAATTTGTTCAGCTATATCTTCTAGTCTTCTGTCTTTCTCCACCCCCTCAGGGATTCCAATAATTCTGACATTGGAATGCTTCATGGCATTTCTTTCCTAAGTCTGTTTTCATGGCTTCTAAACAGTTTGGTCCAGCTCTCCTCTTGACCTTTCTTCTCAACCATTTTATTCTCTAGAAAACTAATGCTATCCTCTGTCTCTATAACTGTAGCTGTTAAACTATTTAGATTAGATTAGATCTCATTGATAGCATTTTTAAAATCTGCCATATTGGCTCTCAGTTCTGCCCTTAGAGATTCTATGTTGTCATTAATGTTTTTCTCCAAACTAGCAATTGTCTGGATAATTGTTACCCAGAATTCCCTTTCTGACATAACTTTTTTGTCCATATCCAATAGTTCTGAGGGAGAGGGCATAGTCTCTGGGTTTTTTCTGTTGGGTGTTCCTCCTCCTAGGCATTCTGATGAGAAGTGGTTGAGGCAATGTATACCTGAATATATTACCCACGATCCAGGCAAGGTGCACCCTGGGAAGTTTCAGAGCAGTCAGAATTCACCACCAAAAATAAAGAAAAAAGAAAAAAAAGAGAGGGATAAAGATAAAAATAGGACTCCCAGCCAAAATGAACCCCAAAAGTAAGACTTATATAGTATATAAACAAACAGGAACAAACAAAAAGACCAAAAATATTAAATGATAAGAAAAAAAAACCCCAGCCAAGATGGATCCCAAGAATAAGATTTATATAATAGGAGAACAAAAACAAATATGCAGAAACATTGACTGAAAAATAAGATGGGAGGGTGGTTATAAGTCCTGGATGTGGGTGAGGAAGGTTATTTCGGATCTTCCTGTGTGTATCATTGTATTAAGCCTCCAGTTGTAATGTTAAATAGTTTTAAAAAGTTAAAAGAACAAGAATCATGAGAACGAAATAAAAAAAAAAACTTTTATCTATGAAATATACAGGTTTTAGGTCAATACCAGGGGTTTAATATATTGTTTTTCCCCTGATGTTGGGTTTTACAGTTTTATGGGGACCCTGTGGCTATTGTCCTCTTGGTTTTGGCTTGTCTTCTAGGGGAGGGGCCTGCCACTTTGTTTTCTAGTCAATATTGCTAGGGTTGAGTTGCCCTGCTGGCTATCAAGGGGCTGGGCTCTGTGGAAACTGGTTTTTCAGGCTTTTGCTCTCTGGAGGTTTTTGTTCTTTGAAGGCTCTTTGTGGCTTTTCTGAGGGTCAGAGCAAAGAATCTACCTTAGAATCTATCTGCCTTAGAGATAAGCCTCAGTCTTCTCCCCTCTGGGCGGTCCAGAACACACAGACCCCCCTCTGCAAACTCCTCTGAACACCACAGCCTCCCACAGGTGGTGCCCACCTCCAGCCACCATCCCAGTTGTCACTCAAGACACCCACTAGTCTCTGCACCCCTGTGCCACTAAAATTGCAGGTGCTGCCACTACTGGGACTGCTTTCTGGGCTCCAGGTCCATGCTGGGTGCACTCAGACCCTGCAGGTCACACAGACCACAGAGGGTCCAAATGGGATCATGCTGTTTTCTCAGGCATGGGCCAGGAGTGCTCAGACCCCACAGTGGGACATTGGCCAACCAAGGTCCTAAAGAGATCACTGGCTGGTGACCACACCAAGCTCTCTTAGGTGCTTGGGAGAGTACGCCCAGCCTGAGTGATGATGCAAACAGTGGAAAGCCGCAGGCTTGTGGATCACAGACTGGACCCACTGCCGATCTGTCTCTGACATGGGTGGTTGCCCATGGGAACATGGGCTTAGGCCTGGGAACATGGGCTTAGGCCTGTGCCCATGACCACCTGAGTTCTCCAGTTGACCCTTAAGATCTTTTGTTCTTTTTGAGTGTTTTTTAACCAGATTCCAAGTTAATGCTGGTCCCCAATCAGAGGACACATTCACATTGAGCTATTACTTTCCTTGGGTCACTTCTGGTGGCTCCCTCCCCCTTCTGTTTATCTTCTGATATCAGTGCGAGTGTTCCCACACCACTTTACCTCTCCACTGCTGTCTTCTGTCCCCGTAGAGATCCAGAGGTGTATAGTTTTACTTCTCAGGCTGGTTTCACAGGTGTTTGGAGTGTTCTGGTAGATATTTAGCTCACTTTTGGGGACCAATTGAAACAGGGTCTTCTACTTCTCTGCCATCTAGCCCCTTCCCGCCATTTTATTTTAAAGGATAGAAATGGACAGTCAGATGAAGAGGCACATAGGGCAAAGTATGGAAGAGTCCCTAGTACTGGTGCTTCTGTTCCTGTGGAGTGGAGGTATGCCATCCTCCTAGTGCATCGATGTATTTACCAACCCAGTAGTTCCCAGAACCCTGTTTTTTAGGAGGTCTTATGGGAGTTTTATTATGTGGGCATAATTATGGCCATTAATTAACTCAGTCTCCAGCCTTTCTTCCCTCCCTGAAGATTGGGAAGTGGGGCTGAAATTTCTGAGTCTAATCAAGTCTTAGTCTTTCAGGTGACCAGCTCCCATCCTGAAGTTATTCAAAGGTCTACCAAGAGATCCCTCATTAGAACCAAGACCCTCCTATCACCTTTATCATTCCTGAAATTCCAGAGGATTTAGGAGCTGTGTGTCAGGAACTGGGGACAGAGATCAAATATCTTTCCAACTATTCACCACTAGGAAAAGGGCATGCTCTCTGTGACGGTGATTAGCTGGATGTTCACAGAGGACAGTGCCACACTGTATAGACTGTTCACCAAAGCAGGAATGAGATGTTTGCTGAAGCCATTCACTACCAGTATTTTTTCATATTCTACAACTTAAGTCTCTAAAATATAAAATTGAAAATGTGTCCTCTTAGAAAATTTCCCTTTGTCTTTGCATTGATCAAATTTCCCACAGCTGAAAGGAAATCAAATGGGACCACTTGTATCCTAAATGATTATATTTATGCAACTTATTTTCAAAATATTATTAATTGAAAGACAGAGAATTCTTATTTCCAACCACTTTGGAATTCAGAAATAATGTGCAAATTAAAATACTTTGAAGTGACCAAAAAAAAAAACATAAGAGACTTAAAAGGATGAAAAAGTGAACATCTTGGCAGAGTGGAATAAGGTGAGGGGGAGGGTGGACTAGTTCCAACACAGCTTCTGTCATTTTCTAAAACAGTCTCTACAACAAAATGCATATCTGGCAACTTCCTGGAAAACACCAACGAAGTGCAGTTCAGTGCTTATGAATGGCAAAAATGCTCTCCATTCCTCATGTATCCCTTCATGACAGACAGTACATTTATAGGATAAGTTTTTTAAAACATTTTATTGACCAAGAACCATAGATACCTTGGAATAAACCTAACCAAAGGGATAAAGGATATGTCCTTGAGGAACTACAGAACACTCATGAAAGAAATTGAAAAAGACACAAAAAGGTGGAAAGTATTCCATGCTCATGGATCGGAAAAATAAACATTCTTAAAATGTCGATACTGCCCAGAGCAATCTACACTTTCAATGCCATCCCAATCAAAATTCCACCAGCTTTTTTCAAAGGGCTGGAACAAATAATCCTAAAATTGGAATGGAACCAGAAAAGACTCCGAATTGCCAAGGAAATGTTGAAAAAGAAAAACAAAGCTGGGGGCATCACATTGCCTGATTTCAAGTTTTACTACAAAGTGGTGATCACCAAGACTGCATGGTAATGGCACAAAAACAGATCCATAGACCAGTTGAACAGAATAGAGAGCCCAGATATAGACCCACAGCTCTATAGTCAAATAATCTTTGACAAAGTAGGAAAAAATATGCAGTGGAAAAAAAGATAATCTCTTCAATAAATGGTGCTGGGAAAATTGGACAGCGGTATATAGAATGAAATTCAACCATTCTCTTACTCTATACATGAAGATAAACTCAAAATGGATAAGAGACCTCAATGTGAGGCAGGGATCTTATCAAAATCCTATTGGAGAACATGGGCAGTAACCTCTTCGACACTGGCTACAGCAACTTCTTTCAAGATATGTCTCCAAGGACAAAGGAAATAAAAAAGAAAATGACCTTTTGGGACTTCATCAAGATAAAAAGCTTCTGCAAAGCAAAGGAAACAGTCCACAAAACAAACAGGCAACCCACAGAATGGGACAAGATATTCTTAAATGACACTACAGACAAAGGTCTGATATCTAAGATCTATAAAGAACTCCCCAAACTCAACACTCAAAAAAACAGATAATCACATCAAAAAATGGGCAGAAAACATGAACAGACACTTCAAAAAAGACATACAAATGGCTAAAAGACACATGAAAAAATGTTCATCATCATTAGCCATCAGGGAGACTCAAATCAAAACCACATTAAGATACCACCTTACGGCAGTTAGAATGGCCAAAATCAACAAGACAAGAAACAACAAGTGTTGGAGAGGATGTGGAGAGAAGTAAACCCTCTTATACTATTGGTGCAGGAAGCTGGAATGCAAGTTAGTGCAGCCACTTTGGAAAACAGCATGGTGATTCCTCAAGAAATTAAAAATAGAGCTACCCTATGATCCTGCAATTGCACTACTGGGTATTTATCCCAAAGATACAGATGCAGTGAAAAGAAGGGCCATCTGTACCCCAATGCTTATAGCAGCAATGGCCACAATTGCCAAGCTGTGGAAAAAGACAAGAAGCCCTTCAACAGATGAATGGATAAAGAAGATATGGTCCATATATACAATGGAATATTAGGTCTCCATAAGAAAGGATGAATATCCAACTTTATATCAACATGGACGGGACTAGAGGAGATTATGCTGAGTGAAATAAGTCAAGCATAGAAAGTCAATTCTCGTATGGTTTCACTTACTTGTGGAGCATAAGGAATAACATGGAGAACATTAAGGAAAGGAAACATGAACTGGGGGAAATTGGAGGGGGAGATGAACCATGAGAGGCTGAGGACTCTGAGAAACAAACTGGGGGTTTTGGAGGGGAGGTAGTTAGGGGGTTGGGTGAGCCTGGTGGTGGGTATTGAGGAGGGTATGTATTGCATGGAGCACTGGGTGTGGTGCATGAACAATGAATCTTGGAACACTGAAAAAATAAAATTAAATTTTAAAAAAAGGAAAAGAAAATGGCAAATGTAATTAAAGTGCTTTCCTGTGTTCTGTTGGCTGTTATTGAAAATTACTGAACCCAAAGCTGGAGACTGTAGAAACCCCCCAACTTTGCAGAAGTGTGAGCACCTGGGGACCTGATACTTGCAACTGCTATCTGAAGTGGGGCAGCTCTGTGGACTGAGTTCTCAACATGCTAACTCCAGATAGTTAGAATTGAACTGAATTATAAGATACCTAACTGGTGTCAGAGAGTTGGAGAATTGGTTGATGTGAGGACAAAAAAATAATTCACTGGCGGTGGCAGAATTTTACTGAATCAACTTCTCTACCTTCTTCCATAATAACCAGTGGCTCCTGGCAAGGGTCAGGAGGGTAGTCACAGTAGAAACAAAGTACTTCACAATAATCTAGTCATACATGACTTGACAAGGAAAAATTTGTGACCAAATAACTCACCTATAACTACACTAGTATGAGTTCTTGAAAATGATTGTAAACTGGTGAAATTTTTGTGGATGTCTCTAACAGAACTCTAATAGTTATAAATAATAGAAAATCCAACAAAGAATGGCTAAAGCAAAAGGTAAGTTGTGAGATATTATGAGCTACAAGTCTGGGTTTGATAAAATGACATGGAACCTTGCATTTTCCAAATTTGGCTGCACCAATATGGTCTATCCTATATGTTCCTCTTACCATATGAAATGACAACTCCTCCATTAGGAGTGTCCCTTCTCCAAATTTGAGACGGCCTGTGACATACAATTACAGACTGATGCCTAGGAAACCTCAGTTATTTCCGCCCTTAAGTCTCTGGATCTCCATAGCCCGTCATCAGACATGTAAGGAAGGAAGCTTCACATGATTCTAGTCTCCAGCCTTTGAGTACCCCCCAGTGATTCTGAGTTGAGCAGAAACAAGCTGTCTCTTTCAAGTCCTGCAAAGATGGTACAGCTAAAGCACAAAATAATTATTGCTGTTGCTTGAAGCCACTATATTTTGAGGTGACTTGTTATACAGCCATAATGACAGGGATAGATAATGTTATCAAGATCCTTGCCCTGGATCTGGCTCCTCTAGGCTTAGAGACCAGACTCAGGCTTCTAGTAATGGCATACAACAACTTTGGGCTTTCCATATTACCCTCATCTAGTGCATGGAATTTCTTTTCTCCAACAACTCCACAGTTGAGTTGTATGCCATCCTTCAGTTGTTCCTTAGTTGCTTTGTATCCCTCCCACCAAAATCCAGAACTCTCCACATAGCTCACAATAAACTCTACAGATCAATAAGAAGTACAAATAAAACTACATAGACACTATGCCTTCAATGTAACTAGAAGACAGAGAGCACCATAAACTTTATATTACTTGTCAGCAAAGAAATGAACACCAATTCCCAGGAGAGCTGGCTCTCAAGCCACTGCCCCAGGTCTTTACAAATTGCTTTACTAATCAAAAAACTTCATGACAAAAGAAAAGAAGTGATAAAATTCCTAGGGCTGTGTGGATAACAACAGCCATAGAAAGAAAGTCCAACCTAAGCACTAAAAAACTGAAAAATAATCCCACCAATCAGAGAAGACAAGCCATGAAGAGCTAACATGAACAGATCCATGAAACAATGAATATTAACATTTAAAACTGATCCAAGAAAACTTTCTGCAGGTTAAAAAAAGAAAGAGAGAGAGAGAGAGAATTGACATGAATAATCAAATCCAGGGCATATCTTAGTAAAACTATTACACTTCAAAGACAAATTAAAGGCATTCAGCCCTCAGCCCCTCACATGGTTCACTGGCAGCCCAGAGCCCATGTGTGAGGAATCCTGGTAGCAAGCACTATCTGCAAGCCAGGCAATAGCTGGCGGAAAAGGGATAAGCACTGAAACCCCAGGACCATCTTCTTGCTTTCCCAGAAGAGAAGGTGAAATCCCAGTGAAGCAAACGACATGACCGACTTCCTGCATTGACCAGTACAAAAGCAAAACTGAGAAGAGAAGCTCCAGACTGCCCACCTGGTGCTTTTCCTCTAGCCACATTTCTTTTTCTCCAGTGGAATAAAAATAAAAGTGCTTAGACTGAAAAATTTGTACTATATCGCATCAAATCAAAGGTTGTGAAACACTTCATAATCTGCCATTTAGAAAGAAAAAATTCAAAGAGGCTGGGAAAAAAGTAGAGTAGGAGAACCTTAACCTCACCCCCTCCCATGGATATAACTAGATAACACATCAGTCAGAAAACTACCAAGACAACAAACCCCTCTACAACTGGCAGAACAAACCTCTCTACAACTAAATGTAGAGAAGAGGCCCACATCAAAGAGGGTCAGAAGGGCAGAGATGTGGTGGAGAGCTAAATAGACAGTAGGCCATCTACCAGAGGGAGGAAGCCCTGGGCATAGAATAGGAAGAGGAACAGACTATCACACAGGGGCTGTGTGGGGAAGATGAATACTCATAACATTTGGCTTTGAAAACCAGAAGGGTTGAATTTCATGAATTCTTTGAACCAGTGGGACTTAAAACCTGGAATTTTAAAAACCAATGATCTGTGTTCCAGGAGAGCCTGGAGGATAATAGTAAATGGAGTCCCTGCCCTTAAAGAAACAGTACAAAAAAACAGCCACAGAGATATAGAATAGAAGCAGCAGTTTGAAAAACATCTGGGACATGTGGGAGGTAAAGTTAGTTATTCATCTCAGAGCATGTTCTGGAAGGACAGAGACCATTGAGAGACTCCTCCAGGAAAAAAGGACCCAGGAGGTGCTATTTCCCTATCCCATTCCCCAGCACAAATGCAGGCAACCTGTGGAAACTAGTGCAGCGCTGACATTTGCTAACTAACTCGCTTATGTCCCTTCCTCATACTTCAGCAGATCTGCCCCCTCCAGGCAGGCCAGCATTAGTCACGGCACTATATCCTTCAGTGGACCAGGCAAACCTTGCTACAACTGCATCTTCTGCCCCTGCACATGTGGATCTATCTCCTGCAACCTGGCTGGCCATGGTCCCAGTCCTCTCACAGAGGACTAGCAGGAAAACCTTCCTAACACTGTGTGCCACACATGTGCAGATCTCTCCCCTCTGGTAAACTTTTGCCTGGAGCCCATCTAAAACAGTGAAACAAACCTAACACTATGCAAGCAGCCCCAACAGGGACCAGAACCACTCCAAAGTGCCTTCTGCCCCAAGAAAAGGGAAAGATAAACACACATACAAGTCAGACTGTAGCTCCAGTACTGGACTGGGGGCAGATAGCCAGTCTTATTTCAGGCCCTGCCTACTAATGAAAGCTTCTCAGGACAACACAGGGAAAGCACCAAGCAGTTGGGTGCTATTACCTCTCTGGTGAACATCCAGGCTGACTTAACTCAAGCCCATGGTGGCCCCAGACTGTCCCATTAACACCACAGGAACTGAACACTGCCTATGTAGGGCAAAAAGAGTCATTGCAGACAACTTGACTGAAGGAAAAAGCAACTCAGCCACAATAGCAGGATGCATACAATACACATAGTCCATATTCTTTAAGCACTAGCTTCCAGTAAACAAAATATTGCACTGCAGGGCACCACAGGACTTCTTTTTCATAAGGATAGCACTTTATTTAAAAAATATATATTTATTTACTTTAGAGAGAAAGAAAGATTATTTCCCTTCTTGTGCGTGGGGTTGGCTTGATTTGTTGTCGATTTTCCAGTTCTTTAAGGTGTAAAGAGAGCTGGTGTATTTGGCATTTTTCAATTTTTTTGAGT
>CM052797.1:22281507-22396350 GCA_028533885.1 Nasua narica | reverse complement strand
GAGGAACTATAGAACACTCATGAAAGAAATTGAAGAAGACACAAAAGGTGGAAAAGCATTCCAAGCTCATGCATGTTCATGGAAAAATAAACATTGTTAAAATGTCCATACTGCCCAGAACAATCTATACGTTCAATGCCATCCCAATCAAAATTCCACCGGTTTTTTTCAAAGGGCTGGAACACGCAATTCTAAAATTTGTATGGAACCAGAAACGACCCGAATTCTCAAGGAAATGTTGAAAAAGAAAAACAAAGCTGGGGGCATCACATTGCCTGATTTCAAACTTTACTACAAAGCTGTGATCACCAAGACAGCATGGTACTGACACAAAAACAGACCCATAGACCAGTGGAACAGAATAGAGAGCCCAGGATATGGACCCGCAACTCTATGGGCAAATAATCTTTGACAAAGTAGGAAAAAATATCCAGTGTAAAAAAGACAGTCTCTTCAATAAATGGTGTTGGGAAAATTGGACAGCTATATGTAGAAGAATGAAACTTGACCAATCTCTTACACCATACATGAAGATAAACTCAAAATGGATAAAAGACCTCAACGTGAGGCAGGAATCAATCAAACCCTAGAAGAGAACATAGGCAGTACCCTCTTCGACATTGGCCACCACGACTTCTTTCAGGACATATCTCCAAGGCAAAGAAAACAAAAGCGAAAATGAACTTTTGGGACTTCATCAAGATAAAAAGCTCCTAAACAGCAAAGGAAACAGCCAACAAAACAAACAAGCAACCCACAATATGGGAGAAAATATTCACAAATGACACTATAGACAAAGGTCTAATATCTAAGATCTATAAGGAAATCCTCAAACTCAACACTCACAAAACAGAATCACATGAAAGAAATGGTAGAAGACATGAACAGACACTTCTTCAAAGAAGACATTCAAATGGCTAATAGACACATGAAAAAATGTTCATCATCTTTAACCATCAGGGAGATTCAAATCAAAACCACACTGAGATACCACCTTACACCAGTTAGGATGACCAAAATGAACAAGACAGTAAACAACAAATGTTGGAGAGGATGTGGAGAAAGGGGAATCCTCTTCCACTGTTGGTGGGAATGCAAGTTGGTGCAGTCACTTTGGAAAATAGTGTGGAGATTCCCCAGGAAATTAAAAATAGAGCTACCCTATGACCCTGAAATTTCACTACTGTCAAGCAGATAGAATCAATTATCCTATAGTTTCACTTATATGTGAAGCTTAAGAAAATACATTGAGGACATTGGGAGAAGTAAAGGAAGGGTCAGTTGGGGGAAATCGGAGTGAGAGATGAAACATGAAAAACTGTGCATAAACAATGAGTCTTGGAACACTGAAAAAATAAATCTAAATGAAAAAATAAAAAGATTTTACTGATTCATTTGAGTGACAAGATGAGCGAGTGCATAAGCAGAGGGAAAGGCAGAGGGAGAGGGAGAAACAGTCTCCCTGTAGAGTAGGGAGCCCAATGGGGGCTCAATCCTCAATCCCAGCACCTCAAATCAGACAGTGTACTATCTGAGCTACACAGGCACCCTTATTGGTTAAATTTTGAAGTAAAGGGAGATTGGTCTAAACTTTTCCTCTTAGAATATGCCATTTTGGAAGGTAATAAAATAAAAACTTTTAATTATGAATTTAGACATTTGTATTAACATAGATTCACATTCTTTAAGTATAAAATGATATGTTTACATACAACTAAAGAGTTTATAAGCTATTCAGGCCTTATTTCATGAATAGTCATTGTATAAATAACATTCATTTTTATTCACCTGTTCAGTGAACACGAATTTGTAACTACCAAGAAGTAGTCTCAAGTGGTTCACAGGTAAACTGGACAGATATGGTCCTGATAAGCTTTGAGTCTGGTCAGGTGAGGAGCAATACACACAACCTGTCATAGACTACATGAACAACCCAATAAGGTAAAAAATGCTGCTATCCTAAAAATACTAATTTTTTTGAGATAAGAAATAGCCCCAAGAAGGCAAATTGTGTATCTTCTCTGAGGAAACCAAGCAACTACCATCACTCTGGTGTAGAATGTCCTAAAAGAGGTTGGATAACTTGCCACATAGACTCAATAAAGAGAGACTGGATTTATTCCAGCTGTGGTGGGAGCACACAGAAGGGCTTTAACAGGAAAGCAATGTGATGTGATTTTTATTTTGAAAATACCACTTTTCATAGCAGTAAAGTGAACAGATTGGAGTCAAGAGTAGCAACAGAGTAGTTAGAGGCTGAGGCAGGGGTCAAGGTGTTTATATTAGGAAGAGAAGGTGTGGAAATGGAGCAGGTTTGAGGTACAGTTTGGGAATGGAATCAGCAGGGTTTAATGATGGTGGAAATATATGTCCCTTGCCTGTTGGCAAGGGGGGGTGGCTTGCAAAAACCTTAGGAATAGGCATTTGGCATCAGCCATGGATGCTGTGGGAGAAGAAGAAAGAATGCAGGATGCACTGCTAATCAGGACTCTTGGCTGTGGGTGACAGAAGCCTTCATCAAATTAGGTTGGGCAAGAGGGAAAATGGGACAGCAATCTACCAATTCTAGACGGGCATTGTCTGGAGCTTCAGAGGTAATAGTAGTCAACTCTCCCCAACTTTCATCTCTGCTACATTCAGTGTGGGGATTCATTCTATAGTTTCTTTCACATGCTAGGGAATGGCTATCTACAGCTCCAGAGATGAACTGAAATAGGATCCCTCTAATATCCTTTCCAAAATTCTTAGGGAAGGACTCTAAATGGTCTAACTTAGGTTAGGTGCAACTCTTCAACCAAGGGCTTTGGCATCCATTCCCAGCTGTTTTCAGTGTTCATCTAGTGCTGTTGCCAGTCACCATGGCAACACATTCACTGTGGGGGAGCAGATGTACTTCCCAAAGAGGGGAATGGATGCTGTTTGGGGAGTCAAAACAGTACGTATCTACTATGTGCATAGGAGATATGAAGGGCAATGGGGAAGTCCCTATCTGTCCCTCAGCATCAGACTCCTCAGGCACTGACACTGCTGATTCTTCCCTGGAAGAATCTTAAAGAAACATGGCTCTCTATTGGGATTTCCTGGCCCTACCAAAAGGGCAGACCCTCACCTTGATCCAGCCTTCTTCCCTGAGCACCCTACAGTGAACAAGCTTCATTTTCCTATGGAGACACAATTCATCCTTGGATATAATAAATTCTAATCTCTAGTTGAATCCATCCATTGCCATTTTGGTGATCTGACTGACCGTCCTAGAGCCAGTACAGAGAGAGAGAGAGAGAGATAGCTTTATAATAATTTAAAAATATTGTAAGACAACTTAGTGTTTTTTTAAATAATTGTGCATTCTGAATCATTCACTTTTCAAAGAAACTTGTCATTTTACTTAAATTAAAAATTGAGATTCTGACTAAAAATAACATTATACTAATAGAACATTCTTACTTTCAGAAGCTTGATTTATTTCTGTTTATTTAGCTCTTGTTTTAATAAAATATTTTATCGTACTTTAATAAGGTTTTGCTGTTTCTTCACATAGGGTTTGGACTTTTATGACTTTTTCCTAGATATTTTATTCTTTTGTTTAGCTGTTGTAAAATTGGTTCTTTTATGTCTTTTGTTTACTCTTTATTCAGAGTCTTGAAAAGACTGATTGATGTGTTTTGTGTTTATCTTGAATTTGGCGGATACTTTTGATTCTCTGATTTTTTTTTAAATTAAGTTTTCTTGTATTTTCTTGGGAACATAGTCATATCATCTATAAATACAATTTCCTTTTCTTCAGAATTTATACTTTTAAAAATATCCTTTTCATATTTTATTTATCAGAATCTCCAAAAACAGCATGCCAAAAGAGCAGTTATTGCAAACATCCTTATTTTCCTGTTTTTAATGGAAATTGTGCATTTTACTATTTAATTTGTTGCTGTCTTTTGCTAGTTTTCCAGTAGTTTTTAGTCATGTCATACTTTTATTGTCAATTATCACTGCATTTTATTACACACTATTAGTGAATCTGTTGATATATGATTTTTTTCTCTTTTAAGTCATTTATGTAATGAATCATTTAGATTTTCATATAAATATCAGATAATTCTTGTATTTCTGAAATAAGTCCTACTTAGTACATTGCCTTTGCTTCTGATATTTTTTTTTTAATCAGAATTGTTGAACCTATATTCATTAGTAAATTTGGTCACAGCTTTTCTTTTTGTACTATACTAGGTTTTTAACAATTATACTAGCTTCATCCAATGAAGCAGGGAGCTTTCCATATTTAACTTTGAATAGTGGAATTGTAAATCCATTTGGATCTGATGTCTTATATCTTGTTAGAAAATAACTCAAAAAAAAAAAAAAAAGAACTTGAAACTCTTCAATAGTCCTTTATATCTATGGTCATATCTCCCTTCTCTGCTGAAACACACACACACACTTACCCCATATAATCTTAAAATATTCTAAGACATTTTATATGTGTATGTGTGTGTACATATGTATATATTAAATATGTATATACACACATATATATGTAATATATATGCATATATTCTTTTTATTTTTTCCTTACTTAAACTTCTCAGAAGTTTATATTTGAGATTTCAGAAAATAAATTTTTGTCCTTTTACTCTTTATATGCTTTGTTTCTCTACTATATTACTTTCAGGGTTTTTTTAATCCTAATTGACCCCTGTTCTGTTTAAACAATATTTATTGTACTCTTTTGTTTTCTTATAATATTAAATATTTTAGTTATTTTTTAGTTCTCTACAGGTAGAAAGTAATGAAAAGGTTTGTGTATTTCACCTTGTACACCTTTTGTGTGTCCCATGAAGTATATTAAATGTTTTCAATTTAACACTTTCTATACTATTTTCCATTTATTTTGATTTTTTTTTTACTTACGGGCTATTTAGGAGAATATTTCTTAATTTTATCTAAGTTATTTTAATCAATTTTATTGCTGTTTTCTTTTTTATGTCACAGAGTTAATACATTCAGATGGTTAAATAAATTAGAAAAAGTAGTACATTGAGAAATCCTATTCTCAGCCTATTACCATTTACTTCACTTTCTCCCCACCCATTATGTCTACTTACATTACTTTCTTATGTACGTTTTTCAGTCTACCTTTCTGCAGATACAGGAAACTAAATGTAAATCCTTATTTCATCCCTCTTTTCTTTCTTTTCTTTTTCTTTTCTATTTTCTTGTTCATTAATGTATTTTATTTTTTATTTATTTTTAATTTTTCCCCAATTACATTTATTTTTTCAGTGTTACAAGATTAATTGTTCATGCACCACACCCAGTGCTCCATGCAATATGTGTCCTCCTCAATACCCACCACCAGGCTCACCCAACTCCCCACCCCTACCCCTCCCCTCCTAAACCCTCAGTCTGTTGCTCAGAATCCACAGTCTCTCATAGTTCATCGCCCCCTCTGATTTCCCCCTATTCACCCTTCCTTTCCTTCTCACAATGCCCTCGTCATCCCACTTTCTTACACATAAATTAGCACATTACATGTGCTGCTCTGGATTTTGCTTTTTCCTCTTACTCTTATATCCTAAGACCTCTCCATAGAGAATTTCCTCATTCTTTTTTATATATTTGTTTTTAAGAGCTGTACAGTAATGCATGGTGTATAGAAAATAATTTATTTAAATAATTTTCTAGTGAGGAGTTAAGATGGTGGAGGAGTAGGGAACCCCTAAGCTTGTTTTGTCCCTCAGACACAGCTAGATAGTTATCAAATCATTCTGAACACCAAAGAAATCAATTGGAGGTCTGAGAGAAGAAAAACTGAAAGTCTACAAGTAGAAAAATGACACCTTTTAGAAGGTAAGAGGTGTGCAGAGTTGAGTAGGGGGAGATACATCTGTGAATACCATGGCAGGGAGGGAGCCAGCTTACAGAGACTACTGCAAAGTATTATAACCAGTGAATGCAAAATCTGAATTTTTACAAATCTGCTACTGTGAGGGTTGTGCCTGGCTTAAAGGTTCTTAGGTGGCAAAGTGGGGCAGAATCCTGGAAGTCACAGCATGATCTGAGGATCCCCTAGGTCATAGAAGAATGGGTGGCACCAACCTGCTGTACTCATCCCAGGGATAGTAGCAGGGAAGCTGGCTGAGAGCACCAAGTCTCAGTGCCAGTTTTCATTTCTGTTTTGCCATAAACAGAAAACCATGTGACCACTTTCCTGGAACCTGTTGGCAAAAGGCAAAAACTTGTGGGGATCCTCCCATGGAGAAAGAGCACAGGTCCATGCCATCGGAGGCCCTAAAATTTAGAGTTTTGAAATTCAGTGGCATGCCTGAGGAAACAAAGCTCTGACACAGGATGAAAACAGGGTTCAAAGAGAAACTAGGGACAAAAGTGAGGTGATTGATTGCTCTTCTGGGCGGGCTCACTAAAGAATGGGGGCGCAAACTTTCATCTCCTTGGCTAGAGAGTAGGGCCACCATATTTATCCTGTCATCGACACTGAAAGACTTCAGGAAGCAAAATAGCACCACCAAGTGGAGGCTGGAGCCGCTTACACCAAGCGTCGCTCTCCTGCACTCTGGAGGCATATTTCCACTGAAACAAGTCAGCCTGAGAATAAGCCCAGAGGCACTTCTCCCAGAAAGCCAGCACAAAAAAGTTCAATTGCCTACAGTATCGACTGATCATAAAATTATGCAAAGCTTTAACTATAGGGGAAATAGGATCTAGCTTTCTTTACTTTTATTCTTTATTTTTTATTATTTTTCCATTTTTTCAATTTTTTTTCAATTTTTTATTCTTTTTAAATTTTAATTTTTATATATACTTTATATATATTTTTAGTTTATTATTTTCAGTTTTCTTTTTTATTCTTTTTTACATAATAATAATAATAATAATAATTATTATTATTATATTAACATATAATGTATTGTTGCAATGGTACAGGTCTGTGATTCATCAGTCTTACACAATTCACAGCACTTACTATAGCACATACCCTCCTCAATGTCCATCACCCAGCCACCCCACGCCTCCCACCCCACTCCACTCCAACAACCCTCAATTTGTTTCCTGAGATTGACTCTCTTATGCTTTGTCTCCCACTCTGGTTTCATCTTGTTTCACTTTTCCCTCCCTACCACTATGATCCTGTCTTGTTTCTCAAATTCCACATATCAGTGAAATCATATG
This sequence comes from Nasua narica, assembly GCA_028533885.1. Classification (NCBI taxonomy): domain Eukaryota; kingdom Metazoa; phylum Chordata; class Mammalia; order Carnivora; family Procyonidae; genus Nasua; species Nasua narica. The sequence continues at coordinate 22,389,165 of CM052797.1, read as the reverse complement.
ATAATTGTCTTTCTCTGATTGGCTTATTTCACACAGTATAATACCCTCTAGTTCCACCCACGTCATAGCAAATGGCAAGAATTCATTTTTGATGGCTGCATAATATTCCTGTGTGTGTGTGTGTGTGTGTGTGTGTGTGTGTGTGTGTGTGTAACATCTTCATGTTAACATATATATAACATATGGATAAAGAAGATAAAGAAGAAGATATATATATATCATCTGTTGATGGTCATCTAGGTTCTTTACATAGTTTGACTATTGTGGCTATTGCTGCTATAAACATTGGAACACACATGCACCTCTGGATCATTACATTTTTATCTTTTTTTTTTATGATTTTATTTATTTGACAGAGAGAGACACACAGAGAGAGGGTACACAAGCAGGGGGAGTGGGAGAGGGAGAAGCAAGCTTCCTGCCAAGCAGAGAGCCCAATGCAGGGCTTGATCCCAGGATCCTGGGATCATGACCTGAGCCAAAGGCAGACGCTTAGTGACTGAGCCACCCAGGCGCCCTTACATTTTTATTTTTGGGGTAAAAACCCAGTAGTGCAATGGCTGGGTCATAGGATAGCTCTATTTTCAACTTTTTGAGGAACCTTCATATTGTTTTCCAGAGTGGCTGCACCAGCTTGCATTTCCACCAAGAGTGTGGGAGGGATCCCCTTTCTCCACATCCTTGCAACATCTGTCATTTCCTAACTTGTTAATTTTATCCATTCTGACTGGACTGAGATGGTATTTCACTGTGGTTTTGATTTGATTCTGAGTGATGTTGAGCACTTTTTCATGTGTCTGTGGGCCATTTGGATGTCTTCTTTGCAGAAATGTCTGTTCATTTCTTCTGCCCATTTCTTGATTGGATTATTTTTTCTTTGGGTGTTAAGTTTGGTAAGTTCTTTATAGATTTTGGACACTAGCCATTTACCTGATATATCATTTGGAAATATCTTCTCCCATTCTGTCAGTTGTCTTTTTTTAAAGATTTTTTTATTTATTCATTTGAGAGAGAAGCAGAGAGAGCACAAGCAGGGAGAGAGGCAGAGGGAGAAGGTTGTCTTTTAATTTTGTTGACTGTTTCCTTTGTTGTGCAAAAGCTTTTTATCTTGATGAGGTCCCAGTAGTTCATTTTTAGGCTTGTTTCTTTTGCCTTTGGCGATATTTCTAGGAAGAAGTTGCTGTGACTGAGGTCAAAGAGGTTGCTGCCTGTGTTTTCCTCAAGGATTTTGATGGATTCCTGTCTCACATTGAGGTCTTTCATCCATTTTGAGTCTATTTTTGTGTGTGGTCCAGTTCCATTCTTCTGGATGTGGCTGTCCAATTTTCCCAACACCATTTGTTGAAGAGACTGTCTTTTTCCCACAGGACATTCTTTCCTGCTTTGTTGACGATTAGTTGACCATAGAGTTGAGGATCCATTTCTGGGCTCTCTATTCTGTTCCATTGGTCTATGTGTCTGTTTTTGTGCTAGTACCCTACTGTCTTGATGATTACAGCTTTGTAATACAGTTTGAAGTCCAGAGTTATGATGCCACCAGCTTTGCTTTTCTTTTTCAGCATTCCTCAGGCTATTTGGGGTCGTTTCTGGTTCCATACAAATTTTAGGATTATTTGTTCCATTTATTTGAAAAAAAAGTTTATAGAGAAAAAAAGTTTATGGTATTTTGATAGGGCTTTCATTAGATGTGTAGATTACTCTAGATAGTATAGACATTTTCACAATATCTGTTCTTCCAATCCATGAGAATGGAAGGTTTTTCCATTTCTTTGTGTCTTCCTCAATTTCTTTCATGATTATTTTGTAGTTTTCTGAGTACAGATTCTTTGCCTCTTTGGGAAGATTTATTTCTAGGTATCTTATGTTTTTGGGTGCAATTGTAAATGGGATTGACTACTTAATTTCTCTTTCTTCTGTCTTGCTGTTGGTGTATAGAAATACAACTGATTTCTGTGCATTGATTTTATATCCTGACACTTTACTGAATTCCTGTATGAGTTCTAGCTGTTTAGGGGTGGATGGAGTCTTTTGGGTTTTCCACATAAGGTATCATATCATCTACAAAGAGTGAGAGTTTGACTTCTTTACTGATTCACGTGCCTTTTATTTCTTTTTGTGGTCTGATTACTGAGGCTAGGACTTCTAGTATTATGTTGAATAGCAGTGGTGATAGTGGACACCCCTGCCGTGTTCCTGACCTTAGGGGAAAAACTAACATTGAGAATGATATTTGCTGTGGGTTTTTCATAGATGGCTTTTGTGATATTGAGGTATGTGCCCTCTATCCATACACTGTGAAGAGTTTTGATCAAGAAAGAATGCTGTACTTTGTCAAATGGTTTTTCAGCATCTATTGAGAGGATCATATGATTCTCATTTTTTCTTTTATTAATGTGGTATATCACATCGATTTAGGGATGTTGAACCAACCTTGCAGCACAGGAATAAATCCCACTTGGTTGTGGTGAATAATCCTTTTAATATATTATTGGATCCTATTTGCTAGTATTTTGTTGAAAATTTTTGCATCCATGTTCATCAGGGTTATTGATTTGTTTTTCTTTTTGAGAGGGTCTTTGTCTAGTTTTGGGATTGTGATAATGCTGGCCTCATAAAATGAGCTTGGAAATTTTCCTTCCATTTCTATTTTTTAGAACAGTTTCAGGAGAGTAGATATTAATTCTTTTCTAAATGTTTGGTAGAATTCCCCTGGGAAGTCATCTGGCCCTGTGCTCTTGTTTGTTGGGAAATTTTTGCTGACTGCTTCAATTTCCTTATTGGTTATGGGTCTGTTCAGGTTTTCTGTTTCTTCCTGGTTCAGTTTTGGTAGTTTATATGTCTCTAGGAATGCATCCATTTCTTCCAGATTGTCTAATTTGCTGGCATATAGTTGCTCATAATACATCCTTATAAGTTATGTGTTTTTTTTTTTTTTTGGTGTTGGTTGTGATCTCTCCTCTTTCATTTATGACTTTATTAATTTGGGTCCTTTTTGTTTGCTTTTTGATAAGTCTGGCCAGTGGCTTATCAATCTTATTAATTGTTTCAAAGAATCAGCTCCTACTTTGGTTGATTTGTTCTACTGGTCTTTTGGTTTCTATTTCATTGATTTCTGCTCTCATCTTCATTATTTCTCTTCTGTCGCTGGGATTAGGCTTTATTTGCTGTTCTTTCTCCAGCTTCTTTCAGGGTAAGGTTAGGTTGTGTATTTGAGACCTTTCTTGTTTTTTTTGCATAAAGGGTCATATTGCTATATAATTTCCTTTTAGGACAGCCTTTGCTGCATCCCAAAGATTTTGAACAGTTGTGTTTTCATTTTAATTTGTTTCCTTGAATTTTTAAAAATTCTTCTTTAATTTCCTGGTTTACCTATTCATTCTTTAGTAGGATGCTCTCTAAAATCCATGTATTTGAGTTCTTTCATCTTTCCTCTTGTGATTGAGTTTTAGTTTCAAAGCATTGTGGTCTGAAAATATTCAGGGAATGATCCCAATATTGTGGTTCCATTTGAGACCTTATTTGTGACTCAGGATATGATCTATTCTGGAAAATGTTATATGTACACTAGAGAAGAATGTGTATTCTGTTACTTTGGGATGGAATGTTCTGAATAATCTGAATATATCTGTGATGTCCATCTGGTCCAATGTGTCATTTAAAGCCTTTATTTCCTTATTGATCTTTTGCTTAGATGATCTGTCCATTTCAGTGAGGGGGATATTAGAGTCCCCTAAAATTATTGTATTATTATGTTTCTCTGATTTTGTTATCAATTGGCTTATATAATTTGTTATTAATCGACTCCTACCATGTTAAGGGTAGAGATATTTAAAATTATTAGATCTTCTTTTTGGATAGACACCTTAAGTATGATATAGTATCCTTCCCTACCTCTTATTATAGTCTTTGGTTTAAAATATAATTTGTCTGATATAAGGATTGCTACCCTAGCTTTCTTTTGATGTCCAATAGCATGTTAAGTGGTTTTCCACCCCCTAACTTTAAATCTGTAAGTGTCTTTGGGTCTAAAATGAGTCTCTTGCAGACAGCATATTTTTTTAAAAGATTTTATTTATTTATTTGACACACAGAGAGATCACAAGTAGGCAGAGAAGCAGGCAGAGAGAGAGAGAGGCGGAAGCAGGCTTCCTGCTGAGCAGAGAGCCCAATGCAGGGCTCGATCCTAGGACCCTGAGAACATGACCTGAGCTGAAGGCCGAGGCTTTATACCACTGAGCCATGCAGGTGCCCCTTGCAGACAGCATATTGATGGGTATTTTTTTTTTAATCCATTCTGATACCCTGTGTCTTTTGATTGGGACATTTAGCCCATTTACATTCAGGATAACTATTGAAAGGTATGAATTTAGTTTCATTTTATTGCCTGTAAGGTGACTGTTAATGATATTTTCTCTGTTCCTTTCTGGTCTGTTACTTTTAGGCTCTCTCTTTGCTTAGAAGACCCCTTTCAATATTTTCTGTAGGGCTGGTTTGATGTTTGGAAATTCTTTTAGTTTTTGTTTGTCCTGGAAGCCTTTCATCTCTCCTTCTACTTCCAACAACAGTCTGGTTAGATATAGTATTCTTGGCTGCTTATTTTTCTCATCTAGTGCTCTGAATTCTGGCTTCTCAAGTCTCTGTGGATAGGTCTGCCAATCTAATATTTCTACCATTGCATGTTATAGACTGCTTGTCCTGAGCTGCTTTCAAGATTTTCTCTTTGTCACTGAGACTTGTAAGTTTTACTATTAGATGATGGGTGTTGACATATTTTTATTGATTTTGAGGGAGGTTCTCTCTGCCTCTTGGATTTTGATGTTTGTTCCCTTTACCAAATTAGGGAAATTCTCTGCTATAATTTGCTACAATATACCTTCTGCCCATTTCTCTCTTTCTGCTTCTGGAATCCCAATTACTCTAATATTTTTTTTTTTTTATGGTATCACTTATCTCTCAAATTCTCCCCTCATGATTTAGTAGTTGTTTATCTCTCTTTTTCTCAGCTGCTTTATTCTCCTCCATTTGGTCTTCTATATCACTAATTCTCTTTTCTGCTTCCATTTTTTACTGTACCTCATTAATAGCTTTTTTGATTTCTACTTGATTAGATTTTAGTTCTTTTATTTCTCTAGAAAAGGATTCTCTAGTATCTTATATGTTTTTTTCAAGCTCAGCTAGTATCCTAGACCCAAATGTCTAGGTCCTGATACTAGACATTTGAGCTAGTATCAAATGTCTCAAATGTCTTGGGAGCTCTGCCACAGTCAGACACCCCTGGTCTTTCTCTGATCCCAAGGGTCCTGAGACAACACTGTCACAGTCAGGGTTCCACCTGTCACTTAGCCACTGGAGTGATGTACCACAGTGGAGCAGACTTCTAAAAGATCTGATTTTGTGCTCTGCTGCTCTATCACTTGCTGGGAGCAAGCTGACAGAGACTCCCTCCCACTGCAGTCTATCTTCCCAAATATCATCTCAGATTCACTTCTCCATATGTCCTAACTTCAAGAAAGTGATCATTTTTCTGTTCATAGAGTTGTTGCTATTCTTTTTCCTTTTCTTCTTCTTCTTCTTCTTCTTCTTCTTCTTCTTCTGCTTCTGCTTCTGCTTCTGCTTCTGCTTCTGCTTCTGCTTCTTCTTCCTTTTTTTCTTCCTCCTTCTTCTTTTCTTCTTCTTCTTCTTCTTCTTCTTCTTCTTCTTCTTCTTCTTCTTGTTCTTTCTTCTTCTCCTCCCTTCCTCCTCCTCCTCCTTCTTCTTCTCATCCTCCTCCTCCTCCTCCCCCTTCCCTTCCCCTCCCCCTACTTCCTCCTCCTCCTCCTCCTCCTCCTCCTCTTCTTCTTCTTCTTCTTCTTCTTCTTCTTCTTCTTCTTCATGTCCTGTTGAGTTTGTACATGTTCAGAATAGTTTGGTAACTATCTAGCTGAATTCCTGGGACCAGAAAAAATTTAGGTTTCCTACTCCTCTGCCATTTTGTTCCTCCTCTTTTTTTTGTTTTATTATGTTATGTTAGTCACCATACAGTATATCATTAGATTTTTATGTAGTGTTCCATGATTCATTATTTGCATGTAACACCCAGTGCTCATTACAACTCTTTTTTTTTAACTTTGTGATCTAGATTCTTTTAATTAGCAGACCAAAACACACCAGGATCTAGTTTTACTGTTTTTTTTTCTTTTGTTTTCCTTTGTCTTTTTTTTATTGTTTTGTTTTGATTTGATTTTTTCTTTCTTTTTTTATTTCCTGGACAAAATGATAAGATGGAGAAATTCACCCCAAAATAAAAAAAACAAGAGGTATAACTCATGGCCAGGAAGTTAATTAATACAAATATAAGTAAGATGTCTGAACTAGAATTTAAAGTAATGGTTATAATGATACTAGCTGGGCTTGAAAAAAGCATAGAAGACACTAGACAATCCCATACTGCAGAGATAAAAGAACTAAAATCTAGCCAGGCTGAAATTAAAAATGCTATTACTGGTGCAATCCCAAATGGAGGTCATAAAATCAAGCATGGGTGAATCAGAAGAGTCAATGAGTAATAGAGAAGATAAAATTATGGGAAAAAATGAAGCTGAAAAGAAGAGGGAAAGAAAGGTAATGGACCATGAAGGTAGACCTAAGAAACTCAGCGACTTATTAAAATATAATAACATTTGTATCATAGGAGTTCCAGAAGATGAAGAGAGATAAAAAGGAGCATACAGTTTATCTGAACATATTATAGCTGAAAACTTCCCTAATCTGGAGAAGGACACAGACATGAAAATCCAAAAAACACAGGGAACTCCCTTTAACTTCAACAAAAGCCGACCATCGCCAAGTCAAATTCACAAAATACACAGACAAGAAAAGAATACTGAAAGTAGCAAGGGGAAAAAAAGTCCTTAACCTACAAGGAAAGAACAGAAAGATGCATAGGAGATCTCTCTACAGAAATGTGGCAGGCCATACAAAAGGGGCAGAAAATATTCAGTCTGCTGAATGGGAAAAATATGCAGCCAACAATTCTTTATCCAATGAAGTTGTCATTCAGACTAGAAGGAGAGATAAAGAGCTTCCCAAACAAAACCTAAAGAAGTTTGTAGCCACCAAACTGGCCCTGCGAGAAATTTTGAGGGGGACTCTTTGAATGGAGAAAACAAACAAACAAACAAACAAACAAATAAGACCAAAAGCAACAAAGAGTAGAAAGGACTAGAGAACCTCAACAGAAATACCAACTCTACAGGGAACACAGTGGCACTAAATTCATATCTTTCAATAATCACCCTGAATGTAAATGGACGAAATACTTCAATCAAAAGACATAGGGTGTTAGAATGGATTAAAAAACAAGATCCATATATATGCTGCCAGCAAGAAACTCATTTTGGACCTAAAGATACCTATAGATTGAAGGTGAGGAGATGGAGAACCACCTATCATGCTCATGGATGTCAAAAGAAAGCCTAGATGAACTAGATTTTAAACCAAAGACTGTAACAAGAGATGAAGAAGGGCATTATATCATAATTAAGGGATATATTCGTCAAAAAGATCTAACAATTATAAATATTTATGCTCCCAACTTGGGCACACCCAAATATATAAATCAATTAATAATAAACATAAAGAAACTCATTGACAATAATACAATAATAGCAAGGGACTTTAACATCTCATTCATAGAAATGTACAGATCATCTTAGCAGAGTATCAAAAAGGAAACAAGGGCTTTGAATAACACATTGGACTAGATGGACTTAACAAATATATTCACAACATTTCACCCTAAAGCAGCAGAATGCACATTCTTTTCAAGTGCACATGGAATATTATCCAGAGTAGATCACATACTGGGTCACAAGTCAGCCCTCAGAAAGTACAAAAATATTGAGATCATACCATGCATATTTTCAGACCAAAGTGCTTTAAAATTTGGAGTCAACAACAAGAAAAAATTGGAAAGACCTTAAATACATGGAAGTTAAAGAACATCCTACTGAGAAATAAATGGTCCAACCAGAAAATTAAAGAAGAGATAAAAAAAATACATGGAAGCAAATGAAAATGAAAACATGATAGTCCAAAACGTTTTGGATGCAGCAAAAGCAGTGCTAAGAGGAAAGTATACTGCAATACAGGCCTACCTGAAGAAACAAGAAGTCTCAAATACATGACCTAACCTTATATCCAAAGGAGCTAGAAAAGGAATAGCAACTAAAGTGTAAAGTCAGCAGCAGAAGAGAAATAAAGATCAGAGCAAAAATAAGTGATATAGAAACAACCAAACAAACAAAAACAACAGTAGAACAGATTAGCAAAATTAAGAGCTAGTTCTTTGAAAGAATTGATAAAACTGCTAGCCAGATTTATCAAAAAGAAAGAGAAAGGACCCAAATAGATAAAATCACAAAGAAAAAGAGCAATCACAACCAACACCTAGGAAATACAAACAATTACAAGATAATACGATGAAAAATTATATGCCAAAAACTGGGCAACCTGGAGGAAATGAACAAATTCCTAGAAACCTACAAACTACCAAAACTGCAACAGGAAGAAACAGAAAATTTGAACAGACCCATAACTGGCTAAGAAATTGATTCAGTAATCAAGTCTCCCAACAAACAAAAAGTCCTGGGCCAGATGGCTTCCTGGGGGATTTCTACTGGACATTTAAAGAGTTAACACCTATCCTTCCGAAGCTGTTCTCAAAAATAGAAATGGAAGGAAAACTTCGAAATTAATTCTACAAAACCTGCAGAAGAAAGAAAACAAATGAACATGTGGGAAGGGGGAAAAGGAAAAAAAAGAAAGAAACGAACCATAAGAGACTCGTAACAACAGAGAACAAGCTGAAGGTTGATGGAGTGAGGTGGGTGGGGGATATGCTAGATGGGTAACGGATATTAAAGAGGCACTTGTGATGAGCTCTGGGTGTTGTAGGTAAGTGATGAATCACTGAATTCTCCAGAAACCAAGATTGCACTGTATGTTCACTAACTAAAATTTAAATAGAAACTAATATTCTATTGATAGGTGTTTCGGTCATTTCCAAATGTTTTACTCTTTAGAAGCAAAAAAGGAGAAACCATTGTAATGAGTTATTTTGCACATATATTAATTCCCAGAAATGGATTTTCAGGATTAAAGGATAGTACATATATAACTTAATAAATATTGTTAAGTTGTTCTGCATAATGGTTTTATCATTGTTTTCTAATTAGCAATATATGAGAATGCTTTTCTATTAAAATTAGGAAGTCAAATATATTTTTACAGCTTAGGGTACAGTTTTATTTTTTCTTTTGAACTCTTCCTTTTTTTCCCCCCATTTTCTGTGGCAGTATTGGATTTCTGTATGTATGTAGAGTCTGTATGTATGTATTTATTTGTTTATTTAAAATTGTGTTTTAAAGCCTCTTTATAAATTAGGAAAATGTATCCTTTGTCTGTAATTTGAGTTGCCAAGTATTTTTCATAGTTTTCTTTTGTCTTTTTCCTGCCACCACCACCTCCTCTTTTTTAAATTTGTCATGCAAAAGTTATTTACATTTCTTTCTGCTGTTAAATTCATGTCTTTTTTTGTTCTAAATCATAGTTGAAAAGGCCTATATACTCCACTGCTATAAAGTATTTTGGCTTTTTTTTTGTCAAAGATCTTCGTGGTTTCATTTTACACATTTCAATTATTGATCCAATTGGAATGTATTCTTTTATATGGTGTAAGAAATAGGTGCAACTCATCTTTTGCAAGATGGTAAGCAGATCTCCCAAAGTTCTTTAATAAAATGTTTATCTTCACCTCACTGATTTCACGTATCATAATTATGATGAAAAACATTCCTGTGGGGTTTGGATGTATTGGTGGACATTTAATTTTGTCTTATGAGATCAGCATGCCAATACCATGGGTTGACTTTGTTAAGACTTTATGGAATGTTTTACTTTGTTGAAGGGCAAATATCCCTTTATATTTTTCCTTTTTAGTGTTTTTCTGGCTATACTTATTTATTTATCTTTTCAGATGAATTATAGAGGGTATGTGTTGTAATGAGTACTGAGTAATTTATAAGACTGATGAATCACAGACTAGTACCCCTGAAACAAATAATACATTATATGTTAATTAAAAAAAATCACTCCTTTAGATTAGTTTTAAAAAATTAATATTTTGATTAGTATTATAATAAACCTTAAATTAACTTCAAGAAAGTTAACATCTTTTTAATATCAAGTTTTTCCTGTAAAAGAACATGTTATTCAATTATAATTTATATATAAAATTTTCCACATGTCTGATTTACATGGTTGTGGTAAATTTATTCCAAAGTATATTGGCTTATGTAACATCAATGGCAAGTGGAATTATATTTTCCATTATACCATTAACTGCTTATGATTTCATATTTTAAAGCTTTTGATTTTTAGTTATTAATTTTATATGCTAATATTTTATTAAATTAATGTTTTTCCATTTAATTTTTTGGTGATAGTTTTGCCCATTATTTGAAGTTTTTACATTTTGCTTTTTTTCCCTTCCATCTAATTACATTAGTTAATAGCTAAAGTACACGTTTAAAATAGCAATAATGTTAGTGGATATCTTTGTCATTTGGTGTCATTTGGTGTCATTTATATTGATATTTATAACTGAGTTAACATGCAGTATTTATTGTACACAGTTAAATTTTGGAGTCAATGATATATTTCATAAAATTGAGAGTTTTCTTTAGTTATTCTCTGGAACAATTTGAGTTGCATTGGACTTACCTGTTTTTCAAAGATTTGGAACAATTTTTCCTGTGAAATTATTTGGACCTGATACTTTTATTTTTGAGAAGTTATCTGTTTACAATTTCTTTTCCCATACTTTCTTTGGAAATTAGCTTCTTTAGATTTTCAATCTTTTCCTTAGTTTTGTTAAATTATATTTCCATCCATGCTTTCAAATATTTTTGTATATAGTTGTGCAGATTAGTTTCATATGATTAAAAAAGTACTGATTTTTTATTACTCTACTCAGAGATAGCTTTTTGGGTCATCTGACAAGTAGATAAGCATAGTCACCCCCAAATGGTACATATTTCCTTCAAAACCATGCAGGCTATACCAAAGGTTGTGCCACCTTCTTAGAATGCAGGGAGGTAAAAAGTATAGTCTCTGGTACTGTGCATGCCGTTGCTCACTGCCCCACCCATAGAAACTTTATTTTCTGCACATTTATAGGATTTATCTACAAATATCCACTTAGCCATCACCCTTTGATATGCTTGTGTCTTACCAAAACATCTAAAGATCCCGCTATTTTATGCTCTGTAGGTCTTTAAAAGCCAGAGGCCCTGTGGAGTCATGTTGGCTAAATTCTTTGAGGATTAAATTGTGGCAGGACTGTGATAACTACTTTTTTTTCTTAAAGAGATGAGAGTTATGAGTGTTCCCCCCCCCCACTTATGAAAGAAAAACACCTTTGCAGGCTCAAATACTGTATGCTCTATCCCAGAGACTATCAGGTTTTTTTTCCAGTAAGAAAATCTCATATAGAAGGGCAATTCAATTAGATTCACTCTTTGGTTAAGATACTCATAATATACTGTTTTCAGGAACTATCCATCTTCTGCATAAGCCAAAATGGAGAGCCAAGAGGGGATGTGGTAGGCCAAGTGCTTTCAGCACCTATTATCTGTGGCTCAGAAATGATAATGGAAAATTCTACCATTGATATTGGCTCCCTGATTTCAATAGGGATGAGGCTGGGGATGTAGGTACAGGTACAAAGGCAAGGTTGGTCCTATCCATAGCTCACATCTTCCATCTACCTCTGGACACTCCATGTGTCTGCTGCTCTAAATGCTGAGGCCAGCTCCCTGACTAGATCCTCTTTGGCCTCTGCCTCTGTGTATCTAGAGCTCAAAGTTCTAGGCAGGTGCATTTAATGAACAAAGCTTAGGTCATGTACTTTGTTTTAGCTGCAAGGAAGTCTGTGAAATGAGCATCTGGTACTTCAAATTCTAGGTGAGAGGCAGTGACCAGGTCCTCAGGACTGTGCTCCAATTACTTGCATTCCAAAAAGTGTCTTTCAGTTGTTCTGATTTTTCTATTTATCTATCTTTAATGTTGCAGGTCTTCCTTCACTTTAAGTCAGTGGGAGCTGCCTATTCACATGTCATGCTGGTTGTTCTCCCTAGGTTACTGCCCAACCCCCTACCCCACATGTGAGCAGCAATTTCTTTTGGGCAGTGCCCATCTCTGTATTCCATTAATAATCTTATCAGCAGGAAGATGTGTCTTTAATACAACACTCAGCAAGTGGGCCAGTGTAGCCCTTCTCTAATTTATATACCTCGGGGGATCTTCCAGCACCCTTAGCTTCTGCTATTACCTGATGCTGCAGAGAACCTGAAAGCATGTCTTCTCCCTAAAGCATGCAACCCCAGACGGACTTTACAAGCACTCCCATCTTCTGTTTACAATGGTTTATTCTAAGCAACCATCTTTCCAGACCTGGAATAAGAGTTTGTCCCAGATAAATCATCACTTTATTTTCTACAATCTTGATGGATATTTTGCTAACATGGATTTTGTGATATTATATTCAGTTTGAAAGCCCTGTGATTTTTACCAACTTATGATTATCTAGGCCATGCAAGTCTCTAGCTAAACTTGGCAGCACTTCAAGAACTTACCAGGAATAGCTGAATGTTTTGGGCAGAAATTGATTTTCTCTGTGAATTCCTCCCTCTGCCTCTTTCTGAGATGGTTTATGAAGCTTGGAGTACAAAAGTGAGAAATGCATATGGTGCGCAGTCCCTATCCCTAAGAGAACCTGGTTTAGGAGAGGCCCAGCCAATATGGCTGTGTACAGGGGCCTCAGGTTCAGTGAAGGGAGCCCACTGGGTATGTTGGTATGGAAGTCTCTAGTGAGGACCACTAGCCAGGGGCGTGGCCCTTCACAGGAGGTTGGACTTCAGTGTTTGCCCTGTGGAGAAAGGTCATGAAGGGATTGGGAGTGGAGCATGGAGCGAGACTGGCTGAGGCAGATGTGGCCTGATGCCAGTCTAGAGTTGGAATTCGTCATCTGCTTTAACCCCACTTTACCTATGTGCAGTTTTATTTTCTACCCACCACTCACACAGAACAATATGAAAGGCATAAGAAAAAAAATCAAGTTCAAGTCACAAGGCAAGCCCAGCAAAATCTCTTTATAGTTAGAGGAATGACAATAAAAGTAGGGCCTTGTGCTTGTGATCATCTTACCCAAAGTCCAACAACAAGTGTCTTAATTTCACTAAAGATTTTGAAAAGTCTATCAGTTTGTAAAAAACAAAAAAGTAAATGGACAACAACTTTTAGAAATCTGAATTTCCATTTTTAAAAGATGATTTACTTTCCTCCTGATTAAAACAACAACAAAATGGCTATGCTTATTTTAAACATCTCTATATTTAGCTCTTCCACAGTTTTTAAATATTTTGTGAATTTTCCACAAAGTTTAAAATAAACTATTCTCCCTTTCAGAATTTAAATGGTTTTTGTTTCCACCTTCCAGTGAGCTGGGTATTATGAACGAATTCATAGCGTCTTAATGGTTTTCTTTTTGTTTTTCTCAACTGATTTTTTTAAAATGACTCATGAGAATTATAAGGAATAAACAAAGTACCCAGTGGAACAACTACTTGAGGGTCAGACTTGGCTGGTATGCTAATTACAATCCCCAGCTCTGTCTGCATTCTGTGGAAGGTGATATCTTCCTGAATTTGCTTTTATTCTAGTAAACTCAGACTTACTTGAGTATTAGGGTCTTCCTTCCAAAATACGACCTTTGAAAATTAATTACCTATTGAAAATAGGTAATTATTCCTATTACTTATTGAAAATAGCGACCTTTGAAAATTAATTACAAGATCTCTTGCCATTTGTTTTATTTTCTCTTAATTTAAATCAGAGTTTGATTTTCCAGTTCTTGGTTTGTCAGCTCCTTCAGCATCGTGTGATTTCTGCATGGCTAGCTACTTTCAATTTCTAGGTTTGTATAATTGTCAGATGTGCCAAGCTTATTGTCTATTTTATGTTTCAACATCCAGAGATGGTCTAATATACTGATAAACATGCTGTGAGAAGGCCCTTGCTCTCCTGTGCTGGTTTGGGTTCTGAACAATTGTCCAACCACGTGCAGTAGACCTCTTTCCTTGAGGACGTGGAATCTTGTCGGGTGAAGCACATGCCACACAGGACTTCCTACTGAGAGTCCTGCTGAATTCTCCTGTAAGATGTTAATGGAGGAGTCACAAATAGAATGTCTTATGTTTAAGTTTAGGACACATCTGGTTAAACAAAGCTAAACACTTTCTTACTACAAATTGTCTCAGCTTTTAATATGCTAATATGGCTTGTGAGTCTTTAAGGGGACACTAAACTATAGGAAATATCCCAAGCTCTTAGGCCACTCAGGGTACATCTTGACAGAGTTGTCATCCACCAGCTTTGGAACTGTCCAAACCACCTGCATTTGCAAGGTGACATCAGTTGGTGTGGGAGATTTGGGCCCCCCTGAGTTCCTTTCCTAAAAATGTGATGTTGGGCCTGGGTCTGAAATCCGCAAAGGAGGCATGAATGAATATAGGAGTGTGGCATGCATACATTCTCATGTGCTGAGAAAGAAGGAACAATTTGTGCAGAGAGGGACTGAGAGGAGAGGCAGAGGTAGTACCCAGTGGTGTTCAGGTCTGAGTTTCAGTCTGCCCTCAGGGCCAGCTGCATCCCTGACCTGTGGGATGCCCTGCCACTCTCTTCACTACACCCTTTCATGCTTAGGCTGCACCAGTTGGCTGTGGTGCAGTCTAGTGACTGAGGGTCCAGTCTTGGGCCTGAACTCCCATTGTAATATTTACCAGTGTGTATGAATGAGGAGGTTCCTCAACTTCTCTGTGCTGCAGCTTCTCATTTGCAAAATGGGCCTATGATTTACTCCTGTCTCAGCATGCGGTTGCAAGCATGAAATGTAATCACTCTTTAGGGAAAAGCACTCAGAAAACTGCCTGGTCCCACAACACACCTTATGAAACAAGAATGCTTTTTCTGGGGACACTTTCAACTTTCTCCCAGATAACTGTGACTCACTAGTTGGGAAAAGTCAGGTAAAGGGCAGGTAACTGCTTGCCATTTTTGGTGGACAAGGGCACAAATTCTTACAGGCTTATTTAAAAAACACCTTGTCTGATGATGTCTTTTGCAGATTGTATGTCCACTCAGTCCTGACTGTCTTTCTCTGCAATCATCTTAGCTCTCATAACCAGTTGTTAGTCTGGAATTGAGAAACAGAAAATTGGGGCTCTTGGGTGGCTCAGTTGGTTAAGCATCTGCCTTCGGCTCAGGTCATGATCCCAGAGTCCTGGGATTGAGCCCCACATCAGGCTCCCTCTCAGGCCTGCTTCTGCCTCTCCCTCTGCCTGCTGCTCCCCCTGCTTGTGCACATGCTCTCTCTCTCTCTCTCTGTCAAATAAATAAATAAAATCTTAAAAAAAAGAGAGACAGAAAATCATTTTATTTCCTTAAATATAATGGAATTTAGAAAGCAAATCTATGATACAAATTCTGGTGGCACATTGTGCAGCTAGAGTAGAAATGGGTTCTCATCTCCTGTTGTCCTGGCCAGGGCTGTCTCCCTGAAGTGCCTCAGTGACTCCTCTTGGTCCCTCTGAGCTCTGTCATTGCAGCCACTGCCCACAGTAAACTGTGGCCCACTCCATCATTCCACCTCCACTCCCAATGGGGACACCTCAGGTGCCCATGTACCTATCTACTTACCTACCTAGAGTTCCCTCCCCATCCACTTCCAGATCTTGGCCTCTTCCTCACCTCCCTCACTGTTACTTAGCCTTGAAGCAGAGGCAGGCTTATGCCCATTAAGAAGCCCCTGGTAGCTGACAACTCCTGTGCTTTGCAGTGGCAAGTCTCTCTGCTGTCTCTTGCTGCACAGCGTAGAAACAGCCCATCCCATGATGGAGGAGGCCCTTCAGTGTGGAAATGGTATTTACGTTTGCCTCCAAAGATGCATGCTCAGGCAATGGTGGGCACACAATAGGGTGGACCTCAAGCCCCTTATGGGGAGGGAGGAAGAAGCCCACAACTGGTGTGCATGGGCTGCCCTTTTTAGTGCTGGCCATGTGGGCAGGACTGTTGGCCTTCCTCAAGGAATCAAGAGAGGAGGCAATCATTTCTCAATTAAGGGAATAATCTAGAGTCAGTTTTCGATTTTGTCTAATGTAATGATTGTGTCATGTAATGACAAGGTAATGATTGCTGATTATTTAAGACACAGATGAGGTCTTAATAAAAATTTTTAAATTCCTAATCGGTCCCCAACAGAGCCACTCATGAGTGTAGAGAATAGTTTTATTTTTACCGATGGAAATTTTTGTGCATGTTACATGTATTAATGCCAATGTAGGTGAGCTGACCAGGTATGCTATCAACAGTCCATTGAGGTCCCACCTCCAACAGAGAGGCTATGAGCATCATCCTTTTGCAGAAATCAATTGTGGGATAGACCTTGACTTGTGTGTGAAGTGGACTTTTTAGAAAAATTGTGTAGCTTTTTAGTTGAGTGTGTTACATGCAGAGAAGAGCTAACAGAGCTCCCGGAGACTGCTGTCCTTAGAAAGGCCTGCTTACAAGGTTGCCATCAGCTGGCCTCTGGGGACCTGGATTTTGGGAGGGCTCCCATGATTCCCTGACAAGAGGCCTTGCTGTGCCTAAACAGAGCAATGTGGTCTCTGTTGACACCTACGTCCTTCCAGGGGTCTGGAACTTGGATATGTGCCAGGTGAGGGTGCTTATGTGACTTGTGCCAGTGAAAACTCTGGGCACTGAATATCTAATGAGCTTCCTTGGTAGACAGTACTTCACATGTGTTGTCACAACTTTTTGCTGGGGGAATTCAGTACACTCTGTGGGACTCCACTGAGAGAGGACTCTTGGAAGCTTGCTGATTTTGCTTTCATCCTTTGATTACTGATTTTGTTTTTGCTCTAATAAATGTAGCCCTGACTATGACTATATACTGAGTTGCCCTAGAGGGTTGATGAATCTGGAAGTGGTCTTGGGCCCCTTGACACATAACTATTTGAGACAGTTTTAGTCTCAAATATTTAAGTTAGTAATAATACTTTAAGGGATTACCTCCCATTGAGGTGTGTGGGTGTGTATATTTGATTTTTTATTGTGGTAAAATATAATATAACATTTACCATTTTAAACAATTTTAAGTATGCTGTTCAGTGGCATTAAATATATCCACATTGTTATGCAACCATTACCACAGAACTCTTCATTATGTGAAACTAAACTCTGTATTCATTAAATAATAACTCCTCTTTCTCATCTGTCCCTTGTCCCTGGCAACTATCTTTCTACTTTATGTCTCTATAAATTTGACTCTTCTAGGTACCTCATACGAGTGCAGTGATACAATATTTGTTTTTTTTTAAAGATTTTATTTATTTATTTGACTGAGAGAGATCACAAGTAGGCAGAAAGGCAGACAGAGAGAGCAGGGAAGCAGGCTCCCTGTTGAACAGAGAGCAGATGCGGGGCTCAATCCTAGGACCCTGAAATCATGATCTGAGTTGAATGCAGAGGTTTTAACCCAATGAGCCACCCAGGCACCCCAATATTTGTTCTTTTGTGTCTGGCTTATTTCACTTAGCATAGTGTCCTCAAGTTTCAGTCATGCTGTAGCATGTGTCAGAGTTACTATTCTTTTTTAGGCTGAATGCTCCTCCATTGCGTGAAGATACCCCATTTTGTTTATCTATTCATTGATCAATGGACATTTGAGTTGCTTGTATTTTTTGGCTATTGTGGAAAATGCTGCTATGAACATGGGTGTACAGATATGTGATGTAGTCTCTGTTTTCCCTTCTTTTGCGTAAATACCCAGAAGTAGAATTACTACATCATATGGTAATTCTATGTTTAATTTTTTGAGAAATTTCCATACTATTTTCTTTTTAAATTTGTTTGTTTTTGTGAGAGAGGGCAAACAAGTGAGCCAGCATGAGTCGGGGGGAATGGCAGAGGGAGAAGCAGACTCCCCACTGAGCAGGGAGCCTTATGCAGGACCTGAGGATGGTGACCTGAGCCAAAGGCAAATGCCTAACTGACTGAACCATCCAGGCTCAGCACACTATTCTCTACAGTGGCCACACTATTTTACTTTCTTACCAGTAATGTACAAGTGTTTCAATTTCTCCACATCCTCGCCAACATTTGTTATTTTCTATGTTCTTGATAATAGCCATCCTGTAGGGTATGAAGTGGTATCCAATTGTGGTTCTGTTATTGTTAGTGAGAGATTTGGTTGTACAGATAACTGTACCGAGAGAAATTATTTGGACTATTCAATTTAACACTTCTGCTTCAAACATTAAAATATTTCAAGTAGGAAGTCAGACAACAGCTTATTTTACATACAAAGAGAGAGCTGGCTAGATATTTGGTATTCCATCGTCATAACGTTTAGATCTGAAATTGTCAACCAAAAAAGAACTGGTATTTTAACAATCTAATTTTTTATGTTGAAATTTACTTATTCAAGAAAATCTAAGGTTTTGACAATTTAATTTCACACAACTGTTTTTCATTCTATTTAAATTATTCCATCCCTTTACTTCAGCATGTCTTTATGTAATAACCTAAATTCAAGGCCATGATAACTTTCTTTTATTTTGTGCATCAAATGGAGGGCTGCATAATTTACAGCACCAGCACCTTAAAGATAAAAAAATAAATTAAAAATACAACCACATTTTTAAGAATGATTTCATGATCTTTTTGCTACTGGGACAACCAGATTACCCTTTGAGATTATGGACTTTAAGAAGTGTGCCTAAATTCCCATTTATAGCCTAAGCTATTGATGAGTTTCATTATCTTATCTAATTCAAATTCATATACACTTCAAGCTGTCTAGTATTGCAGTGTAAATCATTTTATTGCCTCAAAATGCTTTTTAAATGAGCATCTTGATTAGGAAATAAATTAACATTACATTTTATTCTCTTTGTAGCTATAGAACTAATTAAAAGTTTCAAAGATAACTGGCAGTATTATAAACTAATATAGAATTTAGGGATGATTTGTGTATGTGTGTGGAAAACTAGTGCTAAATCTATAATTGAATAAGGTGTTTTTCAGTTTATTCATTTTATAATCGAATAAAGCATTTTCAGTACCATTTATTAGTTATTTTAAAAATTAACTATGGGGGCCCCTAGGTGGCTCAGTGGGTTAAAGCCTCTGCCTTCAGTTCAGGTCATGATCTCAGGGTCCTGGGATCAAGCCCTGCACTGGGCTCTCTGCTCAGCAGGGAACCTGCTTCCCGCTCTCTCTCTGCCTCCTCTCTGCCTACTTGTGATCTCTATCTCTGTCAAATAAATAAATAAAATCTTAAAAAAATTAACTGTGCTTATGATAGAGATGTTATCAAGAAAATGCTAAGATAATTGATTAAAAAGTGAAAAAATTCAAGTTGAAATGTTTTCTCATCTTTAGCTATATGGTTAGATTTTCCCTGGTTTGACTCATGGTTTTAACATTAGGTAAACATGGCCTTACATTAATTTTTATCTATAACGTATTTATTACATGGGGGAAAATAACTGTCATCACTTAAATAGCAAATAAAATAATCACTATTACCACTATATGATTAATTCAAATAAGTCTACAATTTCTCTTCCTCTCTCTCTTGCTTCTGTTTTTTTTTTCCGTTTTCCTTTCCTTCCCTCCTTTCTTCCTTCCTTTGTTTACTAACATGTAAGTAAAACAATGCTTGAGGACTAATACTAGCAGAGATCGAGAACTATTATAAGTTCTGGGGCACCTGGGTGGCTCAGTGGGTTAAAGCCTCTGCTTTTGGCTCAAGTCATGACCTCAGGGTCCTGTGATGGAGCTGCCTTCGGCTCAAGTCATGATGTCAGGGTCCTGTGATTGAGCCCCGCATCAGGCTCTCTGCTCGGCAGGGAGCCTGCTTCCCCCTCTCTCTCTGCTTGCCTCTCTGCCTACTTGTGATCTCTCTCCTCTCTGTCAAATGAATAGATAAAATCTTTAAAGAAAAAAGAACTATTATAAGCTCTAATAAAGAGAATAGTGTGGTATTGATGAAACACTAGAAAAATGGTTTGGTGTCATTAAATGGGAAAGAATGGAGAACCCAGAGACAAACTCAACTTGATTATTGTTCTCTGATTTATGACAAAGTTTACACAGCAGTTTAGTAATGAAATATTTTTATTTACAATAGATGGTGCTCTGTCAATTGGCTATCTATATGGAAAGAAAATGTACCTTGACTCCTACCTCACATCATACACAAAAATCATTTCCATGTGGATTTCAGATCTAAACATGAAAGAATGTAAATCTTTTAAAGGGAAACATTCAAAAGGTTATTACTGAACTTAAATAGGACAACATTTAATAAATAAGACCCAAAAGGCACTAACCATAAAAGAAAAAAAGAAGAGAAATCAAACTGTATTGAATACCTTTTGATCATCAAAAGTTACTATTAAAAGAGAGAAAAGGCAACTTAAAAAGTGGGAGAAAATATTTACATACAAGAAAGGATTCATATTAAGAATATATAAGGAGCTCTTATCAGTAAGAGCTAAATCAGTAGGAATTCCTACACACATAATCCAATAGAAAAATGAGCAAATCATTTGCCTGACATTTCACTGGAAGAGGATATCCAGTAGCCAGTAATCACATGAAATGATTCTGAAATTCATTAGTTATAAGAGAAATTCAAATAAAAACCATAATGCCATATTATTACAAACGCTTATGTATGACTAAATCGAAAAAGACAAAAATAGCAAATGTTGGTGAGGATAGGAAGCAACTGGAACTCATGTACACTCATTGCTAATGGAAATGTACGTTGCTGCCATTACTTTAGAAACACTTTGATAGTATCTGCTAAAGCTGAACATCTGTGTATCCTATGAACCCTCAGCTCCACTCCTAAGTACATTCCTAACAGAAACATAACTTTATTTCCATTTTAAAATATACTAGAATGCTAATACTAGCAGTGCAAATTAGATATACAATATGTAACAATATGGAAGAATCTCAAAAGCATGATGTTGAGTGGAACAAGTCAGACACAAAAGAGTATATATAATTTCAATAACATTAAGTACCAATATAGGAAAGCTAATTTGTGTGAGAAACTAGAATAGTGATTCCTCTTGAGGAGTGATGTAGTGAAAAGATGGGGCACCTGCACCCCAATGTTCATAGCAGCAATTGTCTGCAATAGCCAAACTGTGGAAGGAGCCCAGATGTCCTCTGACAAATGAATGGGTAAAGAAGATGTGGTTCATATATTCAAGGGAATATTACTCAGCCATTGGAAAGGATGAATACCCGCCATTTGCATTGACATAAATGGAAATGGAGGGTATTATGCTAAGTGAAATAAGTCAGTCAGAGAAAGATAATTATCATAGGGTTTCCCTCATAGGTGGAATATAAGAAATAGTACCAAAGATCATAGAGGAAGGGTGGGAAAACTGGGAAGAAATCAGACAGGGAGACAAACCATGAGAGACTCTTGACTCCAGGAAACAAACTGAGAGTTACAGAAGGGAGGGGAGTAGGGGGACGGGGTAACTGAGTGATGGGCATTAAGGAGGGCATGTGTTGTGATGAACACTGGATGTTATATGCAACTAATGAATCATTGCACACTGTATCAAAAGCTAATGATGTTTTATGTTGGCTAATTGAATTTAAATTGAAAAAAATCATGGGAAGTCTTTGGGTGCTA
This sequence comes from Nasua narica, assembly GCA_028533885.1. Taxonomy (NCBI): domain Eukaryota; kingdom Metazoa; phylum Chordata; class Mammalia; order Carnivora; family Procyonidae; genus Nasua; species Nasua narica. Next base: position 22,367,336 of record CM052797.1, on the reverse strand, counting down.
GTAATGTCATATTTTATGACAGTGCATGCTCAGTTTATAATAATCTCATTGATGCACGTATATATTTATTTTTGTATTTATACTTAATCCATGGATCAATTGCCTGTTGGCTGGTCACCTGTTTTTTTTTTTTTTTAAAGATTTTATTTATTTATTTGAGAGACAGAGAAAGTGAGAGAGCATGAGAGAGAAGGTTAGAGGAAGAAGCAGACTCCCCGTGGAGCCGGGAGCCCAATGTGGGACTCGATCCCGGAACTCAAGGATCATGACCTGAGCCGAAGGCAGTCGCTCAACCAACTGAGCCACCCAGGCACCCTGGTCACCTGTTTTTTAACTAAAGCTTTATTGGAACACGGAGATGCTCATTCAGTGATGTATTGCCTATGTTACTTTCATCTTATAATAGAGAGTTAAATTGCTAGATCCACAGTACTTAAAAATAGGCAAACAAGTTTTGTTCAGATATAGACAAAGATATACAGAGCTGCAAATATGTGTGTTTGTGCTAGGTGTGCATGTGTGTATGAGCCTGTGTATATGTACATGTGAGTATGCATGTCTGTGTATGTGTGTGTATACGGGCATGAGTGTATATAGACAAATGTGCATGTATACATGTGAGCCTATATATGTGCATTTGTAAATGTGTATGAGTGTGTGTATGTATGGCTGAGTGCATATATGCATGTGAGACTGTGTACATCTCTGCACATATTTGTACACATGGATACAGCTGTAAACACACACATATGCCTCACATGCATGCATACGTGTGGGTATGCCTTCACATGTGTGAACTATATTGTGATTTGGTGTATACACATGTACACCTGTGTGTGAGAGTGCATGCATAAATGTTCCTGCATGTATGCATCCATGTGTTTTCTTCAACACATGCTCATGTGTAGGTGTGTGCATGTATGTTCATGTGTGTGCCTATGTGTTTTACAAGTGAGAGAGAGAATGTGTGTGTAGCTTCAGCTGGATATTGTCAGTGTGTAGCTTCAGCTGGATATTGTCAGTTAAATTTCTCTCTTGTCTTGTGCAACTATTTGAGTTAATGTTTCAAGGACAGCAGCTGCATTAAAATAAATAGCCTTCTCAAGAATGTGCATAAATTCTCCAATAAAAAAACAAATAAATGAAAACCAGCGCTTCTCACATGTTGTTGTGGGTTTTAGGAGGGATGATATTTGAAAGGAATTTTGCATTTTAAAAAGAATAATTTATGGAATATCAAAGACAAATCATTTGAGACATTGTTTCCAGATTATTTTCTTTCTGGCAGAGGGAGGGAGTCTGCATCTATCTATAAGAGCCACTTGTATTTGTCTCTTGTACTGTCTGACCCAGCAACCCAGAAAAAATATGCATACACCTTTGATTACTTATGTTAGAGTGTCTTGAAATGTTTTAGAAGATAGTTAATCCCGAAGGCATGTTGCTACTTAAAGTCTGTAACAATGAAGAACAACCAGAAACTGAGAAATTATTCTTCTGTTTTTATATCCAAACTATTTTTTTTCAGTTCATGGGCCTTACTTGAAGCCATTTTGAATGAAAAGGAAAATGGACTTAAAAAATTAACTATAATCCAGACTTCATTTAGATATCCTTACTTTTTCCCTAGTGTTTTTTCTTTTTTTTTCTGTTCCAGGGTCCCATCAAGGGGACCACATTATGTGTAGTTATCATATCTCCTAAGTCTCTTCTTGGCCATGTCAGTTTCTGCATTTCCATGTTTTTAATGCCCTTGGCACTTTTAAAGTGTATTAGTCAGATGTTTTGCAGAATAACACTCAATTCAGATTTATCTGACATTATTTTCATGCCCAGACTGGGATTGTGGGTTTCGGAGAGAAAGACCACAGATTTAAAGTGTTCTTTTTATCACATCATATTTAGGGTACATATTATCCTCTTTTTTTTTAAAGATTTTATTTACTTATGAGAGAGAGAGGGAGAGAGAGAGAGAGAATACATGAGCAGAGGTAGGGACAGAGAAAGAAGCAGACTCCCCTGCTGAGCAGCGAGCTCAACATGGGACTCAATTCCAGGACCCTGAGATCATGATCTGAGCCGAAAGCAGACGCTTAATTGACTGAGCCACCCAGGTGCCCCGAGGGTACACATTATCGACATGACTTATAATTATTGATGTTAACTTGATCCCTGGGCAGAAGAAGTAATTGTTAGGTTTCTTCACTGCAAAGTTCCTCCCCATTCCCCATACTATCCTCTTTGGAGAAAAGTCAGTGTGTGTAGACCACACTTATAGGAGTGGGGTTTTGCTCTGGGGTGGAGTAGCTAAGAACATATTTAGAATTCTTCTATATAGATTTGTTTATTCCCTTCCAATTATTTACTTATTCACTCATTTTATTTTTATCAGTATAGACTCATAAAATTTTATACTTTGTTAATGCAATACTACTTTATTTTTTATTCAAATTATTTCACCTTTGGCCATTGGGAGCTCTTTCTGTTGTCTCCTGTGTCCCATTGACATAACCGAACATTGTGCTTTATTGTGTGTTTCTTTGAGTTCTTTCTTATTTCTTAGCATTACAGTATATCACAGGCTCATCTTATATATCCTGCTCCAGTCCTAGAATTAGCCCTTTCTTAAATGAGCCCTGTTTATTTATTTTATTATTTTACTTTATTTTATTTATCTTTCAAATTGGGAAATGATATTAGAAAACAAGATCTAGCCCTCAGTGTGGTTATCAATACTGGGATGTCATTGATTTTAGATCCTCTCAGCATATAGAACATGGAAATATGTGTGTATACACACATATGTATATATACACACAGGTATATAAATATTTCTAAAACATCTGTTCTAAAACCATCTGTTTCCATACTAAGCTAAATAGGAGTTCATATTGATGTCTCCAACTCTAATCCATTAATGTATAGGAAATTCTAGCCTCTACCCATTGCTTATCTGTAACCTCTCATTCCAACTGTATTAACTCACCATCTGCCATCCATCTACTTAATTGTCCAGTTCCAATACACATATATAGCAATATTAGATTTCTGTTTTTTCCCCAAATATGTTTATTATATTTTTTCAGTGTTACAAGATTCATTGTTCATGCACCACACCCAGTGCTCCATGCAATAGTGCCCTTCTCAATACCCACCACCAGGCTCGCCCAACCCCTCACCCCCACCCCTCCAAAACCCTCAGTTTGTTGCTCAGAGTCCACAGTCTCTCCTGGTTCATCGCCCCCTCCAATTTCCCCCTATTCACCCTTCCCTTCCTTCTCACAATGCCCTCCATGTTTTTCCTTGTGCTCCACACGTAAGTGAGACCGTAAGATAATTGACTCTCTCTGCTTGACTTATTTCACTCCACATAATCTCTTCTACTCTCTTCCATGTTGATACAAAAGTTGGATATTCATCCTTTCTGATGGAGGCATAATATTCCATTGTATAGATGTACCACATCTTTCTTATCCATTCATCTGTTGAAAATCAATGCACAAAAATCAGTTGCTTTCCTATACACTAACAATGAAAATATGGAAAAGGAAATTAGAGAATCGATTCCATTTACTATCACACCAAGAACCATAAGATACCTGGAAATAAACTTAACCAAGGAGGTAAAGGATCTGTACTTGAGGAATTACAAAATGCTCATGAAAGAAATTGAAGAAGACACAAAAAGGTGGAAAAGCAGTCCATGCTCATAAACATTGTTAAAATGTCTATACTGCCCAGAGCAATCTAGACTTTCAATGCCATCCTGATCAAAATTCCACCAATTTTTTTCAAAGGGCTGGAACAAATAATCCTAAAATTTGTATGGAACCAGAAAAGACCCTAAATTGCTAAAGAACTGTTGAAAAAGAAAAACAAAGCTGGGGGCATCACATTGCCTGATTTCAAGCTTTACTACAAAGCTGTGATCACCAAGACAGCATGGTACTGGCACAAAAACAGACACATAGACCAGTGGAACAGAATAGACAGCCCAGAGATGGACCCACAACTCTATGATCAAATAATCTTTGACAAAACAGGAAACAATATCCAGTGGAAAAAAGACAGTCTATTCAATAAATGGTGCTGGGAAAACTGGACAGCTATGTGTAGAAGAATGAAACGTGACCATTCTCTTACAACATACATGAAGATAAACTCGAAATGGATAAAAGACCTCAAACTGAGGCAGGAATCAATCAAACCCTAGAGAAGAACATAGGCAGTAACCTCTTTGACATCAGGCACAGCAACTTCTTTGAGGACATATCTCCAAAGGCAAAGGAAACAAAAGCAAAAATGAACTTTGGGACTTCATCAAGATAAAAAGCTTCTGCACAGCAAAGGAAACAGTGAACAAAATAAACAGGCAACCCACAGAATGGGAGAAGATATTCGCAAATGACACTACAGACAAAGGGCTGATATCTAAGATCTATAAAGAACTCCTCAAACTCAACACTCACAAAACAGATAATCACATCCAAAAATGGGCAGAAGACATGAACAGACACTCTCCAAACAAGACATACAAATGGCTAACAGACACATGAAAAAAGGTTCATCATCTTTAGCCATCAGGGAGATTCAAATCAAAACCACACTGAGATACCACCTTACACCAGTTAGAATGGCCAAAATCAACAAGACAGTAAACAACAAATGCTGGAGAGGATGTGGAGAAAGGGGAACCCTCTTCCACTGTTGGTGGGAATGCATGTTGGTGCAGCCACTTTGGAAAACAGTGTAGAGATTCCTCAAAAAATTAAAAATAGAAATACCGTATGACCCTGCAATTGCACTACTAGGTATTTACCCCAAAGAAGCAGATGCAGTACAAAGAAGGGCCACATGTACCCCAACGTTTGTAGCAGCAATGGCCACAATCGCCAAACTGTGCAATATTAGATTTCTTAAACTGTACTCCCAACTTTATTTACTAGAGTCCAGTGCTTTTGTACAGTTCCTTTTTCATTTAGTCTTATAAGCTACACTCATTTATAGTTATTTAGATCAGCAACCCTTTACCAGCCAGTGAGGCTGTTTTCTACATTTATAATGCAGTAGATTATTTTGTCACAGTCTAAGGGGACCCTAGACTTGACCCTAGAAAGGGGTCACACCCTAGAGAGAGGACCCTAGACCTCTTAAATGGTCTTTGGAAATTTGCATACATTAAAGTTCACTCTTTTTGCTGTTTCACCAATTTAAAGAATCCCTATGCTTCACCTATTTAGTTTATCCTTCCTTCCATCATAGCCCCAGGCTACCACTGATCTTTTTACTATCTCTATAGTTTTGTCTTTTTAGAATGTCACATACATCTAATCATATTGTTTATAGCCTTTTAAGATAGGCTTTTTTTTTTTCACTTAACAGTTTGAATTTAAGATTTATGGATGTCTTTTCTTGGTTTGATAGCTAATTGAACAGCTTTTTATCACTGAATAGTATCTCATTGTATGGATACACTAGAGTTAATCATTCACCTACTGAAGGGCATTTTGTTGGCTTCCAGTTACTGGAAATTATGAATAAATTATGAATAAAACTGTTATAAATATACAAGTTTGAATTATGCAGCTCTTTATGTGGGCATGAGTTTTCAGATCTGTTGAGTAAATACTTACTTAGGAGCATGATTGCTGAGTTATATCATGAGACTATGTTTAGCTTTGTAAAAACTTGCCAAACTGTCTTATGAAATGGTTATACAATTTTGGAAGAGTTGTTTTAAAAATATGCCTAACTTTTATCATTTATATGGCAGGAATCTAAGTTTTGGCATTACCTGAGATCAAGGTATAAAGCATAAGTTGTTTAGATTAAATGCTGAGATTTTAGACTTAAAGACAAGTGTGATTCAATAATTAACATATCATTCTTGGCTATGAATCTTAGGTACGTCAGTAACATTAATGTTATAAATGGGAAATTTTGCTATTATTTCCCTAAGACCCTGATGTTAGGGATAATGATCAATTTAAAGGATCATAATTTCATACATTAATTTTCTTATATGGTCAGGAATGTTAATGTTAATATTATTATTTTGAAAATTTTCATTAAGTATTTAAAACCTTTCTGAGATAAAAGGCTTTTAAAAATATTCTTTCTCAATTGTATTAGTTAGCTTGGGCTGCTATAACAAAATACCATAGAGTAGGTGGCTTAAACAATAGAAATTTGTTTCTTACAGTTCTAGAGGCTGGGACATCCAAGTCAAAGCTTCCAGCTGATTTAGTTCCTGGTGACGACTCTTGGCTCGCAGATAGATGGCTACCTACTTGCTGTGTCCTCACTTGGCAAAGAGACAGTGCTCTAGTGTCTCTTCTTTAAAAGAACCAGCTCTATTAGATTAGGGTCTCACATTTATGACATCATTTAACCTCATTGATCCTTATCTAGTAGTCTGGACCAAAGATAGTTCTTCTGCCCATGAGACATGCAGAAATGTAAGTGACCAGTGGAAAGCCATTTCCCAACAGCTTTCTCCCTGGTCTTCAGTAGCCTTTCATTGAGTTTGCTCAGCTAAACACTAATTCCTGATCTACCTTTGTAAAGCACTCTCTAGTTATGTCAGACTTAAACATCTGCTTCTGTTACTGCCATGTTCAGAAGTATCTAAGGTTCTCTGGGGTTTGTTAGTTCCTTTAGAATGACAACTCTGTTGTGGCATTCATCACATTTTGCCTTCTTTTACATGCCCTTTTTCCTATTAGACTGTAAACTTCTTGAGAGGACTGACCATATTTTAAAAAATATTTTAATACCTGACAATGTTTAGTATAGTAGGTATATCAATAACATTGATGTTTTCAGTCTTAGGAAATTAGATGTGATTTCTGAATCATAGTTCCTAATGTGTCATTATATTAGAAGGTAGATTACTAGGAACTATCAGAATTAAAATATTAATTATCTATACATATGTATACATATGTGTATCTTACATCAACTGTGTAAAAGTTCAGTGTCCTACTTAGAGAGATCCCCAAAATTCACATATAGACCCTTCCTTCTTGAGGCTTACAACCTGGATGAAGATATTGGTCATATACACAAGCAAAGAAAGCTAGAAGTATGGACAGGATAGCATAGGTTTGAAGTTAATAGTCAAGAGTGTGAGACACCAGGAATGGCAAGCCTGGTGGAATTTCTATGGCCTGAACTTGCAAGCTTGACTTTGGGATGGACTTGGAGGGTGACTATGGTTACATAAATGGTGAGAGAAGGGAAAAACTTTCCAAGTGAGGGCCTCACCTGAAAAAAGACTTGGGGGCAGAAGGCCTGAACTCTGATGGGTGATGACTCCATCCTGTTGATTGTTGCTATGGAAGCTTGGTGCAGACTACTTTTAGAGGATTGTGGTACAGCACCTAGCCTTGCAATGATGAGTTGTCTCCATCTAGAGCCAAAGGCAGGGATGCTCACTGTCCCCTAGAATAGATTCGAGTTCCTTACACTCTGAATGTCTCTCCTAACATGCCTGTGCAGGTGTCACCTGACTGCTTTGAGTTGCCCTATGGGAACTGAGGCTCTGGGAACTGGCTGAAGACAGGCTAATGCTCAGACTACCTGCTGGGCCACAAGTAACAAGTCCCTTTGTCTAACCCCAGAGTCGGGTCCCTGTCTTTTGGCAGCCTCCATGAGGGGTTGGATAGGCATGCTGTTCACTTTGAAGTCATTCAAAGATCACCATCAGCAGATTTTGTAAGGAGAAGCCTCCTCAAATGGGAAATTTGAGAAGTTTTTATAAGAAATATTTACATGGGAGAATTTAGTAAGAGGGAGGGCATTACCGTCCTTGTACCTGAAGGTACAAGTGAAGGATGTTACGGAAATTTGGAGAAGGAGGCAGATTACAGCTGGCCGATTAGTGCTCTTCTTTGACAAACTTCCCCAAATAGTTGGGACGTTGCTCCCAGCATACATACTATGTAAACATGTATGTAAATACACATATATGCATGCAGAAGCATATGCAGGTTTGCGTATGTATTTGTGTATACATATATTTTGCACACACATATATATTCCTTTTAAAAGATTAAAAATGAGAGCATACTGTATACACTATTCTGCAGCACTTTGTTTTTTCAGTTCACAATAAAGCTTAAAAGACAGTTTCCATCAGAATTCATATAACTCTCCTGCTCTTTAATGTTGTTTTGTATTCTATTATGTGCTGGATCTTTATTTACGTGTTGTCTGTTGATGGAGATGTTTTTCTGGATTTTGCTAGCCTGTTATGGATGCCTTTGGATATGTACATGTCTCTAGATTGCACTCTTACAAGTTGAATGCCAGGGTAAGTGTTCTTGGTTATTAATAATTTACTGGTTTTTGCCAAATTGCCCTCTCAATAAGTTATACTAATTTACTTCATCCCACAAGCTTCTCTCTAAACCTTTACCAATACTGTATGCTATCTTTTTATATTTGCCAATTTAATATATAAAAATGTCATCTCATTGTATAATCTCTTAGTTTAAGCACTGCTTTGGGGGAGTTTATTTGCTTTGTACATGTATTGTCTGGGCACAGCCATCATGAAACCTTTCCTGCAAGCTGTATCCCTTGCTCCTGACGCATGCCAGGAACAGTCCAGCTGTTGGGTGATTCCCCTAGATGAAATGCTCACAGATTTCACCATGGACTGAGGCCTCTGAGCAAAAGAATTTCCCACCTTCCCCATTCCTTTAGTTAAAATTATTTCCTCAAATATTTCAGTATTTTATTCTGTGGTATCTTACTTGGATTGTTGACTGGAGGTCAGTCTTTCCCATCTCTCCCTGCTGTGTTGGCAGCCAGAGGCACAGAAAAAGCCCTGTTCCAGGGGTGGAGCTTCCCTGGGCATGCTGGGCACTCCTTTTTGATGTCCACAATCATTTCCTCATTTATCCATGGGGCAAAGCCACATTTTTGTTTTAATATGAGCACACCTGTACTTAGTATATCTTAAAGACAAATTGAACCAAACTTAACTAATGTTTTAACATTTATACTTGTTTTTGTGTTTTAGCTTTTCCTTGAATAGTCAGTGGACAGTTGTAGATTTTTTAGTAATTGTGTTACTATCCTAAATATGTCAAATATTCTACATCATCTTCATCTGTCTTTTGTCGATAGGCATCATCATATGTCTTAAACATTTCTTAATCATTTTCTATTTATTGCTGTACATTTTATCTATTTATATTCTGCAGTCTCAGTCACCACTTTTCCATGTTTATGTAATAGCCCATTCTTCTCCACTGATAAGATCTTTCTTATGTTCCTCTCACTTAGTTGTTTTCTTTTTGTCTTTTCAAAGTAAACTGATTTCCCCCTATCTTTTATGTATAGATTTTAAAAGATGCAACATACTGTTGTTTCCTCAGCTCTGGTTTAAGAGGTTTCTTTATTATCTTTTATCAGTGCTTACTGATGATACCCTGGATTTGTTATTTCCATCCTTTTGAGCATGAAATATGTGTGAGAAGTCTCTTTCTTCTACATCATGAAGTTCAGTATACTACTACACTCCACTGTAATTACAGATCTTAGTGATCTGATAGATACATTGTCTTCATGGAAAAGCTCTTAACGAAGATGAAGTAGTCCCCTTTTATGAACTCAAGTATCTTGCATATCTGATGGTTTCTATTCTCTTATTTCCATTTTTCAAATAAAAGTTTGTTGGGACCTGGAAGACTAATGACATTTTCTGTAATTTCTGTGTTACTTGAGCCTAACTAAGGTGTGGTGTCTTCTTAGGTTTTGCATGTAAGTGTGTGTGTGTGTGTGTGTGTGTGTGTGTGTGTGTGTGTGTAGCTGTGAAAAAGCAGATAAAGAAGTCCTTGAAAGTGGCTTAAACCCCTGCTGAACTCAGAAGATGCAAGGAGGGAGAAGGGGAAGAGAGGACTTTCCCATTTGCCTGGGAGGCTGGACAGATGCTGGCCCACTTTTTTTTTTTTTAAGATTTTATTTATTTGGGAGAGAGAGAGCACAAGCAGGGGGAGGGGGAGAGGGTAAAGGGAAGGGAAAGAAACAGACTCCTTGCTGAGAGGGAGCATAGAGCTCCATGTGGGGCTCCAGGCAGGGCTCCATCCCACAACCCTGAGATCATGACTTGAGCCAAAGTTGAAGGCTTAACCGAATGAGCCACCCATATGTCCCTAGCCCCACACTTCTTCTTTTTTTTTTTAATTTAATTTTATTTTTTCAGTGTTCCAAGGTTCATTGTGCATGCACCACACCCAGTGCTCCATGCAATACGTGCCCTCATCAATACCTACAACCAGGCTCACCGAACCACTCCCCCAACTTCTTATCCAGATGTGGGTAGAGCTGAGTGAGGGACTTTGCCCTCTGCTCTCACATTCCTGTGGCAAAGCCATCCCCTACTCTTTCCCTTATTCATTCAGAGAAACATTGCTTCCCAGCAGCACCCCCTGTGATCCCTCTGAGCCCATAACTGTTCTTATGCCCTATGTGTGGGGCCAGAGCTCTGGCTAGGACCCTGACTGGGGTGGGGCAGAGAACCCCTGAGCATCCATAGTGGGCGTGTGGGAAAAATGTGTTTTGGAGACAAGTATTTTTATGATGAGGAGCAGTTGTAGACAGACTGGGATGACTGCCAGGCATGTATTAATGAGGGCCTTGGCAAAGCAAAATACAGGAAAGGATGGCCTTGAGTGTTTTACCTCTAGTTAGCAGTTACAGTTAGACAGTCATAGTAGGAGAGACAGGTGCTATTTAATTGGGATGGTGAGTAACTAGAGAATTCTTTACATCACACATTTCTTCCTTCCTCTAAGTAAAAGAGGGTTTACTCTTTTGTTATTATTGGAATTGGATATTGTTGAGACACTTTAGAAAAAGAAAAGTGAGTGGACAGTTTTAGATCCTGAATTGGGAAATGATTAGTAACTTCACTAAAATGGTAGTGCCATAAGCAAAAGTGCAGTTTAATCGTGTAATTACCTTTAATCTTTTTAATGAACGATTTTTTAAAGTTTTATTCTTCATCCTATCAATACTAAAACCTGTTATTAAATTCTTTCCAGACAAAGTGCCACCACTCTGTTACATTATTTCATAATCAATTTAAGTGAGATTAATGAGGGAAATAAGGGAATTTTTTTTGCCTTCACATTACATAATGGATGAATTCTCCTCTTTTTGCTAGGAACTCAATAAGAGAAAATATTTTCTCTCAAGAATTTTTCTTTTGTAAAATCCTTATAATTTTATAATAGAATAGTAATTGAATACTAAAAGTCTAGATGTATATTATTCTATATGTTGTTGGTAAAATGAATTTGGGTATTTCTATGGGCAGAAGGTTGTGGTGGATTTAGATGAATGAAGACTTTCATCCGGGAATTCGCCTGATTGATGGTGGGTCTTCTCTCCAATATCTATCTCATGGTTGAGTCACCAACCTCATTATACATACAATATCACTTAATAAGAATGCTCAGCATGTTGTGAAAATTATTTATGGAATTATTTATGGAATCCCCCAATCCAACTTCGAGATCATTTTTATAAAGTGATTTGAAGTAAAAATGAATTGATCCTGCACCAGTTTAATCATTGTCAAGCTCTCTGGCCACAAAGTCAATGCAGGGTTAAAGGACTCACATCTGCAGAGGGCTCCTGCACCTGGCATGGGGATGGAAATTTGTGCCCTTTCCTATTTTGTCATCATATTATCTAGATGACCAGGACTTACTAGTTTTATTTTATAGGTAGCTGAGGCTGACATGATTTCTGTGACTTGATCATGATGACAAAGCTACATTACCCTACTGCTAAAGTGATGTGGGTGCTGTCAATCCCAGACACAGAGTTGTGTTTCTCTATATGGAGAGAGAAAAGATGAGCTTTTATCACAGTATTTCAAGACTCTAAAATAGCACTCAGTCATTTTCTTTTCTTGATCCACTTATGAATTGAAAAAAATCAATAGATCTGAGTTTCCTAAACTTCAAAAATTGATAACATTTTGAATTAGAATAGTTCTTCTGAAGTGGGAAGCAACAGAAGAGGGAGGGGAAATGCCATCCATTGTCAAAGTGAATAAAACACTTCAGAACAGTTAGATTCAGCATTACTCCAAATGGAATTTATAAGAAATTGAAGAAATATGGGAAATTGGAAGATAAGTTGAAAGGCTTGCATGGTCTAGAGTAGGTTCATGTGAAGCAGAAAGAGGGCCAAGAGGAAGAGGTTAGGAAGTTGGGAATCCTGGAGGAGGCTGGAGGAAGCAAATAATGTGGAGGACACCTGATTGTTCTCCCAGAGGTGACAATGAGAGCTAGATGGGTAGACAAGAATATTGAGGTGAGGAGGGTCCATTCAGCCCAGGAGAAAGGAGGTCTAGAAGATACTGAGGCAGGAGCAGGACATCTATTATCCTGGGACATGACAGATGCAAACCAGTCTGGGTTTGGAGTAATAATCCATCTGGATTCCTCACTCACTACTTCCCATCAACCCACCTCCAGTGTCCAACTTGACTCCAGACCCAATTTTCTAAGGCTCATCCTCCCTGATGCCCTGTTCCCCCGAATACACACCTCACATCCTCCCCTTTCTTCAGGGCATGTTCTCCCCTTTTCAGTTAATCTGGTACATTTTCCTAAATATTTAGACCAGAAACCTCAGTCATAGAATGTCAATGCTATACTGAAATTTACAGATCATTTTCTAATCCTTACTCAAAACTATGCATCATTTCCCAATTTCACATGTCCTCCAGCTCCTAAGAATGCCCATTTTGGGTATAATTCTACATTTAGACAATTTTTCTTCATAAGGAAGTGGATTCTGCCTCCAGTGGTCTTCTCCCTTGCTTTTTATTCATAGGTCCTAGTGCAAAATTCTCAGCGCAAAAGGAAAGTGATTTTAACTTCTTCCCCTGGTCAGTGACTCAGTCAGTTCAGGCTACTATAACAAAGTCATTGATTGTAAACTATAGACATTGGTTAAACAAAGTCATTAGCTTGTAAACAATAGACATTTATTTCTCACAGCTCTGGAGGCTGGGAGTCTGAGATCAGTGTTCCAGCATGGTCAGGTTCTCTTCTAGGTCTCAGACTACTGAATCCTCAATATGTCTTCATGTGGTGGAAAGAGAGCAAGAGAACACTCTGGGGCACTAATCCCATTCATGAAGGTTCCACGCTCATGACCTAATCACTTTCCAAAGGCCTTACCTCCAAATACCTTCAAATTGGGGGTTATGACTTAACATATGAATTTGGGAAGATACATTTAAACTCTAGCAAATAGCCAATCCCCGCCCCCCTGCAATTTCCCTTCTCCAGCTAAAATCCTTGGGTGAGAGTCATATCCTTGTCTATCCTATCTGAGCCAATGTGAATTCTTCCATTTCCTCTGTAAAGTATGGGTTTGCCAGAGCAGAAAGGAACCATTTCTTCCTTGTTTTAAAGTCTATACCTCCATTCATGAAGCCTGATTTTGCATTAACATCCAAGTGGAGTGAGGAGGAAGGGACTTCTGCTGGGGCAAAGGATTTGGGGCATGTTTGAATTCCATTTCCTTTGCCTGGTATGTCTGCTGTCTGCTGGTGCAGACAGGTGTGAAGCAATTACCTAAGCGAGCTAAGAAAACCAATTGCCTTTGCCTTCTTATTACTTCCATTATCAGGGGAGGCTCCTTCATCCCATCCCCAGACAGCTGACACTTCCCTTTATTTGGTAGACAAGGTCTGAATCTCCTCTATTGAGTGAAGGGGTACTAACAAAGCATGGATTAGAGACTTACATTGAAATAGTGGCAGAACTGTGGATTTAGCCTTTTTCACTCTCCTGAAGAAAATGGGCTTTAATAATAATCTCCTCTCATATTAAAAAAAAGATATTCTCAGGAAAGAAGATTGATTACTCATGGGATCCAACTTACTGAAGTGCTCTCTAAAGGAAAGTTCTTTCAAATGTTCCTTTAAGTTGGTTTCATAAACTAGGTGTTAGGACATGAAGCAAGGTTTTCCTTGCACAGGGCAGTATTTGCTGTCCACGGAAGAGGTCTGTGAGTGGGAACTCACATTTCCTCAGGGATGAGGGCAGGGATCTATTTTCTTATTCCTCACTGCATGTGCATTGACAGCATTTATCACTGTACGAATTCATGTGTGCATGTATGTGTGTATGCACGTATGTGCATATGTGTGCTTACATATATGTGTACAAGTGTCTACATTTCCAGGTAGTGACTAGTGATTTTGAGGAAAATAAGTCACAATGAGGTGCTTGAAAGTACCTGATAGAGGTTGGGTTGTGACTCCTTTTGAGCAAAGGCTCAGCAAACACTGTCTGAGATGCCTTTTGTTCTGGGAGAAGTGAGGGTAAGTTAGCAGGTGTGTGGGGAGCAAGGACTGGGTAAAGAAGCTCTCAGTGGAAAGGCCTTGCAGCATGGGGGCTAGGGGTCAGCTCAGGCCAGACATAGCCTTGCAGACCCAGTCAGGAACTTGTGCATTTTTTCTGTATTACAAGAAGTCATCAGAAGGGTTTGGGTTTAGGCAGTGTGTGGTCTGATCAGATTCTCATTTGCCAGTATCATTCTGGCTGCTCTCTGGATGGACAGAGTGGCAACCAGGGCCAGTTAGGGTGATTCCAGTTGTCTAGCTTGGGAATACTGGTGGTTTGGACTAGGGAAGGCATGGGCTGGGTGTGACCTGGGACATATGCCCCCAGGTAGGGCTGAGGGGATTTGCTACTGTGTCAGAAGTGTGGCTTGAGGGCTGGACAGCTATCAGGGAAGATTTCCAGGTCTGGTCCAGACCATTCTGGATGAGGTCAGAAGGACAGACTGAAGCACAAGTGTAAGGAAGCTGGCGAAATAGCCAGTCAGGCTTGGTGACACACATCTTGTTTGATACTAGTCAGCTTTTATTAAGGCAGTCAAAAGTCCTCTCAAAGTTTGTATCCTTTGGATAAATACCTAGTTATGCAATTGCTGGGTTGTAGGGTAGCTCTATTTTTAACTTTTTGAGGAACTTCCGTACTGCATTCCAAAGTGGCTGTGCCAGTTTATACATTCCCACCAACATTGTAAGACAGTGGGGACAACCTTTTTCATACCTCATCTATCCAGAGAACCATGTTAAAGTGATTTTATGCTAGTAAAATCAGCTGGTCACAGCATCCTGATCAAGTAGGACCATCTAATGACACAGGAACGAATATACAAGAAGGTCTTGGTAAAGCAGTACCTACACACTCAGGGTAGAGTTATGCCAGTTAAGGAATAGAGACCTACGGAGGCACAGTTTTTGTCAGCAAGAAGAGACAAGGAGAGTTGGAGAAAGAATCTGGGCTTCTAACCTTCCCCCCACCCCCGCCCCAGAACTTCCAAACTGCCAGGAGAATCCTATCCTGAGCCTTCTCCAATGGGGAGTGTGGCCCAAGAAGGTGGAGTCATTCACATTTGATTCCCTGATTCTCTCCAATCTCTGCCAATGCACTTTGGAGTATTTTATCCTTCTGGGTGGGAAAACCAGTTTTTATGACTTGTGTACCCTTTACACATGTGAATCATGATACAAGTATCATGTTCTTTTGAACTCCTAAGTTTTGGAAACTTTAAACAAAGCATGATAAAAATAAAGTCCTTTCTCTCTCAAAAATTGTAGTATTTCTCAGTGGAAGCCTAGGATTGTTTGAAACTCATATTTGGAGACAAAAGCTAGAAATGAGCCCTTGGCTCTCAGTTCTCAGTTGTGTTTTTCCTACACAGAAGAAGGCCAACAGGAGATCAGGTGTGGAAAAGTCTACAGCTTTTTGGACAGTCAGAGCACCACTGTGCCCTTTAGCCAGGCAGCACACAAAAGTGGGCATTTTCTAAAGTCTGTCTTTTTTTTTTTTTTTAAACCATTTTCTCATTGCCTCAGAAAACTTCCATTGTAATTTCCTTTTGGGAATGAGGCTCTTCAGTCTAAGAGGTGAGCATGGAGAGATGATGCTGAAGGCTCTGGAGCCCCTCCTGACTTCTTGGTTCTCTGTGACCACCAGCTCACTTGCCTCTGGTGTACCTTGAATCTGGCCTCCCAAAAAGCTCCCTGAGCTGGTTCTCTGTTGTTGCTGGGGCATCTGTGAACTCTTCCTGCTTCCATCCGGATGCTGGAGACAGGTGTCCCCTCTGATGAAGTGGTCATTAGGCACCTTCCTGCTTACTCCACACTTCCACACAGATGCCCCGGACTCTGCTTCCGGGCTGGTCCAGAGCATCTGCTGAGCTGCCCATTCCAGCCCAGCTCTGTCATTCATAGACAGACCCCCGGACATTGGCATCATCCTTCTTCCTCTCTTCCTTCATGCTCAGTCAATGGCCAAATTCTGGGCAAGGGTAGCTCCCTGGGCATGCTGCCAGTATAGTCCATGGCCCAGATCTCCCAGGGCTCTGCGCAGGGTTCTATGTTTTATTCTAGCCATCTTGAGGTTCTTAGTAATTTTTGAACCAGGGGCCTTGAATTTTCCTTTTACACTGGCTCCCCACATTGTATATCCAGCTGTCTATTGGGTCTGCCTGTGAAGTATCTCTTAACACTCATCCACTTCTCCTATCTTTTCCTTATTGCTGTTCCTAAAGCAGTTTTTACCCTGTTGGTGGAAGTAACTATTAGTCTACATTTGTCTCCCTGTACACCCTGTATACACAATATTTCAAAATGCCAATTTAAAAAACAGCTTTGCATTGTTTTAAGTATCCTGTCTAAGTGAGTAACCTGTTCCAGCCCTGCATGAACATGACTGCTCCTTATGTACCTGTGCCCTGGTGCTCATATGTCCTAGGCAGATCTCCTCACCTTGCTCAGGCACCTCCTCAGCCCAGGACAGCCCTCCCCACTTTCATACACCTGCTCTGTTAACTCCTCTCAGTTCTGAACATGCTCCCAGGGCAAGGCTTCCAGACAAGTGCTTCTTCATGGCACTGAGCAACAAACTGAGGGTTTTGGAGGGGAGGAGGTGGGGAGGGTGGGTGAGCCTGGTGGTGGGTATTGAGAAGGGCACATACTGCATGGAGCACTGGGTGTGGTGCATGAACAATCAATCTTGTAACACTGAAAAATTAAAATAAACATATTTGAGGAGAAAAAATACCTAATTGTACAGAGTTGTTTAATGTCTGTACATCTTGCTAGAAGGCAAATTCAGTGAAGTTTTGGGTCATGATCCTGGCTGAAGGAGAACCTAACACAGGACTTTTAATACCCTGAATGCTAAGTATATATGGATGGATAAATGGAAGGAAGGAAGGAAGGAAGGAAGGAAGGAAGGAAGGAAGGAAGGAAGGGGGGAATGGGGAGAAGGGAGGAAGGGGAGAAGGGAGGAAGGGGAGAAGGGAGGAAGGGAGGGAGTGACTCTTTTAAGGAACTAGCCTAGTTCTAACAATGATGACTGGGGTATTAGGCTCCAGGACACTGTTGATTTCAAGAATACTGGTGATTTTGTTGTCTTTCTTGGCCAAGGGAAGGAAGAGCGCAACTCTGGGTCCTCCCTTTCTAGCCTCCTCCCTGGTGTCTTCCCAAGCATCTTCCCATCTTTCCTGGGCTTCAGTTTACTCACCCGAGAAAGAAGAGGTTGAACCAGATGGTTTCTGAAGTCCTTTGTGGTGCTAGCATTTTATGCTTCTATTTTTGTGAAAACCCCTCAGGAAATAAAACTGCAGTGTAAATAATGAAAATAAAAAAGAACATTCTATTTGAAAGTGCTGTAGGCAACTCCTTTTTTATATTCCTAAGAAATGATGCTATTTCCATCCACATGAAATTGGGCCATTCTGGCTTTCTACTTCACAAAGTCAATCTGGGTGATTTCTCTTTTAAGTTTCAAGTTTCACAATTTAAGTACAAGGAATCTGATATTTTTAATATGGTTAATTTTTCATTCCTTGTGTGTACATGTTGCTTAAGTGTGGTTTGGATTAAAATTTACAATCAGTGAGCAAAATATCAATGTTCAGTTTTCCAGACTCTATAGTAGACAAAGATGAAGGGCAAGAGTTTACCATTCTTCTAACAATTTCTGGGTGAAGATTATATCTGTGAATTTGATAGCAAATTCTTTCTTTTTAAAGACTAGATAAGGAGAACTTTTTTATTGCTTTTGTTTTTAATATTTTGCTATATTCTGCCATAGTCTCTTTTTACTTTTGAAAAATAGCTTTTTGAGGTATAATTGATATAAAATAAACTGCACATGTTTACACAATAAAATTTAAATTTTAATATGTATATACCTGTGAAACTTCCAACAATCCAGCAGTTATAGTTAATATACTCATCATATTTCCCTCAGACATTCATTTCTTCCTGCCTCCTCCCCCTCCTGCCCCTTCCCCTTCCTATACCCAAAGAACTGCTTATCTGCCTTCAGTCACTAAAGATTAGTTTACAATTTCTAGTTATGTATACATGGAATTATCCAGTGTGCAATTTTAAGATTCACATATGTTGTCGTGTGGATCAATAATTCTTCCCTTTAATTGCTGAGTAGTATTACATTCTAAGGATTTTTCACAGTTTGTTTCTTTATTCTCTTGAACCTTCAGGTTATTTCCTGTATTTGGTTATTACAAATAAAGCTGCTGATATTCAGGTATAAGTTTTTGCATGGACTTATCTATTCTTTGGGTAAATACCTAAGAGTGGAATAATCAAATCATATGGTGGGTGTGTGTTTACATTTTGAAGTAATTACTAAACTGTTTCCCAGAATGGTTACATCATTTTACTTTCCCACCAGCAGTGTACAAGAATTTCCATTTCTCCACATGCTATACCATACATGTGTTATTGCCTGTCTTATTTATTACAATCATTGAGTGGGCATAAAATGTTATCTTGTGTGTTTTTTTGTTTTTGTTTTTGTTTTTTTTTTTAAAGATTTTATTTATTCATTTAACAGAGAGAACACAGGCAGGCAGAGAGGCAGGCAGAGGCAGAGAGAGGAGCAGGCTCCCTGCAGAGCAAGGAGCCCGATGCGGGACCCGATCCCAAGACGCTGGGATCATGACCTGAGCCAAAGGCAGTTGCTTAACCAACTGAGCCACCCAGGCGTCCCTCTTATGTGTTTTTTTTAATTTTAGTAAAATACACATAGCATAAAATTTACCAGCTTAACTATTTTTAAATGTATAGCTCAGTGGTATTAACATCCACGATGTTGTGCAACCATCACTGTCATCCATCTTCTGGACAAAAGATTATGAAAAGGGGATGAAAAGACCTCTTGCAAAACTGAAACTCTGTACCCATTAAACACTAGCTCCCTGTTCCCCTCCCCCAACCTCTGAACTTTCTATCTCTATTAATATAACTACTCCAGATACCTCATAAAAGTGGAATCATACATTTGTCATTTTTGACTGTCATTTTATGACATTAATATATAATGTCCTCGAGATTTATCTATGTTGTATCATGCGTCAGAATTTCCTTCTTTTTAAGGTTCAGTTATATTTCATTGTATTTATCTATCACATTTTGCTTATCTACTCATCCATCAATGGACATTTGGGTTGTTTACACCTTTTGGCTATTGTAAATGATGCTGTTATGAACATGGGTGTACAAATATCTGTTCTAGTCCCTATTTTCAACTCTTTTGGGTATGTACCCAGAAGTAGAATTGCTGAATTGTACAGTCTCATTGTGGTTTTAATTTGTACTACTCTATTGACTGATTACATTTGGCTTCTTTTCATGTGCATATTTGCCATTCATATTTTCTCTTTGGTAAAGTGTCAAATATTTGTCAAATTCTTGTGTATACTGTATGTCTTCTTATTATTGAATTTTCGGAGTTCTTTATATAGTTTAGATATAGGTTCTTTATGATATATACACTTTGCAAGTATTTTCTCCTGTTTATGGCTTGTCTGTTCATTCTTTTAAGGGTGTCTTTTGAAGTGGGGGGGTTTAAATTTTGAGATTTTAAATTTTAATTAACCAATTACTTTTTGTGGGTTATGCTTTTAGTATTGTATCTAAGAAATCTTTGCTTACTTATTTTTCTTTTACACATTTTACAGTTCTATATCTTACATTTAGGTCTGTGATCCATTTTGAGTTAATTTTTGAATATGCTATGAGGTATGGATCCAAGTTGATGTATTTATTTTTGTTTTGCATATGGATATGCAATTATTCCAGTAGCAATTGTTGAAAATGCATACTTTTTCTACTACATTTCTTTTGTGATTTTGTCAAAATTCAGTTGTACATATTTATGAATTTATCTCCAAACTGTGATTTGTCTATCTTTATACCAATATCCTATTGTCTTGGTTACTGTAGATTTATAGTGATTATTGAAAACAGGTAGTATTATTTCTCCATCTTTGTTTTTCTTTTTCAGTATTGTTTGGGCTATTTTAGGTTATTTGCATTTCCTATGAATTTTAAGATCAGTTTGTCAATTCCTATGAAAAGATTTCTGAGACTTATTGGGATTGCTTTGAGTTGATAGAAAAATTTGGAGATAATTGACTTAACACTTGAATTCTTCTAACCTTGGCCAGCATATATCTCTCCATTTTTAGTCTTTTTTATTTCTCTCAGAAATACTGTATATTTTTCAGTATACAAGTTTGTCAAGTTTATTGCAAAGTATTTCATATTTTTGAAGCTATTGTAGATGTTTCTTTAAATTTTAATTTCTGATTGCTTTTTATTCCTATATAGAAATATATAGATATGCATATTGGTCTCAGATCCTGCAGCCTTATTAAACTTATTTATTAGTTCTAGTAGCCTTTTTGTAGATCTCATCAAATTTATTATGTATGTAATCAAATAAACACGATTTTACTTCTTCCTTTCCAATTTGTATTCCTTTTCCTTCTTTTTCTTGACTAGTTGCATTGACCATAATCTCCAGTAAAATGTTGAATAGATGAGGTGGGAGAGGATATTTTGTCTTGTTCCTGATCTTAATGGGGAATTACTTAGACTTTCACCATTAAGTATGATATTGGCTGTGTGTGTGTGTGTGTGTGTGTGTGTGTGTGTGTGTGTGCGTTTAGATGCTGTTCATCAGTTTGAGGAATTTACCTTCTATTCCTGTTTTCCCGAGAGTTTTTATTAAGAAGGCATGTTGAGGTGCGCCTAGGTGGCTCAGTGGATTAAAGATTCTGCCTTCAGCTCAGGTCATGATCTCAGGGTCCTGGGATTGAGCCCCACATCTGGCTCTTTGCTCAGCAGGGAGCCCGCTTCCCCCTCTCTCTTCCTGCCTCTCTGACTACTTGTGATATCTCTCCTCACTCCAGTCTTTTTACTGTGTTTTGAACATTCTAAGCCCATGGTTGCCCCAGGTCTTTGTCTCTGGAATTTTTGTCCACCATTCAGGCACATGCTTAACTCATCAGTTTTCTCAGTGTTCTATTTAGTGTCACCTTAGCAAAGAGGCCATTTACCTCTCAAACCACAATGGAGCCCCCACGTCTTCCTTGCCCTGTTTTAATCTATAGCACTTTCCACCTCCTGCAGTGCAGTAAGGCCACTGGGAACAGGGGTCCTGAAGTGCTTACTGTTAGGTGCCCAGGGTGGGAATGGTACTTGCTTGCAGTAGGTGTTTCACTTAATACCTATTGAGTAAATGAATGAATACTGTCCACTGAGCCCCAAGGGTTGCTCCAGGTTCAGCTCACCCTGGTCCTTCTCTGTAAATGCACCCCTCTACCTTACTCATAGAGTTTCCCTGACAACTGCAAAGATAATGGTTTCCATTTTGTAGAATAATGAAAAATAGTTGTGGTTTTTAAAGCTGCTTATTAAGAGCTCTCTTGTTTAATGAAAAACACTGTTTGGTTTTCATAAGATCCTATTGTAATGCAGATCTGACAATGCATGCAGCTGGTCTCTCTCTTTATCTAAAAGACCAGCTGGGTTTTTTTTTTTTTAAAGAAAACCTTATTCCAAAAGGAATTCTATCTCTCTCTCTCTCTCTCTTTTAAATCAAGCTTTTCCATAGCTACATTGTGACTCAGTACTTACTGGTATAACTTTGTTAAGTGCTTTGTAAATCCAACAGCTTATAAATTTTAAAGAAGAACACAAAATTCTATAACCATCAATGTTATTTTAAAGATTGGAATCAGGGGTGCCTGGGTGGCACAGCTGGTTAAGCATCTGACCCTTGGCTCTGGGTCAGGTCAATATCTCAGCTCAGGTGGAGATCTTAGGGTCATGGGATTGAACTCCACACTGGGCTCTGCAACTCAGCATCCAGTCTGCTTTAGATTCTCTCTCCTTCTCCCTCTGTCCCCACACTCACTTGTGCTCTCTTGCTCTCTCTCAAAAAAATAAATAAATCTCAAAAAAAATAGATGTTGGAATCAACATCCCAACTCAAATACGCTGTTTGTATAGTGACCAATGAAGGGACATCTTGAATGGTCCTGGTGTTTTTGTATGTTTATTTTGATGCCAAAGGATTTTCTCTTCCAATCAGTAAGACAGGGTCAGAAAGACTCCATAACTTGAAGATGGTGGAGAGATCACTTTACAGTCTTTCTTCCCTCACCAAGGAAATCTAAATCTTCTGAGTTCATTTCCCCATCATAACCTCCTGCAATGTTCTTTTAAGTCATCGTTACACAGAAAATTTTAAAATAGAAGTCCAAACTGAAAATAAGGTCACATTTTATTAAAAAACAAAAACACCTCTCCTAGTGTCAAACTTTATTGTACCATGGAGGAGAAACTATCAACCAAAATTGGCATCAGAATGGAGCTCACACAGGTCTTGGCAGCAGACTGGAACTCATCAAAGCCCCTTGTCAGCTTGTTGTGAACTGAACTGGTCACAGCTTGGCCATTCATCTTCCTCCAACTCCTCTGAGTTTGTGGCTTGAGAAACTGGGTCAATAGCAGTTCCATTTATTTATTTATTTATTTATTTATTTATGTTTGTTTGTTTGTTTGTTTGTTTGTTTTTAAATATTTTATTTATTTATTTGACAGAGAGGAGAGAGAGATCACAAGTCGGCAGAAAGGCAGGGAGAGAGAGAAGGGGAGAAGCAGGCTCCCCACTGAACAGAGAGCCCAATGCAGGGCTCAATCCCAGGACCCTGAAATCGTGACCTGAGCCAAAGGCAGAAGCTTTAACTCACTGAGCCACCCAGGTCCCCCTAGTAGTGTCATTTATTGAGACAGGAGAGCTCTAATGTTAGATGGATAATTTTTTTTTTATTATGTTATGTTAGTCACCATACAGTACATCATTAGTTTTTGATGTAGTGTTCCATGAATCATTGTTGGCATATAACACCCAGTGCTCCATACAACACATACCTTCCTCAATACCCATCACCGGGATAACCTTCCTCCCTAGCCCCTTCCCCTCTAAAACCCTCAGTTAGATGGATGACTTTAAATGGCTTGAATATTCAGCCAAAAATAAAGACACAAGAATTTGTCCAAAACAGTTATTGTTACAGGCCGGTCCACTCTGAACAATGCCAATGTCTCTGTAAATTACATAAAACACCGTGTCAGATAAGGGTTCTGTGCTAAATGGAGCACAGCAGTCTGAGGTGATGGAAATGTGCTTAATTTAAACTCATTTAACTCAGAATGAAGTTTTTCCTCAGCACCAGTAATCCAATGGGTGGTGGCATTGTCTTGTGTCAGATTAAAGTGCAATTGCCCCCAGAATAAAATGAAAGGAAGCACCTCAATGATTAACAACCTGGAAATCATCCCCTGTGCAATATTTCCCATCTGCTTTCCAGTGCCATAGAAATGGTCTTCTCTGTTCTCTTTCTCAACACAATATATGAACTACCTGAAAAAGTTATTTTCAAGCTATATAATCTGAAAAGAACTAGCAATTGAAAAGACAAAACTAATAAAGTAGGTATTTGTGCTGTGGACAAAGAATACGTTTATGTTTTCATTGATCATCCAAAATATGCCCTTCCATGTGGAACTTCAGGGTAAAATTGGCATTTAAGAAGGATGTAGGCATTTCAACAAGAATGGATTTTTAAGACCATATTATTTATAAATGCATTTTCTACACCATCACTTGGAAGTGAGGATATATATTTAAATGTGTGCCTGCATATACTTTCCTTTAAGTTCTTGGCTCTGTAGCACACTTCCTTTTATGTAACATTCAGGGTGATACTGGTGATGGACATATTTTTCAATATTTGCACACATTTATTTACTGGAAATTTCTTAAGTCATGGTTCCTTAGGTTTTAGACCAGCAGGAGTATTAATGTCAAGAGTGTTCATGGCTATACTCCCACTCTTTATTGATATACGTCCAACTCATTTGAAGGTGTTGCCTAAACAGAATGAAGAACCATGTATAAAAATTCACCTCTAAATTTCCAGCTCCAGAACTCACTATTGCTGGAACACTCACATTTAGTCCTCCAGAGCTTCCTCCAGTCTGAGTGTGGTGTCCTCACATGCCTCTTGGGTGAATGAGCTGTGTATATTCCACATGGTGGGGCAGAGGGTTCTCACCTGGTACTTATGACAGGTGCAAACACACCAGGGGACAGAACTACCCAAATCTGCTGAAATTGTGTTCATGGAATTTCTTGGAGGATCACAGAAACTTGGACACGCTGGTACTAAAGTGTGTGCAAGACCTGACTTATGAGAGATGATTGCTAAATTTTCAGAATTTTTGCCATAGTTGTTATTAAAAATTAAGTTATGTAGGGATGCCTGGGTGGCTCAGTGGGTTAAAACCTCTGCCTTCAGCTCAGGTCATGATCTCAGGGTCCTGGGATCCAGCCCCACATTGAGGTCTCTGCTTAGCGGGGAGCCTGCTCCCCGCCCCCCCACCCCCCGCTGTCTACCTCTCTGCCTACTTGTGATCTCTCTCTGTCAAATAAATAAATAAAGTCTTTAAAAAAATTAAGTTATGTAAACTTAAAATTAGGTATGCTAAAACAAAAGTAATAAATACTCAAAATACATCTATTTCTAATTAGTTTACTACATTTTGCTATTATCTATGTCCTTGAGGTTATTTACATTTGTTTGATCTGTATGGTGGAAATATTACATAAGTGTGCTTTAGTCCACTCCCCAGCTCCATGTTTGGTGGCAGCACATTTGTGCTTGTAATTAGTTATGGTGGGAGTATTAACACCACTTATTCTTACCAGCACTCTTAGTGTATAAGGAGAATATTTTCTCCCTCGAAAATCTTGGTGTGTAAATCCTTATGCGCTAAAATTCATGCTTTGTCACTTTAGACTGCAGTACTATCTAACTTCTAATCTAATTTCTAATATTGAAAACATCTACCATTTATCGAGTGCCTCCTTTGCTCCAGGCTTTGTATTAGGCACTGATATGTGTCATCTCATTTTTTACATGTTAGAATGGAAACCTGGATCCCTTCATTTAGCTGTAAAAGATCCCTTCCATCCATTTACTTGCTATAAAACTCCTTTTAGTTCTGTTTCTTTTAGACTTAACCGTCAATCTAAATGCAACAAATCTAAAGGTCCAGAAATGGTAGTGGCCTTGTGATTCTTTCTGCGCCTCCTTGGATGTTGCAGTCATACTACGCTCTATTCCTCCAGGGATAGTGGAGGAGACCTCATGGAAAACATCTTAGAAATGAGTGGCAGGGCAAGAGATTCAGTCAAGGGGAAGCTGACCTTCAGAGACCTTCACATGTGTTGAAATTGGCATGGAACCCACTATCTCCGGAACAAGGTGGATGAAGCTACTAAGTCAAATTCGAACAGTTGCCCACATTTTGTCTATGTTTCTGGTATTTAAATATGACAGCAGTATGGCCCTTCTTGAATCAGCAGGAAGATGAGGGAAATGTGTGGAATTCTAAATTGTTTTCTTAACCTTACAAAAGGATAGGTGTTGTCAGTGCACCCAGAGCCTGAAGAATGGCTGCTGTGAGTATGGCCACTCAACCAAGAGCCACATGTGATTCTCTCTCAACACCAAAAGGTACTTGGAGCTGGGCGGGGTGTAACTGCGGTACTTTCTATGGACTCTGTGTAATGCGCAAGGCGCCGTTAGGCTATTTTGTGTGTTTCCCGATGGAGGTGTTGCCAGTACTTGCTGACATTCACATGCAAGAATGGGAGGCATTGTCCATTCACTTCCACTTTCATTAATACTAAAAGAAAGAAGGAGCTCTCCTGTTAATTGGTGTGCATAAGCATCAAATCTAAGATGGCAGCGCGTTTTCTGGATGGAGCTATCTAGTTGTCAGGAGGAGACTGCTAGACATGGTTTCTAAACCAGCTATGCTCCAAAGTGGATGGTTTTACATAGGAAGAATCTAGTTTGGAGATCATATTATCCAATAGAAAATAAGTCATAGTTCACATGTCATAAGACTGAAAGATAACAGAAGTGTAAGCTTCTGTAGGAATTTAAGGTAGTAAACAGGGAGTAGGGGAGAATGGATGTGCCCCCAAAATCAGTTGGTGTGGACCTCCCCACAGTATCCTCAGCACTTGGCTGGAGCCCTCTGGTTTGGGGATTGCCCAGGACCTGTGCCAGGAAGGCTGTCATCATAGCAGTAGCCTCTGCCCCCACATGGTGCCTGTGGTCCACTTTGTATCTCAGGATGACAGCTGGCCATACCTCTAAAAGGTGACCAGCCACCTGACTTCTTTCTGGTTTTCAGAGGGGTCTAAATCCAGAGCTTCTAGGTCTAGGGGTACATGAGTTCTTTGAGCTTTCAGTACACATAGCTTTTATTCTTCCTCTTGGATGCAGGCTCTTTGAAGGTTTGACCTACTAAGCAAAGATCTTCCTTCCCTTGGGTGGAATTTCTGTAGGAAGCTAGCAGAGTCCTGACCCCAGAACTCTCTTCCTTTATTTGGTTCCTGATGAATCCCCCAAGGTCCACCAGATATACTTGTATCTGACTAACCTCCAGCCTTCGTGGCCACTTCTAAGTTCTTTATCCAGGAACTCAGCAGTTCCACAAAACCAGTAAAAGAAAATTGGCATAGAAGGTGTGTGAGAGGTCCAGACTGAGGGTGCCTTCCCAGCTCTCTCACCCATGGCTTTGCCAGCTGTGCTGGAAAACCTTGTTCCATGATAAATAGTAAGCACACCCTGTTTGATACTTTCACTTAGTATTTAGAAGGATAACAGATGTATATTGTGCAATGTTATATGTATTTCTGGGATTTTAAGCCAAGGCTTTCTGTTGCTTTTTCTGAATGGATATAATGTAATTGTATAATCCATTGCAGTCTGAGGCATAGCCCTGCCATGGGCTTGGCGCTGACTAGGCTTTTCTTTGATACCGTTTTCAATAATGACATCAGCTGAACAGGATAGATAATGATATGAACTCATAAAGACACATCTGGCACATAGGAGGCACTATGCAAGAAATGTGTCATTATTTGAGCCGGAACACTGAGGATCAAAGGTCCGATAATCAGATAATCTGTACCAGATCAAACAAGAGGCAGAAACAGAACTGAGGAACTCATGCTTATTTTGCTCCTGCTACCTCCCTCGAGACAACTCACCAGACAGCCCTAAGAGAAGCGACTTTAGAGCAATGCATGGAAAGGGGGTAAAATCACCTCAGTGATGGGGCCTCATCCCTTGCCAGGTCCCTCTCTCCGCAGTCAGTGCATTCCACAGACCCCATGTGTTGCGTGGGGGTGCCAGAAAGACCAACTACCAAGTGCGTGGCAGTGATGAAATGTGACAGTGTGTCCTCTTTCCTGAGGGCTGCAGAGGGTCCCAGAGCCTCTGGGTGGGTATATCCACTCCTGTAGTCCTTGAGACTCTCTTCCCGACCCTCTCAACAACAACAACACAGTCCACAAGAAAGCATACACAAAATACAGGGCTCCCTTAGAATGAGCCAGAACAACTGCTACACAGGGTTGCCTCTCAGGCAGGCCCATGTATCCTGTAGCATGAAGTGGGAACTTAGAGATTCTGTCATCCTTGTTCTTACCACATTTGATGTCAGGATACTGTGTTTAAACTCTCATCTGTTCCAAAGTGTTCCAGAGACTTCCTTTCATGGAGGTGGAACAATCACAGCTGAGTTGAAAGGGTATCTGTGTAGTGAAATCATTGTGTCCACTGGGGAGGAATTCTGTTGGTGTCAGAATCACAGGCCCAGGAAGATCGGAGGGAATGATGTTGAGGAGTGAGATGGGAACATGGAGAGGCACAGAGGTCTGCCTCCATGCCAAATCTGCCAAGTGGACCGTGTGCCTGACTTTCCTTCTTTTTATGTAGTTCTTCTATTCCACAGCATGGAGGACTGAGAGGTTAAGCGTAAACCATGAAAGTTCTTTGAGTGAATGAATGAATGAATGAGTGAATGAGTATGAAGGACTGAATGAAACAGTGTTTGAGGTGATTTCCTGCTCTCAAATTCTATGATTCTATGCATGGAAGAAGTAAAGCAAGGGCTCCTAACAAAGCTTCATAGCTAAATAAAAATCTCGTGAAAGTTATTTCAGTAATAAAATAGCAACTGAAGGAAGAATCAATATTTTATTTTTAAAAAACCAAATCCTGACCATCTTGATAGGAGAAAATCTCCAGCTAAGATTCATCTGCAATTATTACTTTTTAAATGGTGAAAAGCTCTTTTCACATTATTTTTTGCTAGGCCAGCTCATTGTTTTCACTAGAATGGCACTGTAAACATTCCTGAAGAGTATAGATAACATTGTCATTGTCAGATTTTAGCAGGAGTTTACTGAACACTCATAAGATGTCACATAGCTAATTTGCTATCAGCTTTATACTTTCCAAACCTGGCACATCGTGATACACATCGTGGTAAATTTTTGGTCCAACTGGAAGAGCTGTTCCACATTAGAAGATGCCAGCTTTGAGTATCAGAGCCCCACTCATCTGTGTCTATATTAGTCAGTCCATTAGTTCCATCATGGTTTTGCTTCACTCAAAGCTGGTTGGACAAGAGATAAAGAAGCATTGTCAGTGATTATAAGGATGATGTTTCGAGTTTTGTAAAGAACCTGGGGAGCTGTCAGACCTGCAGATACCAGGACTGCCTAGTGCCCTGCATGCTCCTCCTCTGAAAACTGTGCAGGACAAAAAAACAAAACAAAACAAAATAAAACCTATCCCCAGCCCCCCCAACCCAAAAACAAAGAAACAAACAAACAAACAAACAACAACAACAACAAAACAAACGGACTGTGCTGGACCCACCTGGGACCTCAATGTGACCATGAGCCAGCACAGGACACCTCTCTTCTGCTCTTCCCTTCTCTCCAGCCTTGAGTCCTCAGTGCAGACTCTCCTCCTCCTCCCAAGTTAGGGGAACCAAGTCAGGTTTTATCACCACTAGAGACTCAGAAATAAATTGGTTTCTTTCCTTGGTGCACAGGCACTTACACTCTGATGAAGAAAGACAGGCAGAGTTCAGTGTGATTCCAGCCCAGTGTAGAGTAGAGATGTGCAGAGTTGTGGAAAACCAAAGCTCCTAATCAGCTGTGGTGGGTGCAGGTTTAGGGGAAGGTGCGGATAGCACAGATAATTCCAGAAGAACCACACAGAGGAAGGGATGGTTATAGTGAAGACATACGATGAGGCTGGGTGGTGGGCAGGCTGCCAGGAAGGACTGTGCAGCCTCACTGCAGGTAAGAAATTCCATTTATTAACCACAGGATGATTTTATCCATAAAATCCAATTAGATATCCACTGCCACATAAAAGATAAAGTAGGAAAGGGAAAGGTGGACTGGGCAAGGAGACTAGCTGTGAGGCTTTTCCTGTGGTTCTCTGAAATATCATAATGCTTGGTCCGTTTTTGTGCATAATAAGCATTAGTTGACTGAGAGAAACAATATTCCCCTCTTACATTTCCTATGAGACTCTCCTGTACTTCAAGCCCTTGGAAGCTGTGGCTGTTTATCATGGTTGTTTACTAACATCCAGCCATGTGCCTCTATATATAATGAACACTCAGAGCGTGGTGAGTAAATGCATGAACTAAACATGAATACTTTCACCCTCAGCTAATGAGGCAACAGGAAGCTGACACAATACAACCCCCCGGACTTATGTGAGTCACCCTCTCTCCTCCTCAAATGAGATCATAGCGCAGCAACAGGGAAAGGGGGTATAGTGGTCTTGAGAAACTTTCAGATTAGAAAGTTTGCTCCCTATCACCATGGGACATATGCAGATGTTTGCTCCTTTTGGGAAAAAAAATGGAGATGTAAAGGAATTCTTTCTCTTTTCTGTGTTCTCCAAAATAAACTTGTGGTATTCCTCAAACCCTGCTCAAAGTCCCTTTGCTGAGGCCATCCCCTGATTGACCATGTCTCTTCCCTGTTGGATTTACCTTCTCTTGGATTTTCACATCTTTACTTCAATGTGTACATCTTTTCTTTGTATTCAAATTTATTTCCAAACTGTAGTTTGCAGAGGTAGCAAGCATCAGGAAATGTTAGGTTTCTCTGTTTTTTCCATATTAATTATGATGACATCAATACTTAGAGAGTTTATTACCACATAAAGAAAACTCTTCCAGTCTTCATGTTGATGTACTATTTCCTACATAGAGAAGTGCAAATCTTTAAAGTGGGGCAGTTTTCTCTAAGATGTGAAGGTAATTGCACTGAAGGCACCTTGACTGATATCAAGGCCTCTGGCCTTAGTTGCCAGTCACCACATGCTGTTTCCTTCTCTGTAACATGGTGGCCATGTTGTTTATCACAAAGCGTTATGCAGGATGGAGTAGAACCACTCTGGAAGCAGAATACAGAAGTAAATTTATAGCATTTCTTTTTGAAGACTTTTAAAAATAACTTATTTCTTTTTTTTAAGATTTTTATGTATTCATTTGAGATGACAGAGAGAGAGCACAAGCAAGGGAGAGGGAGAAGCAGACTCCCCACTGAGCCAGGAGCCCGACGTGGAGCTTGATCCCAGGACCTGAGCTGATCATGACCTGAGCTGAAGGCAGATGCTTCACCATCTAAGTCACCCAGGCACCCCAAAATGAACTCATTTCTAAATTATTTTTAAATAAAATGAACTTATTTCTGAAAATAATGATGTACTATATATTGGCTAATTGAATTTAAATAAAATAAAAGAAAATGACCATTGGGGGGAAAAAAACCCAAAAAACAAACAAACCAAAAATGATTTTTAAATATTACCAAAAAGACTATCTCAGAAGTCACAAATTTAAGTGAAAAATCAGAAATTAATTAGTTTGAAATCTATTCCAACTATTGAGATAACCCAAAATATTGAATAGTGAAAATGTCATTTAACTGTACCTGTGGAATGTAGTGACAATTTCAGGTGCAGTAGTGCAAACTTGGCGACCATTCTGCCTTTTATGTACCTGGGATGATATACTCCTGGTCTATCCCTCAGACTGGGCAGACATAGATAAAGCAGAGGCCCCAACATTCACCTTGGAGCCATACCTTTAGAGGTTGGGGTTGCAAAGTTCTGCCAATGTAAGAACACTTACTTCCACCCACCTCTAACAGCACATCTTCCAGACCCTGAATGAGCTCTGCTAAGGAGAGCTTTACATCTTTAGAATGTAAATTTTGCATATTTCTTAGAGAAATGTACTCTTTATATCTATTACCAAATTTTATTTTTTCCTTATTTATTTTTTACCCTTAATATTGAAATTCACAAGAAGTAAACATACACAAGAAAAAAACAACTATTAAAGGTATAGCATTCAGAGACCCTAACAAAATACATATTCCAGGAAATTGATGCAAATTACAAGGAATCCATTTTCCACAATTTTACATAGAGATTTTTTTTAAAGATTTTATTTATTTATTTGGCAGAGAGAGATCACAAGTAGGCAGAGAGGCAGATAGAGAGAGAGGAGGAAGCAGGCTCCCTGTTGAGCAGAGAGCCCCATATGGGGCTTGATCTCAGGACCCTGAGATCATGACCTGAGCTGAAGGCAGAGGCTTTAACCCACTGAGCCACCCAGGCGCCCCTTACATAGAGATTTAAAAATTTAATTTATGTTTCAATATACATGTAGTAAAATTCAGTCTTATGGTGTAAAGTCCCATGAATTTTTAGGAATCTGTTGTTTCATATCTAGCACCATGATCAAGAAACAGATCAATTCTATTTCCTTGAAAAAAAAATCCCCTTATCCTGATTCCTTATAGATAATTTCTTCCCCCACCAGTAACTGTTGACAACCACTGATTTAATTGCCATCCTATAGTTTTGCCTTTACCAGAATGTCATAAAAGTGGAGTAATTGGGGAGGCTAAGCATGAGTGGGAGCAAGAGGTAGTTGGAAAATCTCTGTACCTTATTAATGTCTTTGGGTCTGCTTCTTTCATTTACCAAAATGCATTTGAGATTCATCTATGCTATTACATATATCAGTAGTTTGTTCCTTTATATTTCTGTGGATTATCCCATTGATGAGTGATCAGCAGTTTGTTTATTCACCAGTTGAAGTCATTTTTACTTTTTCAATTTTGGATAAATATGAATAGAGCTGTTCTGAACACTCATGTACATGTTTTAATATGAGCATAAATTTTCCATTGAACATGCCTGGGAACAGGTTGCATGCAATTTGAGGGTCTAGTGACAAAGACTCTGTACTCTCAATTCATTTTTTAAAAAATGAGAGCATTTGAGATATAATTTCAAGTAAACTTGACTCTTTTTAGATGTTTAGTTCAATGAGTTTGGACAAATATATATAGTCATGTAATCACCATCTCAACTGAGACAGAGTATTTCTCCCCAAGGTTCCCGGGTACCTCTTTATGTTCAATTCCTTCTCCTACCTACCTCTTATCTACTGGTAAGAATTCATCTGATTTCTGTCCATGTAGTGTTTCAGTTTGTTTTGAGTTTTTGTTTGTTTGATTTTTTTTTATCTTAGAGGTTTAAAAAATACTTTATTTATTTTTTGGTAATGGTTTTAGGTTCACAACAAAATTGAGAGGAAGGTATAGAGATTACTTCCCTGTCTCCACTCAAGCACAGCCTCCCTCATTTTGAAAACCCTCACCAGAGCAGTGTGTTTGTTATAACTGATGCACCCACACTGACACATCATTATCACCACAGTCCATAGTCTACCTTAAGGGCCACTCATGGTATTTGACATTGTATGAGTTTAGACAAATTTATATGTCTTGTACCCATCATTATAGTTATCAAACAGATTATTTTCACTGCCCTAAAAAAATCCTCTGTCATTGCCCCACCCCAAACCCTGGCAACCATTGATATTTTTATTGCAACATGGGTTTTCCTTTCCCTGAATGCATTATAGCTGGAATCACACAGCCTGTAAACTTTTGAATTTGGCTTCTTTCATTGTAATAAGCATTTAAGGTTCTTCCATGTCTTTTCAAGACTTGATAGCTCATTCCTTTTTAACACTGAATAATATTGCATTGTCTCTATGTACCAGCTTGTTTATCCAATTACCTACTGAAAGGCATCTTCCAAATTTTGACAAGTATAAATAAAGCTGCTATAAATATCCACGTACACATTTTTTTGGAATTTTATTTTATTTTTTTCACAGATATGTTTATTTTTTCAGTGTTACAAGATTGATTGTTCATACACTACACCCAGTGCTCCATGCAATACGTGCCCTCCTCAATACCCACCACCAGACTCACCCAAACCACCACCCTCTACCCTCCAAATCCCTCAGTTTGTTGCTCAGAGTCCACAGTCTCTCATGGTTCATCACCCCCTCCCATTTCCCCCCATTCACCCGTCCCTCCCTTCTCACAATGCCCTCCATGATTTTCTCTATGCTTCACATGTGAGACCATAAGATAATTGACTCTCTCTGCTTGACTTATTTCACTCCACATGATCTCTTCTAGTCTCATTCATGTTGATACAAAAGTTGGATATTCATCCTTTCTGATGGAGGCATAATATTCCATTGTATAGATGTACCACATCTTCCTTATCCATTCAACTGTTGAAGGGCATTTTGATTCTTTCCACAGTTTGGCGATTGTGGCCATTGCTGCTATGAACATTGGGGTACATGAGGCCCTTTGTACTGCATCTGCTTCTTTGTGATAAATACCAACTAGTGCAATTGCAGGGTCATAGGGTAGCTCTATTTTTAATCTCTTGAGGAATATCTAAACTGTTTCCAAAGTGGCTGCACCAACTTGCATTCCCACCAACAGTGGAGGAGGGCTCCCCTTTCTCCACGTCCTCTCCAGCATTTGTTGTTTACTGTCTTGTTGATTTTGGCTGTTCTAAACGGTGTAAGGTGGTATCTCAGTGTGGTTTTGATTGAAACCTCTCTAATGGCTAAAGATGATGAACATTTTTTCATGTCTGTTAGCCATTTGTATGTCTTCTTTGGAGAAGTGTCTGTTCATGTCTTCTGCCCATTTTTGGATGTGATTATCTGTTTTGTGAGTGTTGAGTTTGAGGAGTTCTTTATAGATCTTAGACATCAGACCTTTGCCTGTAGTGTCATTTGTGAATATCTTCTCCCATTCTGTGGGTTGCCTGTTTGTTTTGTTGACGGTTTTCTTTGCTGTGCAGAAGCTTTTTATCTTGATGAATTCCCAAAAGTTCATTTTTGCTTTTGTTTCCTTTGCCTTTGGAGACATGTCCTGAAAGAAGTTGCTGTGGCTAATGTCATAGAGGTTACTGCCTATGTTCTTCTCTATGTTTATGATAGATTCCTACCTCCCATTGAGGTCTTTAATCAATTTCGAGTTTATCTCTGTGTATGGTGTAAGAGAATGGTCAAATTTCATTCTTCTGCATATAGCTGTCCAATTTTTCCAGCACCATTTATTGAAGAGACTGACTTTTTTCCACTGGATATTTTTGCCTGTTTTGTCAAAGATGATTTGACCATAGAGTTGCGGGTCCATCTCTGGGTTCTCTATTCTTTTCCACTGGTCTATGTGTCTGTTTTTGTGCCAACACCATGCTGTCTTGGTGATCACAGCTTTGTAGTAAAGTTTGAAATCAGGCAATGGGATGCCCCCAGCTTTGTTTTTCTTTTTCAACATTTCCTTAGCAATTCGGGGTCTTTTCTGGTTCCATACAAATTTTAGGATTGTTTGTTCCAGCTCTTTGAAAAAAACTGGTGGGATTTTGATCGGGATGGCATTGAAAGTATAGATTGCTCTGGGCAGTGTAGACATTTTAACAATGTTTATTCTTCTGATCCATGAGCATGGAATGCTTTTCCACCTTTTTGTGTCTTCTTCAATTTCTTTCATGAGTGTTCTATAGTTCCTCGAGTACAGATCCTTTACCTCTTTGGTTAGGTTTATTCCCAGGTATCTTATGGTTTTTGGTGCTACAGTAAATGGAATCGATTCTCTAATTTCCCTTTCCATATTTTCATTGTTAGTGTATAGGAAAGCAACTGATTTCTGTGCATTGATTTTGTATCCTGACACATTACTGAATTGCTGTATGCATTCTAATAGTTTGGGGTGGAGACTTTTGGGTTTTCCATATAAAGTATCATGTCATCTGCGAAGAAAGAGAGTTTGACTTCTTCATTGCCAATTGGAATTCCCCTATTTCTTTTTGTTATGTGATTGCTGTCGCTAGGACTTCTAGTACTATGTTGAACAAGAGTGGTGAGAGTGGGCATCCTTGTCGTCTTCCTGATCTCAAAGGGAAGGCTGTCAGCTTTTCCCCATTGAGAATGATATTTGCTGTGGGCTTTTCATAGATAGACTTTATGATGTTGAGGAGTGTTCCTTCTATCCCTATACTTTGAAGTGTTTTAATCAGGAATGGATGCTGAATTTTGTCAAATGCTTTCTCTGCATCAATTGAGAGGACCAGGTGATTCTTCTCTCTTCTCTTGTTGATTTCTTCTATCACATGGATTGATTTGCGAATGTTGAACCACCCTTGCATCCCAGGGATTAATCTCACCTGGTCATGATGAATAATTTTTTTAATGTGCTGTTGGATCCTATTTGCTAGGATCTTGTTGAGAATCTTGGCATCCATATTCATCAGGGATATTGGTCTGAAATTCTCCTTTTTGATGGGATCTTTACCTGGTTTGGGAATCAGGGTAATGCTGGCTTCATAGAAAGAGTCTGGAAGTTTTCCTTCTGTTTCTATTTTTTGAAACAGTTTCAGGGGAATATGTATTATTTCTTCCTTGAATGTTTGGTAGAATTCCCCAGGGAACTGCCAGGTCCTGGACTGTAGTTTTTTGTTGATACTTTTGATCACTTCTTCAATCTCGTTACTGTTTATGGGTGTATTCAAGTTGTCCATTTCTTCCTGTTTCAGTCTTGGAAGATTATGGGTTTCCAGGAATGCATGCATTTCTTCTAGGTTGTTCAGCTCATTGCCATATAGCTGTTGATAATAATTTTTGATGATTGTTTCTATTTCCTTTGGATTAGTTGTGATCTCTCCCCTTTCATTCATAATTTTTTTTAGTTAGTGTCCTTTCTCTTTTCTTTTGGATGAGTTTGGCCAGTGGCTTATCGATCTTATTGATTCTTTCAAAAAATGAACTTCTGGATTCATTGATGCATTCTACTGTATCTTTAGTTTCTAACTTATTGATCTCTGCTCTAATCCTGATTATTTCCCTTCTTGTGCGTGGGGTTGTCTTCATTTGTTGTTGATTTTCCGTTCTTTAAGGTGTAAAGAGAGCTGGTATATATGCGATATTTCAATTTTTTTGAGGCTTGGATGGCCATGTATTTCCCCCTTTGGACCGCCTTTGCCATATCCAATAGGTTTTGGATCGATGTTTTTTCATTTTCATTGGTTTCCATGAATTGTTTAAGTTCATCGTTGATTTCCTGGTTGATCCCAGCATTCTTGAGCAGCTTGGTCTTTAACCTCCAAGTGTTCATATTCCTTCCAAACTTTTTCTTGTGGTTGAGTTCCAGTTTTAAAGCACTGTGGTCTGAAAAAATGCAGGGAATCATCTCAATCTTTTGGTATCAGTTGAGACCTGATTTGTGGCCCAGTATGTGGTGTATTCTGGAGAAAGTTGCATGTGCGCTCGAGAAGAATGAGTATTCTGTTGTTGTAGGGTGGAATGTTCTGTATATATCTATGAGGTCCATCTGGTCTAATGTGTTATTCAAAGCTCTTGTTTCTTTACTGATTTTCTCTTAAGATGATCTGTCAGTTACTGAGCATGGTACGTTTAGATCTCCTACTATTAATGTATTCATATCAATATGACTCTTTATTTTGATTAACAGTTGGCTTATGTAGTTGGCTGCTCCAATATTGGGGGCATAAATGTTACAATTGTTAGATCTTCTTGGAAGATAGACCCTTTAAGAATGATGTCGTGTCCCTTTGTATCTCTGACTACAGTCTTTAGCTTAAAATCTAATTTATCTGATATGAGAATTGCTACCCCAGCTTTCTTTTGAGGTCCATTGGCTTGAAAGATGGTTCTCCATCCTTTCACTTTCAGGCTGGTTGTATCTTTTGGTTCCAAATGTGTCTCTTGTCAACAGCATATGGACAGAGCCTGTTGTTTTATCCATTCTGCGACCGTGTGCTACTTTATGGGAACGGTTAGGCCATTCACATTGAGAGTTATTATTGAAAGATAAGTATTGGGACACCTGGGTGGCTCAGTTGGTTGAGCAGCTGCCTTTGGCTCAGGTCATGATCCCAGCGTCATGGAATCGAGTCCCGCATCGGGCTCCTTTCTCCGCGGGGAGCCTGCTCCTCTCTCTGCCTCTGCCTACCTCTCTGCCTGCTTGTGTTCTCTCTCTGTTAAATGAATAAATAAAATCTTTAAAAAAAAAAAGAAAGATAAGTATTTATTGACATCATGTTGCCTGTGAAGTCCTTGTTTCTATAGATTGTAAATTTCTGTTCTAAGTCACTTATGAGTTCTTTCTACTTTTATAGAACCTCCTTTAATATTTCCTGGAGTGCCAGCTTGGTGGTCACGTACTCTTTTAAACTTTGCCAGTCATGGAAGCTCTTTATCTCTCCATCCATTTTGAATGTCAGCCTTGCTGGATAAAGTATTCTTGTCTGCATGTTCTTCTCATTTCGTGCCCTGAATATATCATGCCAGCCATTTCTGGCTTGCCAGGGTTCTGTGGATATGTCTGACATTATTCTGATGGGTCTTCCTCTGTATGTAGGAATCTCTTCCCCATAGTTGTCCTGAGGACCTCCTGTCTAAAATTATAATTTGCACATTTTAAGATTATGTGTCTGAGTGTTTTTCTAGACTCAATGATCTTGGCAAGAATTTTTTCCACCTCTAGAATATGAACTCTTGTTCCATTCCTCAGATTGGGGAAATTCTCATTCAGAATTTGGTCAGCTATATCTTCTTGTCTTCTGTTTTTCTCTACCCCCTCTGGGATTCCAATAATTCTGATGTTGCAATGTTTCATGGCCTCACTTATTTCCCTAAGTCTGTTCTTATGATTCCTGAGCAGTTAGCTCCAGCTCTCCTTCTGACCTTTCTTCTCAACCATTTTATTCTATCCTCTGTCTCTGTAACTCTAACTGTTAGACTATTTAGATTGGGTTGGATCCCATTGATAGCATTTTTAACTTCAACAATATTGGCTCTCATTTCTGCCCTTAGAGATTCTATGTTGTCATTAATATTTTTCTCCATCCTAGCCATTGCTTGGATAATTGTCACCCTGAATTCCCTTTCTGAGATAATGTTTATGTCCATGTCCAACAGTTCTGAGGGAGAGGGTGCAGTCTCTGCATCTTTCCTCTGTTGGGTGTTCCTCCTCCTAGTCATTTTGATGAGAAGTGGATAAGAGGATGGATATATCACCCACAATCCAGGCAGAGTGCCCCCTGAAGGTTTTAGAGAAATTGGGATTCACCACCAAAGAGAAAGAATAAGGATAAAAAAAAGATAGAGGGAAAGTGAAAAAGAAGGCATCCCAGCCAGAATGGCCCCCCAAAATAAGATTTATAAGGTATGTAAACCAACACAAACTAACATATAGTCCGACAAAAGTAAATGGCAAGAAATAAAAGAACCTAGTCAGATTGAGCCCCAGGCATAGGATTTATATAATACCAGAACAAAAGAAAATATGTAGAAACACTGACAGAAGGATAAGATGGGAAGGTAAAAAAAGAAAAAAAAAAAGCCTTTTTTTTTCAGAAGGAGAAAGAGCCAGACATAGTTTTTGTGAATTCTTTCTCTTTTGGTTGCTATAAAGATGGTACATACATGTCATAAGGTTGAACACATGAAAAAGAAACCACCCAAACTTGAATCTATTCTTATAGGGAAAAAAGCAAGTTTTTACAATTTCAACAATTTCATTTCCACTTGCCTTTTTTTCCCCTAAGCTCTGCCTTTTTACTTTGATGCTTTGCTCCTTACTATGATTTCTATGTTGTTCCTCTTTCATCCTTTCTAGTCTTTAGCCATGTGAACTCTGCTGCTGGCAGCTGGTCACCAACACAATATGATGGAGAACACTCTGAAAATACCATAAGATCCCCTCCTAACTTAGATTCACCTTTTCTCTTCTGTAGCTCTCCCTCTGGGTCACTACCTTCTACCCCACCAGGAACTCCTCTTTTTGTGGGAAATATAATGATGGGGCTTTATTTCCAAGATGCAGGAAGTTCATTCAACTTTTCTTCATGAAGGCTTTTTTTCTCCTGGAGAGATCTAGGATATGAGGTATGAGGCTATTCAAAGGTCAAATGGTGGCCAAGGATGAGAAAACAATTCCTGTCCCAAAGCTCTGAATTACCTGAGGACATGTTAAGGGGCTGAAGAGTATGGTTCTCAAGGTATCCATGGTAAAGTGGGCAAGCTGTACACCCCTGCGATAAACTCCCACAGTCCTGCAGAAGCTGTTCTGCTGAGAAACATGCATTATGTTTGTAGAAAGAAAACGATGAAATGGCTTTTGATTAAGACCTATAATCCTGGTATGTTATAAAGCCTTTTGGAAGAAAAAATAAATAGAAAGAATTGTTTCAGTCTAAAACTCAAGTAGGAGACTTCATTAGCAAACATTTCCTTTTGAAACCCAGGCCTGTCTTCAGTGTGTGGAACTCTGCTCTCAACCTGACCTCCGTTGGAAATGGCATGGTTCTGGGGCAGCTTGTTTCCCATAAATTTGGAAGCTTCAGTTCCTTGGAGTACTGTGTTTCATCACAGTTACATTTTTAACCTAAAACTGAATGCAGCATTTGTCTGGGCATCCATCTGACATTTTGCATTTTTATTTGTGCTTTGACATTCAAGTGTTTTTGTCTTTTGTAACAGAATGTGAAGTTTGGAGCCAGGATAGATTGAAAATAATCCCAGAGGGAAATGAAAGCATAATTGCAATGCTGGATTTTGAGCAAATATGCTTTCCCTAAGCCTTTTGGAGAAGGTACTGCTTTTCTGAGAAGCTTGGGGAGCAAGACAAATGGACCTTCTGGGAAATGGTACTGCTCTTAGTAAATGTAGAGCATAAATGTGTATATTCAGAGAACTGCTGGCAGTGACAGGAAGTCATTACTGCCCTTTCTTCAAATAAATCTCCTTCCAGCAGACTTCTGCCTGGGCAGTGAGTGAAACATTGAAACACCAATCAAGCTAACCACACTCCTACAGGACAAAACAGCAGGGGCTCACCCCAAGAAGGAATATGCCAGCTTTAGCAGTTTCTACAGAAAGAGCTGCCCCATCCTTGTCTTTACCCATCAGATACTTATGTGTGTAGCCACTGTTGTCAGTGCTGCCATCAAATTGCCAATAAACAGCTTCATCATTTGTCTTGGCCCTAACATTAGAGGATTCTTTGTGTCTATGCATGATTTCCAAAATGTATAAGGAAAAAGGTCACCTGATGAGCTTGGTCTCCTAGGAGAGAGGTACATAGAGGGTGGCAGAGATCCTGCCAGGCTGTCTCAACCTGCTTTCTCTGTGAAGGACTTGCTATATATCCTCTCCAAAAACTCCATCTGGAGCTAGCATCCCCTGCATCTCAAGGTCATAAACCTGCCTTTTAATATGTTTTCAGCCAGAAATTGTGATCCTCCTAGAGCTGCATTGAACCACATAGCCCCCAGTCACTTTGACACAATTGAGCTTTGAAAGTCAAATAAGTCTTGTAACACTGAAAAATTAAACAAATTTGGGGAGAAAAAAAAAGAAAGTCAAATAAGTCAAATAAGGTATCTTGTGAATAGAAAATCTACATTGGATTTTGAAAATTAAGTATAAAAAATAAATGTAAAATATTCCATTAGAAATTTTATGTTGATCATATGTTAAAATAATAATTTGGATATGTTGGAATAAATAAAATATATTATTAAATTTAATTTCATTTGTTTTCTTTTACTGGTTTTTGAATATGTGGTACTAGAAATTTGAAATTACATAGTGGCTCACAGTAATTTTCTATCGGTTGGTGGTTTGGGATTACCTTGTATTTGAGCAGGAGTTGACAAGAAGACAGATGATTGTCTTTTTTTTTATAATGGGGGTGGCAAATATTTTTTGTAAAAGGTCAGATAGTATACCTTTCGGGGTTTGTGGACCACATGACTTCTCTTGCAACTACTCAACTGTACTGTGCTGTGGCAGACACAGCCACCCTAGATGGCAGAGCAGCCATTGATGATAAGTAAATGAATGGGAGAGAATGTGTTCCAATAAAACTTTATTTACAAAAATAGGCAGTGGGCCAGTATTAGCCTAGGGGCTGTAGTTTATTGTTTTTTGATCTATAAAAATGGGTAATTTACCTAAATGAATTCTTTTTGTACTGGGAAAGCACATTTTTCATTCGTAGAATACTTACTGTATGCAAGTTTATGGGTTGAGAGATATTATGGTACATGCAAATATCTTTGTAAGTATTATTTTCTGTTGGCATGTCATAACCCAACTAACAAATGATGGAGCTAGAATCTAAAATAATAGAGCTGGCATTTGATGTAAATTCCCTTCTCTCTCTTTCTCTCTGTTTCTCCATCTCTCCCTTTCTTCTTTACCTCCCTCCCTCTTCCCTTTCCTTTTTTTCCCTTCTCTCTCTCTTTCTCTCTCTCACCTGTCTGTCTCTGTCTGTTTCTCTCTGTTTCTGCTTTTGTCTCTGTCTCCATCTCTCTCTTTCCACTGGTTAGGCTGAAGATTGTACTCTCTGGGGTTCCTTATTTAAGGCACTGTAGGTGGTATTAGGATAAGCTTAGGCTCATCCATTCTCCGGAAGCTCAGTGAATACTAAAATGTCTCCTTTGTAGTCCTGGATACATTGTCTAAGACTCACTGTCATGTTAAATGGACTCAAAGGGGTACCTTGTCAGTCTTGCTCTGGTGGGTCATTATGTGACCAGACACTGGTCTAAGGCATTTATAGGGATGAACTTATATTATCCTCATAATAACCTCATAAGTAGATACTATTGTTACCTCCATTTCAAAAATGAAGAAATTGAGTCATGGAGATGTCCCAAGATCATGCAGCTGGACAAGAGCAGAGCCCTTAACTAATGTGTTGTGATGGGAATGCATGCAGGTTTTTAAGCCAGAAAAATATTCCAAAATATCATCTGCATCTTAGTGGTGGCATACTTTGTAAAATTCCTTAATATATTTAAGCTTCATTTTGTTCATCTTTAAAATGGGGATAATATGGATGACCTACCTTATTGTGTTTGGGAAGTGTCAATGTCTACCTCTATGAAACCCTTAATATATAGCAGATGTTCAGTAAGTCACTTATTTCTGAGTGGTATATTGTCATTTTATGGTTTATTTATACCCACAGGGAAGCAGAATGTATAATGATTAAGAGTATGGACTTTAGAGTTAGACAGTGGGTTGGAAGGTCTACACAATAGCAGATTACCCAAGTGACCTGGATAAACTTACTTCCTTTTCCAAATCCCATATGTCCAGTGAGTACAGTGATACCAATCTTGAAAGTGATGTGAGCAGTTGATGTGGTCATCTGTATGAGGATTTACATGGTGTCTAGATACTAAGTGAACAGTCATTTTTCTAATGGTGTCAGAATCCCCAGATGATGCTTCTTCTTGGGATTAGTGTCATCTCTGAGGCAACACAATCTCTTAGTTGGAAACGCAACAGAACCATCTCCGAGGAACTTCCTCTGGGTTTGGACTTCCCCAAGCATAATATCTTCTTTCTGTAGGATCCATCCCTTGCAAGGCAGATTTGCCTCTGAAACACAGCCAGATGTCCCAGCATCAAGACTGAAGTATTCAGCATCTTACTCAACAATGATGCAATTTCACATAATCTGTCACAGTGTAAAGAAAGGTTTGAATTTGTATGAAAACTTGTGATGATATCCGTGAAGCCTGGAGTTGACCAGACACTGTTCCTGGGGTGTATTTTTCCAGAATTCAATGATCAGAGTTGACTTATTTTAAACATGTCCAGCTATTTTTTAAAAAAACAAAGTTTATTAGTCTCAAGAACTTTAGATAATTTTACCAAAACCTGTTGTTTTGGTTTTCTGTTTTGTAAAAGAAATGTAGTTAGAATAAAAGCTACCATCTTCTTGGGGTGCCTGGGTAGCTCAGTGGGTTAAACATTTGCCTTCAGCTCAGGCTATGATCCCAAGATCCTGGGATGGAGCCCTGCATTGGACTCCCTGCTTTTCAGGGAGCCTGCTTCTCCTTCTCCCTTTGCCTGCTGCTCCACCTGCTTGTATTCTCTCTCTCTCTCTGTCAAATAAACAAAACCTTTAAAAAAAAAGAAGCAGCAACCACATTCATAAAATATCTAATTCTGGTTTGGAATTTAAGGAACTATTTAACTTGTGGATGTAGTTTCTGTGTTTAAATTACAGCTTTGTGGAGAGAGCCTTACTGTGGCTCTTTCTGAGTATCTACTCCCCATGCTATGGCCAGGGAAAGGAAGAATGTCATAATTCTTGTCATTATTCCATACTAGGCTCTTACCAGTGATTTTTTTTAAGGCTTTTCAGGACAGAAACTTCAGTCTTTGCAGTAACTTCCCTCAGTGACAATGCAGCACTAAGCCATGTCTTCAAAGCTTGAGTTCCAAATGCAAAGTGGGAATTGATTGGGATTTACCAGCCAAGATAGGGATTTGTGGGAATTCAAGTACATTATGGGAGGCATATAGTGAGGTAAACTTTCATCTTCTTATGACTTCTTTTGTATTTGTTCATATCTACACTCACATTTTGCACCTCACTGAATACAGAAGAAATTCCAGTTCTTTCCTCTTCCCTTTCTAAGATATTATTTCCTAATCCTACCTCTGAAGCTCTCTTCAATTTTAAGTATTACAAACTTCCAGGGTCTGTGGAAATATGACCTTTCTGAGAAACCAGTTTTCTCAGAAGGACAATTGGAAGATGATGCAGAGATTAAAATAATGGTCCAGTTACATAATATTGGCAGTTTTAAGTGTCATTATCAATATCAACACTCTAATGTTATAGATTAACAAGTTGAGGCCATAAAATGTCAATTAAAAATTTGCAAAAATTTTAAGCACATCTCAAAATGTCATATATTGGGGGTTATCTAATGCGTCCATACTATCTAGGCTAAAACCAACTTTTCAATTTCTAGAAATAAGAAGTAACTGACTGCAGATACAGAAAGCTCCTAAATCATGACAAATATAATGCTGCAATAACAAATGTAATAATAAGTCTATATCTCACAGTACTTGCCAGATAACAGACACCACAATCCACTTTTCTTTGTGTTTCAGGTTGGGCTTCCCAATGATGGTCGTCTCCTGCACAGTGGGGATGTGTTACCTCCTTGTTGCTCATGTTGTGATGGGATGGAATTAATAGATAT
The DNA here is from genome assembly GCA_028533885.1 of Nasua narica. Lineage (NCBI taxonomy): Eukaryota > Metazoa > Chordata > Mammalia > Carnivora > Procyonidae > Nasua > Nasua narica. The sequence goes on along the minus strand of CM052797.1, from coordinate 22,322,558 downwards.
ACATCATTTGAAAACTAAAGGAAGCTTGACCCATCACCACATCAGTAGAAAACCACCCAAGACCACTCTTGGAAGAAGAAAAGGTGTTTATCATGGGGGTGCTCTGGAGTGGAGAATTTGGGCATCCGTATTCATTCAGATGAATGCTGGAAAACCATGATAAATACAAAATAATTTACTAAAGATTCCACTACAGGAAAATATGTATATTTCAGAACACATCTTGCTATGCTCTGTAAGAAAAGACACAAATGCAGTATTCTACTCAAATGACTTGTGCTATTTAACTGTCACTTTCCTAAGGCCTTCTAGTGTTTTTTCATGTAATCACTTTTCATGTTAAAATAACCAGCATTCAAATTGTATACGCACCGAATATGTATTCTTTATTGGAAAAGGAAGACAGTTTGTAAGGAAACATTTTATGTGTTAAAAAAATAAACCATATCTTGACAAAAGGTTTAGAATTTGTTAGTCTCCTAATTTTTTAGTAGTTTACATTGTGTAAAATTCCATTTTATCCATTTATGTTTATTCTCTGGAGTTTTTAAGTCATCAATTACAAGTGCAAGGGGTGCCTGAGTGCCTTTCTGTTAGGCATCTGCCTTCAGCTCAGGTCATGATCCCAGGGTCCTGGGATCAAGCCCTGCATCTGGCTTTCTGCTCAGCAGGGAGTCTGCTTCTGCCTCTCCCTCTGCCCCTCCTGCCACTTGTGCTCTCTCTCTGTCTCAAATAGATAAAATCTTCTAAAAAATTTACAAGGGCCGAAATTTGACTTCTAAGAAGGTCATGAGTGCTTTTTAGATAATATTTTACATATTTGACAGCTAGAATAATAATCTTCAGTTTTGAGGGTGGTACATGCTATTTCCAGTGACTATACAGAAGTCTGGTTAATGCACCAAGTTCTACACACTGCACAGGACTCCAGGGTTTCAGTCAAGGTTTATCAAATGTTGTTTTTTTGTGGAGTGTCATGTGTGAGACAAAGACAGTGAGAACGAAGAGCAAGGGGGTCTGGGACCTCATTTGATTTGCTTGGGTCAGTACCATTGTTACAGCCCAAACAACAGACCTCTTCTTCAGTTTTTGGGCTACTGTGTGTGATTCCTTGAGATGAAAATGTTTACTGGGGACTTTGGTCAGAAGTGGTAGTTGTATAAAGTGTCTGATTTCAAAAAGTTTAATATCCCCAGAGCACTAAATCCTGGAAAATAGGAGACCTTTCTAGTTACATTTCTGTTCCTGGCACTCTCAGGATGAATGTGCCCTTTTAGAATCCATATTTGTTAAATGGCAACCTGTGTTTTTTTTTTTTTGAAAGGTTGGGAGAGAGTTTATGAGAATATGCCCTTTGAATTCATGAACCATCTTTGAATTCTTTGACAGCAAAGATGACATGAAACCCTAATTTGTTTTTTTTTCTTTTTTTTCCCCCCAAATTTATTTTAATTTTTCAGTGTTACAAGATTGATTGTTCATGCACCACACCCAGTGCTCCATGCAGTACGTGCCCCTCTCGATACCCACCACCAGGCTAACGCCCCCACCCCCTCCCCTCCAAAACCCTCAGTTTGTTGCTCAGAGTCCACAGTCTCTCCTGGTTCAACACCCCCTCCGATTTCCCCCCATTCGCCCTTCCCTTCCTTCTCACAATGCCCTCCATGATTTTCTTTATACTCCACACGTGAGACCATAAGATAATTGCCTCTCTCCGCTTGACTTATTTCACTCCACATAATCTCTTCTAGTCCTGTCCATGTTGATACAAAAGTTGGATATTCATCCTTTCTGATGGAGCCTAATTTGTTTTAAAATCTGGTCTTGGTCACAGAAGTTGCTGTGTGCACCTGACTCAGTGCTCCAGAGGAGACCACACCCCAGACTTCTCAGGGAAGGAGCCCTGACAGCTGTTCTAGCTCTGCTCCCTTTTTCATGTTGCCTTCCTGTTGCCTAGATGTCCCCAAAGTCTTTCACTAAAAGGCACGGTCTTCTTTTATCCCACATATTTTCATGGCTGGTGGTGGTGTTGGTGCCTTCCTTGTACTTAGCTGTTGCTTCTAATTTACAGCTTTTCTTTCCTCATTTACATCTCTTCTGCCATGATGCTGCAGCCTCCATCTCTCTATCTCCCACTCTCTTCATTGATGCTACCCTCAGTCCTCAGTCACTCTGCACTCTTAAATACCCTTGGCTCTTGACTCATTTCTTCCTCTCCCCCTTCCCTCAATTTCTCAGCACTCTCCATTCAACATTAAGGCTTCATTACATCTGAACTTGGTCCCCAGTAACTGTCCCTTGAATTCTTCATTTCACATCTCTTTTTCTGACACTTTCTGGTCACCTGCTCCAGATCACCACCCAAACAGTTCATCAGTCACTCCCCTTTGCTAACCTTCCACATCAGTTACCTCCTAGCTTAGTTTTCTACATCTGCTCTAAGTTCAAAAACACTCTTAAATGAACTGCTACTGCTCTCCTTTTTTTGGCCCTGTGTCTAAGCACCTAAATAGTGATGAGGTAATTCATTGGTTGGGATGATTGATTTTACTTTAAAATAGAGATCACAAACATCAAACGGACACTCAATCTACCTGACTCATTTCTTGCATTTTCCCAGTGCAGCTGTCAGAATCCTGGCTAGAAACACATGGCTGCTCAAATTGGGTAACTTGGAATTTAACCAGTATGGTGCAGTCCTTCAGACTGGTTGAAAGGTGAGAGAAGGAAATCTAAGAACCTAGAGATGCAGGAAACTAGATGGCAAGAGACCCCTAATGGAAGCTGTGATCTTTTGCAATTGGTTACAGCCAGCAACAACCCACAGAATGGGAGAAGATATTCGCAAATGACACTACAGACAAAGGTCTGATATCTAAGATCTATAAAGAACTCCTCAAACTCAACACTCACAACAGATAATCACATCAGAAAATGGGCAGAAGACATGAACAGACACTTCTCCAAAGAAGACATACAAATGGCTAACAGACACATGAAAAAATGTTCATCCATCAGGGAGATTCAAATCAAAACCACATAGATACCACCTTACACCAGTTAGAATGGCCAAAATTAAGACAGTAAACAACAAATGCAGGACAGGATGTGGAGAAAGGGGAACCCTCTTCCACTGTTGGTGAGAATGCAAGTTGGTGCAGCCACTTTGGAAAACAGTGTGGAGATTACTCAGGAAATTAAAAATAGAGCTACCCTATGACCCTGCAATTGCAGTACTGGGTATTTACCCCAAAGAAGCAGATGCAGTACAAAGAAGGGCCATATGTGCCCCAATGTTCATAGCAGCAATGGCCACAATTGCCAAATTGTAGAAAGAACCAAGATGCCCTTCAACAGATGAATGAATAAAGAAGATATGGTACATATATACAATGGAATATTATGTCTCCATGAGAAAGGATGAATACCCAACTTTTGTATCAACATAGACGGGACTGGAAGACACTATGCAGAGTGAAATAAGTCAAATGGAGATAGTCAATTATCTTATGGTCTCACGTGTGGAGCATAAGGAAAAACAAGGAGGACATTGTGAGAAGGAAAGGAAGGGTGAATGTGGGGAAATCGGAGGGGGCGATGAACCATGAAAGACTGTGGACTCTGAGCAACAAACTGAGGGTTTTGGAGGGGTGGGGGAGCGGGGTTGGCAAGCCTGGTGGTGGGTATTGAGGAGGGCACATACTGCATGGAGCACTGGGTGTGGGGCATGAACAATCAATCTTGTAACACTGAAAAAATAAAATAAACTCTATCTCCCAGCAGAGTCAGCCAGCAAGAGTCACTTTGCTGGGAGAAGGCTGTGGAGATTATCTTGACTTCACTCCCTTTCTTCCCTTTGATTTTTAATGTCCTTTCCATTGGCCAAAGCCAGTCAGAAGCCAGAGGGAGAGAGGAACTGTTGATGTTGTTTACATAAGTCAGCTCCTGTAGTTAGAGAGCAGGACAAGTAGCATGGAAAGTGGGTTTGAAGGAGCAGATGGAAGATACACTACTCCATCCGCCAGTTCTGCTCTTCAGCAGATAAAAAGTTCACATCTGCAATAAAGGAGACATTGAAAATGCCATCATCTTTCTTTTCATCAGGAGGCAAGTTTGTCTATACTCCCTCATGATACCATCTCCAGAATTAATAGGTAAATAATCCAATGCTCATTAAACCCTGTTTCATCACGATAGGAAAAGACAATATTGAAGGAACAAACTGTAGCTTTGCTATATTTATAGCACAACTATAGGTCAATTATCCCTGTTAGAGTGTCCTGATACCTCATGCATAAACCCCTCAAGGACAGAAGGACCATGAAGACATACTTTTATAGTCTGAACTTAACATGAAAATCAAGATGAAAATCTATTTGTTCTTCTGCATATGAGGATTCTGAACTTGCATTAGTAATTGTGTATTACTTTTGACAGATGCCTTGCCCCACATATACTGCCAAGGCCACATACAAGCATGCGCGGAGGAAGAGGTGGCAAAACAACAGACACAGCTGCCATGAGAATCTGAGCAACTTCCTCCTGCAATTTGTGTGCCTTCCAGACATGCCAGGGCCCAGTTTCCTAACTGCCACATAAGAGAAGACCAACTTTATGGATTGGTTGGTTAGATGGCACTTGGTTTATGATGAGCAGCTCAACTTGTCTGGTCATGCTATTTTCCATAATCAGGTCTTCAGTCTGTAAGAGGGTCCAGGGGCAGCCAGGATTTGTTTTTAGTGGAGCTAAGTAGTCAGAATAAGAAAGAAGAGACTTTAACAAAATCCTTGGGGTCTGTACAGTGATTTTCCCATTGAGGTTTGCCAACACAGACCCTCAATGTGTCGTGCCATTGCGGAAGGCCCACTTGGCAAGGCAACTTGCACTACAACCCGGCCCTGCTGAAGGGCTTTTACTTGCTTTGGTCCCCCTCAAATCATGTAGCTTTATGAGGGTTAGAATAGATTCTCCAATCTGTCTTTTGTCCCCTATAAAATCAAAAGTAGTCCAAGAAGAATTGCATTTTGTATTTAATGTGTGTGATTAGTGCAAAAATTTGTCTTTCACTTTGCAGATTAATTTTAAGTAATCGATTGGCACTAACCTCTGCCATTTGCATCAGGAAGTCATATTTCTTTCTTTTTACTATCTTGGTGTGAATGGGGAAAATTTCTAACATAATAGGGAAAAAATGGAGACTCTGATGGTTATTTGACATATCTATCCCAGGACTCATTCTGGAGCTGGGGAAATAACAACAGGATGGGTCCACTATCCTACAGGATCAACTATTGTATGGACTTAGCTCAAGAATATATCTACTGCTTGTCCTTCATAGGCCTCTACTTTGTCTAGTGAATCAGAGGCTAGATTTTGCATAACTGATGATTGGAGAAAATTAATATCTACATATGGAGATCCAGGTTATTCTTTTCACCAATGCACAAGTTCCCTGATAAATGGCCACAAGACACTTGTGCTGTTTCACTCCATTCCTCCGAGGAAAGTGTGAGGGGAGAGGACTAAACACATCTTTGTCTGTGCTGCAAGGTTCTTTCTCAAAGAGACATAGCCCCCCTTCAAGGAACACATTTAGATACGGGAAGTAGCTGAGGTCTTTAATCCTTATGATCCTTGAGTTGAGTTAGGGATGTAGATTTTTTTTTTCCAGTTTTATGTGGGAAGCTGCTTATACAATTCACTACCATGAATTCCATGATTGATTTGCCTTTTAGTATAAGTCTCTGAAGCTTATTATGGAAACTGTGTCCACCTGACTGCAACAGTGAAGTGCTTCCTTGGCTTCCTTGGGATCCCATTATTCCTAATGGAAAAAGAAGAGTCAATTCAGTTATTGTGACTCCTATTTCAGGGGACAGCCACCCCAGGGTTTCCAACAATGGTGATGCCCTCTTCTACATCCTGCTCTTGAGGAAGGAAGTGACCAATGAGTTCTCTTGTAAGAGAGTGCTTGGGGCTAGTGGGTAGGTCATGAATAATCAGTACGAGCATTTGGACTCTTTTGTCTGTAGGCCAAGGATTAACCAATTCTATGCCAGTTCATAGAATTCACATGATTTCTAAGTGCTCACGCCCACACACAAAATACTGAACTCCATTTGAGTGCACCGACTCGACCTTGGTCCATTCAAGCATTATATTTCATTCTTCCTGTGTGATATCTGTAGATTTCTATCCTTTACATGCTCCCTAAACATAGTAGTAAAGTTTGACGTTTTCAGTAGACAGGATATTTTGACTCAAAGTGGACTTTCTACTTCTCTATCCGAAACATACTGGTATCTTATTGGACTCCTGGAGAAAATGGAGGATATTAGGGATGAATCTTTAGGCACATCAGCTTGGGAGACAACTGACTCAGGTAAAGCCATGAAATAGCTGTTGGTCAGGAAAAGTTGTTCTCCTATTTATTACCAAGGGGAACTCAGGAGAGTTTGAGGGTTCAATCTTCTCAGTCATGTCTGAGTCTGATCACAGGCCTACACCCCACTTTCAGGGTCCTACTCTTTCTTCACCAGTGTCTTTATCAATCTTCATAGTCAGGCTTAGGCCCAGGCCTCAGCCAGATCTGCTGGACTACTTCCAAGCTGCCTTCAAAGTTTTCTGATCAACCACTCATGTTCTCATCTGGATAAATACCCCAGCTTTCAATTCCTGTTCTGTCTCCTCTTTATGGTCTATAGGGCTGTCAGGAAAATCTCTAACTGACCCCACACACCTTGATGATTAAGCACCATAGTCACTTGTAATCCGATGTCTTGTTTCCCTATGACCTTCAGTGATAATGATGCTGTCACAGCCATTGGTAGCCTTGGTCCCATTCTCCCCTGAAATAAGAGTTATTCCTGCCATCCTCAGAGATATGAGGAAAATAATACCAATTCTCATTTTGGGAGGTTATTTCCTGGGGTGACTCAGGTTATGGATTAAGTAGGGAACAAAGAAGGAACAATCAAATTGCAAAATATAAGAATAGTTTGATAAAGGGGCTATCTGTAAAGTATGGATGTATATTAAGAAACTACAAAGGGGAAAGAAGTGTCTGGGGTTGATGATAAGGAGACAGCATTTTCATCCCTACAGCTATATGAAGATGGCCTCTCAAGAGGCCAAGGGTTACAGCCTGCCCACTAGTCCCTGAAGAAAGGAGTCAGGAAAAGAAATACTGATCCCAACCTCTCTGTCTCCTGGCTCCTGTCAGTGATTCCCATTGTCTGAATCTATTGAGAATTACAGGGCATGGAAAACCATTCATGCTGCCCATGTGGGCCTGCTTCCAGCATGAAGCAGGGTAGAAAAAGGAGGGATAGGCCAATGGGTTAGAAGGAAGCAATGCAGGTCAGAAGGAGGTTCACCTTCCTCAACTCTGGGACTATTTCATGCTTCCTCTCCTCCAAGCCCTCACACTTCGTTTACCCCCAACCTCAGTTTTACTTCTTTGAAAACATAGAAGCCCTCAGAGAAGAACACTGTCATTAGTAATTTTACAAGTTTGTTTGCATCTGGCCCCAAATGTTCTGTCTTACTTTAATATAAGAACAGTGACCTTGTCAAAGGCAATCCTTCAGTGTTTGCTCTGAATCTTTTAGCTTTCATTTCTTTTTTTTCTCCCCAAATTTGTTTATTTTAATTTTTCAGTGTTACAAGATTGATTGTTCATGCACCACACCCAGTGCTCCATGCAGTACGTGCCCTTCTCGATACCCAACACGAGACTCACCCACCCCCCGACCCCCTCCCCTCCAAAACCCCCAGTTTGTTGCTCAGAGTCCACAGTCTCTCATGGTTCATCACTCCCTCTGATTTCCGCCCATTCACCCTTCCCTTCCTTCTCACGCTGCCCTCCATGATTTTCTTTATATTCCACATGTAAGTGAGACCATAAGATAATTGACTCTCTCCGCTTGACTTATTTCACTCCGCATAATCTCTTCTAGTCCTGTCCACGTTGATACAAAAGTTGGATATTCATCCTTTCTGATGGAGGCATAATATTCCATTGTATAAATGTTTAGCTTTCATTTCTCACAGGAGCTTCACTGGTTCCAACGAGAAACTGTTTTTGGATCATCTACCATATCATTCCCACCCACATACAAACATGATTTTGTGGACTTCATTCACTCATTCATTCATTTGAAGGTACAAGTATGCCCTACTTTTTAAAAGTTCTTATTAGGCACTTCACTTTTACAAAAGACCAACATTAGTACCTGTTTTGGGTAACTAAAGGAAATCTGAAAAGGATTTTTGCTTTTACGAGGAAGGGTGAAAAGCAAAACTGGAGTTCAGCGCTGTTTTTTTAGGAAGCTATTAGAGAGGAAGTGCACAGCCTGAGCAATGAGGGTGGCCCCACAAGCTCCTTCCCCAGAAACTGTACCCCATATCTCAGCATCAAGCTGCCATAGCTTTGAACTATGTCCATGAGCATCTGTGCTTTATCTTAATTCATTTTGTGTGTCTCTTAGCAAGATATGTCCTAAGATTCAAGAAAAGCCTGAGAGAGGTTATTTTTTTGGGTCTGGGAAAGCTCAAAATATTTTCCATATAAATTAATGATAATTGCTTCATCATTTATGTCCTTTTGGGTTATGAAGGATTTCATAGGAACACTCTGCTTTTGAATAGCTGGGAAAGCCTGTATTTATTTAGTGTTTTTATGCTCTGCACAACTTCCCCAAGTTGGTGGAACAGCAAGTGAATGAATGAATGAATGAATGAGTGAATGGCTCACTGTAACTTCATGGAATTTATGTTAAATGTCACTTTAAAAATCATCTTCTCAGTAATTCGGGTTCTTTTCTGGTTCCATACAAATTTTAAGATTGTTTGTTTAAGCTCTTTGAAAAAAACTGGTGGAATTTTGATCGCGATGGGATTGAAAGTATAGATTGCTCTGGGCAGTATAGATATTTTAACAGTGTTTATTCTTCCAATCCATGAGCATGGAATGCTTTTCCACCTTTTTGTGTCTTCAATTTCTTTCATGAGCATTCTGTCGTTCCTCGAGTACAGCTCCTTTACCTTTTTGGTTAGGTTTATTCCCAGGTATCTTATGGTTCTTGGTGCTACAGCAAATGGAATCGATTCTCTAATTTCCCTTTCCATATTTTCATTGTTGGTGTATAGGAAAGCAATTGATTTTTGTGCATTGATTTTGTATCCTGACACATTACTGAATTGCTGTATGAGTGCTAGTAGTTTGGGGGGTGGAGTCTTTTGGGTTTTCCATATAAAGTGTCATGTCATCTGTGAAGAGAGAGAGTTTGACGTCTTCATTGCCAATTTGAATGTCTTTTATTTCTCTTTGTTGTCAAAAGAAAAACAAAGCTGGGGGCATCCCATTGCCTGATTTCAAACTTTACTACAAAGCTGTGATCACCAACGCAGCATGGTAATGACACAAAAACAGACACATAGACCAGTGGAACAGAATAGACAGCCCAGAGATGGACCCGCAACTCTATGGTCAAATAATCTTTGACAAAACAGACAAAAATATCCAGTGGGAAAAAGACAGTCTCTTCAATAAATGGTGCTGGAAAAATTGGACAGCTGTATGTAGAAGAATGAAACTTGACCGTTCTCTTACACCATACACAAAGATAAACTCGAAATGGATAAAAGACCTCAACCTAAGGCAAGAATCTATCAAAACCCTAGAGGAGAACATTGGCAGTAACCTCCATGGCATTAGCCACAGCAACTTCTTTCAGGACATGTCTCCAAAAGCAAAGGAAACAAAAGCAAAAATGAACTTTTTGGACTTCATCAAGATAAAAATCTTCTGCAAAGCAAAGGAAACAGTCAACAAAACAAACAGGCAACCCACAGAATGGGAGAAGATATTCGCAAATGACACTACAGTCTGATAACTAAGATCTATAAAGAACTCCTCAAACTCAACACTCACAAAACAGACAATCACATCAAAAAATGGGCAGAAAACATGAACAGACACTTCTCCAAAGAAGACATACAAATGGCTAACAGACACATGAAAAAAGGTTCATCATCTTTAGCCATCAGAGAGATTCAAATCAAAACCACACTGAGATACCACCTTACACTAGTCAGAATGGCCAAAATCAACAAGACAGTAAACAACAAATGCAGGAGAGGATGTGGAGAAAGGGGAACCCTCCTCCACTGTTGGTGGGAATGCAAGTTGGTGCAGCCACTTTGGAAAACAGTATGGAGATTGCCCAAGAAAATTAAAAATAGAGCTACCCTATGACCTGGCAATTGTACTCCTGGGTATTTACCCCAAAGAAGCAGATGCAGTACAAATAAGGGCCACATGTACCCCAATGTTCATAGCAGCAATGACCACAATGGCCAAATCGTGGAAAGAACCAAAATGCCCTTCAACAGTTGAATGGATAAGGAAGATGTGGTACATCTATACAATGGAATATTATGCCTCCATCAGAAAGGATGAATATCCAACTTTTGTATCAACATGGACGAGACTAGACGAGATTATGTGGAGTGAAATAAGTCAAGCGGAGAGAGTCAATTATCTTATGGTCTCACTTACATGTGGAGCATAGAGAAAATTATGGAGGGCATTGTGAGAAGGAAGGGACGGGTGAATGGGTGGAAATCGGAGGGGGCGATGAACCATGAGAGACTGTGGACTCTGAGCAACAAACTGAGGGTTTTGGAGGGGAGGGAGTGGGGGGTGGGCGAGCTTGGTGGTGGATATTGAGAAGGGCATGTATTGCATGGAGCACTGGGTGTGGTGCATGAACGATGAATCTTGTAACACTGAAAAAATAAAATAAACATATTTGGGGAGAAAAAAATAAAAAAAATAAAAATCATCTTCTTCCATCTCCCACCGCATTTCTAAAACTTTTTGAAACAATTTTTGTCAGTACCTTTTATATTTTCTCTTCTCCATGTTATTCTCTTTTTATTATGATAAATAAGTGGGCATACAGAAATAAAAAAAATCATGAATATCTGTGTATGTACTAATCAGCTGACTCGAAAAAAATACTAAATATCACTCAAAACTCCTCTCTCTCCACCTCCTGATAATACCCTTCACTAGAGGTAACCACAAACAGATTTGATGCTTTTGCTCAATCTCCTGTAACCAAATTCTCTTGTATCATTACTACCCAGGAGGGGTCCTGGGTCCCTGTGTCATTGTCACCACTGTGCCTTACTTGAGCTAGTGCATGGAGTAGATTAAATAAATATTTAAAGCAGTGGTGAGTTCTGGGAAGAAAAATTCAGCTAGTGGTTTTAGATAGGTTGGTAGAGGACAGGACATCTGAGCAGAGACATAAAGGGAGATCAGTCATAGAGGGGCCTGGAGAACGTAGGAACACAGCAGAGTGCTCAATAAGTGAGATCCCCAAGGCATGAGCATACTGGGGTGTTATTGTACCAACAGAGTGAGCTAGGGGAAGAGGAACCCAGGTTCTGGGCCTGCTGGACTGCAGGCCAATGGAAAGACTTTAGATTTTTGTTGAAAGAAGACACTAGATGGAGAAATGGGGTATGTTGAAGGGAATGGGGTCACATCCCAGCTGTCTTAGAAACATGTTGCTGTCTCCATTTTTTAGTCAAATACAAGAACTGAGCAAGTAAGGAGATTGATTTCTAAATACTTTTTTAAATTTATTTTTATTTTTATTTATTTCACAGAGAGAGAGATCACAAGTAGGCAGAGAGGCAAGCAGAGAGAGGGGGGAAAACAGGCCTCCTGCCGAGCAGAGAGCAGAGAACCAGACTCGGGGCTCGATCCCAGGACCCTGAAATCATGACCTGAGCCGAAGGCAGAGGCTTTAATCCACTGAGCCACCCAGGCACCCCAGGAGATTGATTTTATTTAGGTTATTGCAGTGGGGAGAATGTCCCAGCCCCAAGGATCAGAGTGTCTTAAAAGGATGTATGTGCTGTTTTTAGTGGGGAGTAAAGAAGCTGTAGATGGGATGGTTTGAGGTTGGGGTTGTTTTGAGAAAGGGGAAGACTCAGCTATCAGAATGGGGAATGCTTTTCTTTGTAGTCAGTGTCAAAAGTATTAATCAGTAGAAGTTTTCACACACCAAAAAGTTTGCAGACCTGGAACACTCAAACTAAAACATAGCCTCGTGGTGGGTATTGAAGAGGGCACGTATTGCATGGAGCACTGGGTGTGGTGCATTAACAACAAATCTTGGAACACTGAAAAAATAAAATTAAATTTAAAGATAAAACATGGACTGAGGCTCAGAAGTATATAGTCATAAAAGAGCTTATATAGTGGGCAGTCAGGGACTGTCCAATCTTTACACTGATTAGTTATTACATTAAAATTTTCTTAAATGGTAGAGACTTGGTTACTGGTTACCTCATACAATATTGGGAAGCACTTTAAGTTTTGCTTATGATTTCCAAAGACATAAACAATAAATAACCTGGGTCAAGTTAGTCTTGCAAATAAAAAGAAAAGTTAACTTAAGCTTTGTTTGTATGACTGAACTGGTTTTGTCTCCTCAGGGAATTTTTGAGGCTGGACTCTGTTTTTTATTTTAACTTTAGCAAGTTGCAGGGGACAAACAGTTCTCCTCTTGGCCAATTAATCACAAGAAACAGTTTTAGCCTTCACTAATCAATCATGAAATGAACAGAAGTTGCAGGGTCTGTGTTTGACTTTGGCAGCTACAATTACATAACTGTTGGGCTGCAGGTCATCCTGTTTCAATATAGCAACATTCTAGTAACTGAGAATAGCAATACAAAATATATATAAATCTTCCCTTGCATTGTGGAACAGGAAACTCCAGCTAACAACCCCAAGTGAGAGTCCCCATTCCATGGAGGACAGTGAAAAGCACAAGTGCATACCACCAGCACACCACACCCACTCAGCCCACTGCATCAGCTATAGAGTTGGGGTCACCAGACACAAGGTGCAGGTTGGAACAATGCCTTACTCACAGAGGGAGAACAGACCCACAAGATTGGCGTCTGCAGCACGTGCTGGTCTCCCACATCAGCAGGGTCTCAGATAGTTGATGCGGTGTGGTGGGCTGCATGTTCCCCTCTGCTGCTGCAGACAGAGACCCCATTCTCTTCCTACGAGGGCAGATACAACAGTGGGCTGAAACAGGGGTCGCGTGATATATGCACTGAAACAGAACAAGGATGGTCACTGAGAACTTCATCCATATACTTATTGGGTTGGGGTCACCAAGGAGAACTAACATACACAGTGCTGGTTGGAACAATGCCTTCCTTACTCACAGAGGGAGAACAGACTTGGAAAGATCAGCATTCACCCCAGGACAGGGAATGATTTCTCCTAATAAGGAAGGAGAATCCAGGATTAGCAACAATTCAATACCTGATCTCCATCTGAGGGAAATATTCTGGACCTTGGGCACTGATGGGGGCAATGGATGCCATTCAGGGGGAAGGACACTATGGCCACTCCCGCAACAGGCATCTTAAAAGAAAACCAAAAATTGACAATGTAAACCCACAGAAGAACTCATGAGAAGCAAATCCTTTTTGTCTGTCCCTTTCCCTGTCACCAGCACTGGCCTGGCCCTTGGGCCCTCTCTTCCTCCCAGAGCCCAAAGTGCTTGCTCCACATCCAGCCCATTCTTTCTCGCTCACTTCTAGTCTTTCTAGATTCATCTTCAACCCCTCCGCCAGTCTTTATTTTCAATGTAAAATCTCCATAAGCCTGTCTTTGCTTTCTTTAAATCCTGCAGCTCTTTTTCACACCTTATTTTAAGTGATTTATCAACTTATTAAAAGACAACCTTCTCCTTCCCTGGCGGTCTCTCTCTCTCAGCAATGCAAACAGTCTCAGATGCCCTGGGTAGGGTGAGGAGAGGGTTAGATTTAATCACTGTTTTTAGTACTTTTTTTTTTGCCCCTGTTACACAGGACTTTTTTCAGCACTAAGGGAGACTAAAATGAGGCACAGATGTTGCTACATGAAGAGGCTTGGCCAGCTGCAGTGGGACTGGCCTTTTCACTGATCTTCAATCTCTTTCTCACACTCTTTTATGGATCCTACAGTGGTAGGAAATAAATGAAAACTTTCATGGGTGAAATGGATTTTAGAGGATGCATTTGTGAAGAAGGAAGCAGCTGGTAAAAGATCAAAACCAGAGACACTACCAGTGCGAAGGTTGGAAAAGCAGTGCACTCAGCAGGAGTGGCTGGAGAAAGAAGCTGAGGGAGAGCAGGGGCTGCTGGTGTGGGGAGGGAGTCCTGCTGAGAGCAAAGGGAAGTCAGCCTCCTTTCCCTGCTTTGGTCAATGGAATTCATTTACCAGGAGGTATTAGAACATAATCTGTGCCTGCAGAACAAGGGTTTTTGATTGGAATCCACTTGCTGTATGGCGATGAGACTCCTGGCCTTAACCCTGTGGACAGCAGGCTTTGAGCTGCTCAAATCACCAAGTCATAGCCCACTGGACCCCCAAGTGCTGTAGACCCAACAAAAGCAGATATCCATGACATGCTCAGATTTGTATTCAAGGTGTCTGGACCCATTTCTGGTGCTCTTGAATATGCTTCATGAAAAGAAAGAGGAGGGCAAATGGTGAAAATCTGACCTAAGGCTATCTGGAAGCTCTTTGCCCTGGTGTTCAGAAACAGGGACCAGGGACAATTGAAAAGCACATTATTTCATTGGATATAGCTGATGTTCTTCAGGGTAGCCTGAAGTTGACTGAAATAAATCCTGTCCCTGCCCTTTTCTTGGGAGCACAGCAGAATGTCAGTTCCTCTGGTTAGTCTCTGCAGCAAGGACAGCTCAATATTCCATCACAAGCCACTCACAGCCCATCCAGACTGGGAACATGTACTCTCTTAGTTGCCTTTTGCCACCATGGGCAGTGCCAAGGCACTTCTTTCCCAGACACGCAGCAGGAAGAAACTGAACTGAGGGGGCAAAAGGACTCTTTTATAATGTCTACTCTGATGACATTTTACACCATGAGTGAATTAAAAATAAGTCTTCCAATTAAGTGCCTAATCTAATACAACCTCATGATATATGTACAGAAGAAACAGGGGGCAACCAGCCCCTGCCCTCCAGGAGCTTTCATGAAATGCTACATATTTCCCAATTTTCTTTCCAATACAATCTCTCCCTGAGGCTGCCACCATGTGCTGGCATGCTCTATAATCCAAACAGACTCCTCAGAGAGGTTTGGATGTGGCCAGAGAGTAATAAAAATGTTTGTGGATTAATACATCACTGGAGAGCCTATCATAAGCAGAGGGAAAGTCTTTGATCTTTGGAAGAATTCTTTTAGTGACAAATCAGGTTCTAGCTGTGTTCCCTGCTCTGCATTTCAAAGTCAGTCCTCTCCCAGTTTTTTCCCAGCTTTCTTTTGCAGCCAGTGGCAAACCTTACACGTAGGTAATATGGCCCAGTTCTGCATTATCTATTGCATGTAAATATTACTGGTCTCAGCCATCCCATCTCATTCTTTTCCTTCTGTCAGGATCCAGCCTTTGAAACCATCATCCAGAATTTTTGGAGTGGGAGGGTATGGCTTTTGTCTTCAACTTAAATGTCCATAATACCCCCATCTCCCACATCCCTAACTCCTGTCTCATCCCCTCATTTGGCACATGCACAGTCAGGGCTGGTCTAGTCTGACTTTGGGAAAAAAATTTTGGAGACTGACCTTTCCCCGGGGATGTTCTTTACTGTACAGTTTCCCAGCTGCTTTGCACATTCATCAGCATCATTTTTTAGAACAGTTAAGAATGCCATTTCCTTAGCAATCTGCAGCCAGAAAGAGAGCATCTTTCACTTCCATCTCTTCTTTGTTCTTACTAAGTCCCACTCATACCTGTCCTCTACTATCTTGAGCTAAACTAGGGACAAGAGATGGGTTCTATTTTCCCTTTTTCCAACTTAGCACATTGCTCTTTATCTAGCAGGCTCTTGGTATGGCCTGGTGAAATGAAACATCACCTGCCTGTAGGCAAAGACCTATCTTAAAGAGCCCAGATAAGTCTTCAATGTATATTTATTAAATGCATCATTTTTGGCAAAAGAAATTATCAGCAAGAGGAAGTTAAATCATTTCTGAAATGTCCCATCCTTTGAAAAATGCATTTTGGTTAAGATGCTGTTGCAGCGGCTCTTATCAGGATGATAAATATTTTTCATGTAATAATGAAAAATATGCTCTTCACAACAATTTGTGTAAGACACTTGAATAAAAGTAACTTGATGATTCATAGTGATGATGTTAAACTTTTCCTGAGTCTGTGCTCCTAGAAACAGTGCAAATTAAGAAACACCATACCCTTTGTGTCTCTAGATGTGACTTACTGTAAAAAAACAAACAAACAAAAAAAAACATGTGACTCATGTGACTTACATAAAACACAAATGGTCCCCTTGTTTAGCTAGAATAAGGCCAGACACTCCAAATTCCCCTTCCTTGCTTCATAAATGAATAGCTGAACTGGTTGTCTCCACCCACCACTCTGAACAAAATACCTTTGCCCATACTTCTCAACTTGGACCCACCCATGAGCATTGCAACACAAACAACCCTCCTTAATGCTTGCCTGGGACCACTTCCTGTTAAATTGTGGGATCATGTCACCTTCTCCCTGCCCCCTCTGTTTTCGTAGGCTTTTTCACCCTTCTCTATAACAGAAAGTCTCTGCTTGATCTTTGAGAGCCTTGCAGATCTGATGGTCACAGTGTTCCACTATTGCACTAGCCCCTGCCTTGTATTGCAAAGACGCCTTACCTTAATTGCAACAATCCGTTGAATAAGGGCTCTCCTCACCTAGGCATGGGTTTACTTTTTTTTTATGGGACAATAGAAATCATATAGGTTATGTAGGAGGTCTAGTCTCCATTTTGTAGGTTCCAATTGATGAGTAATTACATTTTCTATAACCCAAAACAGAGAATTTTGTCTTGGTAAGGGTGAGAGGCACATACATATGAGATAAAGGCTGTGTTATAAATAATGCAGGTCCAGAAACTTTCACATCGCATCCTTGGTCTGTTTGTAACCACTGTCCTAGAAATGTCCTTCAGCCCTTTTCTTCCACGGCTGAAGTTATGTGACTTGGGAAGCTCCAGGAGGTCCCCACAGATCCTTTGCCCTGAGATTGTTAGTGGGGATGGATGAAGAGAAATAGCCCTTTTCAGGAGGATAAAGACCCATGGGATGAGGGCAAGAGCTGTTTCTGCCTGCTGACTGCAGAGGTGTCTTCAGTCTGGCATCAAAGCATGATGTAGAGGGCAGAGAGCAAGGGGTACACACCAGCCTGGGAAGAAGATGGCTGACTGAGGTCTTGTACCAGCCTCTACTCTACCAAGCTCAGCCATACTCGAGAGGAAGGCTTGAGCTTCTTTAGGCAGGATCTGAATTAATCTCTTGATTCCATTCATCATGATTAAATATTTAGTAAGCCCTTGTTGCCTTATTTGTCCTATGAGCTGTGAGCCTGGAAAACAAGGACCACATCTGACTCAACTTTGCATCTCCTGCACATGGTGAAATACCCAGTCCGTAGTTAGTGCTGAATGTGTTTTTGTTGACTCAATTAGATTAAATTACTTTACACCTCTCCTTCCTCTCTCCTGGTGGAAAAGGTAGCAAGATGGCAGCTTGGCAATCTGAGAGGAGGGGACCAGCTGGAGGAGTGGGTCCAGGGCTACCTGGGTGTTCTTTGCTTTCTTGCCATTGGTGAAGGTGAGGAAGGTGGCTGCTGCTTGTGCCCTAGGTGAGTGGGCATTGGACCTGGGGGCTGGAACCTGGAGTGGGAGGAACTGGAGCTTCTTATCCTTTTCAGTCCTGTGCCCAAGAACGTTTCCAGTTAACCTTGCTGGAAATGGGCATGAATCACAGGGCTGGGAACAGAGTTCAGTAAACTCAACTCTTACTGGCCTTTTATTCTAAATAACATACTGAAAGAAATGTGTGGACACAACGAGGTGGTATGAATCATGTGCATAAAAACAGTTGTGAATAGAAATGCTATCTGTGAACAGAACAGTTCTTGAGATAGGCAAGTAAAGATACTGTCCAATTCACTGTCTTATTATTCAGCCACAAAGATAATGAGCATATAATTAAGCACATGCCTTAAAATTAGCATCTAAGGAGTATTACATGAAATGCAAATCTCCCCTGTAACTGAGCTCTCCTGAATCATGTCTTTCATGGACAGTGATTTCTGAGCACTCGCCAACTCTCTGGGAGAGGCAGCTTCCTTAGCTGAGTAAAAGAACTCATCCTCACTGCATAGAGGGATATGGGAAGTTGTGAGATTTACACATGAGGAAGACTCCAATTGAGAGCTGTGAGCTTTATGTGTTTAGAAGACATTAATGTTTTTATTAGTGAGTATAATGATCAGTGTGCAGTCATACCATCACTGATTCTCCAAGGAACAATTTAAATCTGGAAATAATATGTCCACCCTGCTCATCCCCTACATAGGCAAGATGAATATGTATCAGAGGGTCACACTGCAGAGTGTTGGACTTGAATGGATAATGAAAAAGTTCTATTTTAGTCTTTCCCATAAGTGTCAGTGCAGTCTGGGAAGTTCCTTTAAGGGATTACCTTCCTACATCTATTTCTTTTCTTTTTTTTTTTAAGATTTTATTTATTTATTTATTTATTTATTTATTTATTTATTTATTTGAGAGAGAGAGCATGAGCAGGGAGGGGAAGAGGGAGAGGGAGAAAGAATCTGAAGCAGACTTCTCACTGAGCACAGAGCTTGATGCCAGGTTCAGTCCCATGATTGCAAGATCATGACCTGAGCCAAAACCAAATGTTGGATGCTCAACTGACTGAGCCACCCCCGTGCCCCCCTACCTCTATTTCTAGGACTTCTTATGTCTCATGTTTTATGGAAATTACATCTAAAACTGAAGAGAACACCAGTGTTTTATGTTGACAAGGAAAGCTGGAAAGGGCTTCCTGCCCTGGAAAACACCGGGGACCCCATTCTACTCCAGTTTCTCCACTGATTCAACACAGACATACTCTTAAGCCACTTCATCTCTGTGTTTGGCTCACAGAACAGAGCCACTGAATAAGATGTTTTGTAACTTTTCTTCCATATCCTGAATATTACAATTATTTTGCCCTGGGTAACCCAGGGTTACACATATTCAACCTTGCCTACTTTGTATTTTAAAATAAACATTTGTAGGGGTGTCTGGGTCTCAGTGGGTTAAAGCCTCTGCCTTTGGCTCAGGTCATGATCTCAGGGTCCTGGGATTGAGCCCCACATAGAGCTCTCTGCTCAGCAGGGAGCCTGCTTCCCCCTCTCTCTCTGCCTGCCTCTCTGTTTACTTGTGATCTCTCTTTCTCTGTCAAATAAATAAATACAATCTTAAAAAAATAAACATTTGTATATACATGTAATTCATATATACACATCTTGATGAATTTTCACAAAAATCTCACTCCTCAAGAGCCCAATCCTCTCCATGTCCTCAGGAAGCCACTGACATCTAATATCATAGACTAGTTTTGTCTGCTTTTGAAGTTTTCTTAAGTGGAAGCACACCACGTGATTTTTGTGAGTCTGTCCATCTTATTTCACTCAACATATTTTTGTGTATGTTTGTGCATTTTGTTGTGTAATTATGTTGGTGTAACCCATCTGTGGTATTGCAAGCATCAGAGTTTGCTCATTTTGTTCCTGTGAATATTCCATTGTGTGAAGGTGTCATAGTTTAGGTACCCACTCTCCTGTTGATGGATGGGTATTTGAACTGTTTCCCATTTCTAGCAGTTATTAATAATTATGTTAGGAAGACTCTTGTGCATAGTTTTTTGTTTTTATTTTAGTATATGTATACATATTTCTAGCTGATACATACCTAGTGATGAAATTTCTCAGTCCTAGTGTAAGCATATGGTCAACATTATTAGATAGTTTTCCCAAGTGATTATGTTCCTGTACACTCTCACCAGGGGAAGATCAGATTCCTTTTGCTCCCCTCCTTAGCAGTAGGTGATATTATGAGAGTTTTGTTATAAGGCATTCTGACATTTTGATGGTACTGGTACTTTACAATGGTTGTAATTTGCATTTTTGTGATAACTAACAATGTAGAACACATCCTACTTTTGTCTTTTCTCCTATTACGGTTTCTGCCTCTTGGTAAGGGAGTTCCTTATATATTCTGATTTTGAATCCTGTGTTGGATATATGGATTGAAACTATTCTGTCCCCTCTGTGACTGCCTTTTAATTAGTATTTTTAATGTTATATTTGAATATAACACAGATTCCTATGCAGTCCAATTGACAACTCATTTTCCTTATGGTTAGTAGTGTTTTTTTGTGCACCAAAGAAGTAATGTTTGCCAACCCCTGAAACATGACATTTTCTCATAATATCTGCTAGAAATTTTATTGTTTTACCTTTCCAGTTTTGCTTGACAAGTCATCTAGGATTATTATTTTTTTAATTTTTTATTAACATATAATGTATTATTTGCCCTAAGGTACATGTCTGTGAATCATCAGGCTTACACATTTCACAGCATTTACCATAGCACATACCCTCCCCAATGTCCATAACCCTACCCCCCTACCTCCTAGCCACCCTTAGTTTGTTTCGTGAGTTTAGGAGTCTCTTATGGTTTGTCTCCTTCCCCATCCCATCTTGTTTCATTTCTCTTCCCCACCCCGCCATAACCCCTTGTCCTGCCTCTCAAATTCTTCATATCAGAGCAATCATGTGATAATTGTTTTTCTCTGACTGACTTACTTTGCTTAGCATAATACCCTCTAGTTCCATCCACATCTAGTTCCATCCACATGATCGCAAATGGCAAGATTTCATTTCTCTTGATGGCTGCATAGTATTCCATTGTATATGTATACCACACCTTCTTTATCCATTCATCTGTTGATGGACATCTAGGTTCTTTCCACAGTTTGGCTATTGTGGACATTGCTGCTATTCGGGTGCATGTGACCCTTCGGATCACTACATTTGCATCTTGAGGGTAAATATCCAGTAGTGCAATTGCTGGGTCATAGGGTAGCTTTATTTTCAACATTTTGAGAAACCTCCATACTGTTTTCCAGAGTGGTTGTACCAGCTTGCATTCCCACCAACAGTGTAGGAGGGTTCCCTTTTCTCCGCATAGGATTTTTTTTTTAATGTATGGTAGGAGCAGGACTTAAGAGACATGTTGTTCTGCCTATGTACTCAATTGACAAAGCACTCCTTGTAGAAAGACTCTTCTAAGGGCAGCTGGGTGGCTCAGTGGGTTAAGTGGTTAAGCATCTGCCTTTGGCTCAGGTCATGATCCCAGAGTCCTGGGATGGAGCCCAGTGTCAGGATCCCTGCTCAGCAAGGAGTCTGCCTCTTCTTCTCCCTCTGCCTCTCCTCATCCCCATCCCCCTCCCCATGCTCATGCTCTCTCTCTCTCTCTCTGCATGGTCTCTGTCTCAAATAAATAAATAAAATATTTTAAAAAATACACTTCTCCTGTTTTTTTCTGGACTACTTTGTGCCATTGATACATTTTGCTATCTTTGACCCAACATTCTTTGTTGTCATAAGTCTAGATGCACTGATGTCTAGGTCTTCTAACTTTGTTCCTTTTTTTCAAGATTGTCTTGGCGATTTTCCTTCCTTATTTTTATGTAAATTTTATACATTGCTCATTAGTTTCCACAAAAATATCTGCTGTGATTTTGATTGGGATTGTATTGAACCTACAGGTAAGTTTGGGAAGAATCAAACTAGTGAGTATTATATATATCTCTCCATTTACTTAGGCTTTTTTTAGTTTCTCTGTGGCATGATTTTGAAGTATTTTTGTGGAACAGTCTTGTCTGTCTTTTACTAGATTTATTCTTAAAAATTTGATTGTTTTGAGGCTACTGTAAATTATATCTACTTAAATTTTCCTTTCCTATTAAGTTATTGCTGGTATAAAAAGAAGTATTTGTTTTCTGTATTTTTGTCTTTCTACCTAACAAACTTGCTAAAGTCAATTCATTAATTCCAATGATGTGTCTGAATAAACTCCTGTATTTTTAAAAAAATTTTTTTTTGTTTATTTATTTGGCAATGAGAGAGAGATCACAAGTAGGCAGAGAAGCAGACAGAGAGAGGGAGAAGCAGACTCCTAGCTAAGCAGAGAGCCCAATGTGGGGCCCAATCCCAGGACCCTGAGACCGTGACCTGAGCCAAAGGCCGAAGCCTAACCCACTGAGCCACCCAGGTGCCCCTAAACTCCTGTATTTTCTACATAATAATTGAGCCATTCACAGAAATGACATTTTCCGTTTCTTTCTTTCCAATCATTATTATTTTATTCTATTTCTTCCATTGTTGTGCTGTCAGGACCAAGCATCTCTATTCATTCTCAAATTCAGAGAGAAAGTTTTTTATAATTCACTGTTAAATATAATTCTGGTTATGAATTTTTGTGTCTTTATCAGATAAGGAAATTCCTTCTGGGAGAACTTTAAAGCAGGTGGGAACTCATTGACTATTTCTGTGGGGACTCTTGGACCATTATTTCTTTATGCCCACCAGACTTCCTTATAAATATACTGATGGGATTTGGAAATAATTAGGGTGGGATTTGCTGATTGGAAAATAATCAAGAGTTGTTAGGTAATACGTTCTTACCTAAGAATGCTTTCAGCAGGCTAGACTGGGCCTGTCCTTGGGAGACCTTCACCAACAAATTTTATTTTTCAAGCCCTATGAGTTTAATGAAAAGTTTACCTGGTTTCTTGGGCTCTCGACAACTCTCTCTGCTCTGTGTCAGCCTGTCAGGTGTCTCTGTAGAATCTATGAATGACTTAACAAAAACATTCCGGGATAAAAATGGGCTCACCTCTCTACTCGCCCCCCTTCTCTTAGGATGTAGCCCCCTTGAATTCTCGCTGGTTGTCCACAAAAATACGGTGTCCAATTTTTACATTATTTCACAGGAAAGAGTTCATCAGAAACAACTGAATCTGACAGTTGCCATAAGCAGAAGTAAGTTCTGGAAATGCAAAATTTAGCAGATGTGTTAAATAATTTTAAAATAATAATTTTAGTGTTTTATACATAAAACATGAAAATTTTCAAATTTAATAGTACCATGTAATATTTGAACAATATTTTTACTATATTAATGTTTTAAGTTAAACTTAAAATATGTAAAACATAATGATTTAAAATGGAGGTATTCAGCTTTATGGATTGTTCTCATTATTAATTAGAAATCATTCAATAAATGTTTACTGAATACCTGCTATGTGCCAGGCAATTTTCAGTGCTCAGTGAGACACATCAGAACAGACACATCTTTGCCCTAGAGGGACTTGTATCAGAAGCAGACATAAGAAATTAATATACTATGTCAACATGTGGGAAGGGCTAAGGGGGGCTTAGGAGTGCCAGATGGGCAGAGCCTACTGAAATTATAAACCATGCAGACTGGTTAGGACCATTTAGGAAGGAAGGCGATATTGGAAAGGGGATTTGAGCCAGGCTGGTTGAGGGGACAGCATTCTGGACAGTGGGCTTCCAGTCTGATGGCCTGAAGCTCAAGAGGGCTTAAGATGAGAGTAGCAGAAAAGACACAGGTCAGAGGTGGACAAGAGTGTGGACCACAGGGGCCAGTGACATATGAAGCCATGGGACTATCGAAGGAATAATGAGCTCTTACATTTTCAAAGGACAAAAAAGTTCCATCTGAAAGAAAATATAAAGAATTTTTAAAAACCCAATTCTAAATTGGGCCATATCCTCTATTTTTTGAAAGTCTACATCAATCAAAAATGTTTTAGGTACTTTGTTTATATTTTAACAAATCAGATTGGTTTAAAAGAATGCAATCATTCATCAGGAGATGAACACTAATGGATTCTGGGATCATGAGTGTTCTTAACCCTGAGAATGCTTTTTTTAAAAAAAATTTTTTATTAACATATAATGTATTATTTGCTCAAGGGTACATGTCTGTGAATTGTCAGGCTTACACATTTCACAGCACTTACCATAGCATACTGAGAATGCTTTTTTAATCCACACGTTGATTTTGGGTAATTTTGTAATTACCCTTTGTCCCAATTTTCTGTAATGGGCAGACAAAAAAGACTGTATGTGGATGACTTAAGAAAATATATAAATATATACACATAAATTTATCTATATTAATTTATCTAAATATATATAAATATATAAATGGTAATCATATTTATTTCTTCCTCTTGGACAAAACCAAAACAATAAATGACAATTTTCCCATACTGTAATTTGACAAATTATTATCTCCAAAAGTCACGAATGAGCTTCTAGTTCACTGAAACATCTGAGAGAGGACATATTTAGAAAAAGAGAGATCCCTGTTCATGTTGTGTGTGGGAGAGGGGACAAAGCCCAGATGCTGTGCTAGCTGAGAAGAGTGTTATCTCATCATAGACTAATGCCAGCAATGTCCACTGGGAACTGACCTATCTAGGGAGAACAGGCCTACACAGAGTGAGCAGAAAGGAAAGATTCTCCTGAGGGTCACACCTCCCACATTTGCCTTCTCTTTTAGTTAGTTCCTTAAATGTGGGATTTTCCTGTCTCCTTCCTCTGCTATCAGTTGCAAAATCTTGTTGGGAACTCCTGTCATCCTGGTTCCCTACCTGGGTCTTCTGTTTTCCATGGTTCCCATTTGGCTTTGGAGGATCATGAGTGTGGTGTGGGGATGCACCCTGGTGACTCATTAGACTGGATTCTCTTCTGACAGAAAGGCTCTCTACTTGGGTCCCTGTGTCAGTACCCATCTGTGTTTGTATACTCTCATGACCGGTGCTGAAGGTAGAAAACCATCCATGTATGAACACAGTGTTTCTGTTTCTTCTTCCTCTAGTTTATGAAGAGAAAGATCCTCATCTCTTGCCATGTTCATGCACAATGGAATTCTCACTGTCTTCAGCTTCTGATTTATATCATTGTTTTCACGTTTAGGTTTTGGAGGAACCTCTTTAATTCAAATATAGAAAATGATTATTGCATACAATGGACTGGTATTTAAAATAAGACTATCTTTGGTTAGTAAGCCTGTTCTTATTAACCTGTCCACCTTACTGTATTTCCAGGACGTCTGTCATGACAATATCTTGTCAGACACCCAACTGTGCATGTGATAACCCAGGGCTCTTGACTCAAATTTGAGCCAAAAGTGATTAAATCTCTTGGCTTTACTGAAATAGATTACACATTTGTAGGTGGAATAAACATGATAGAAATCAAGAAACCACACTGGGGATCCTGTAATGTTAAACAGTGTTAGCATATGTGCCATTTTTGAGTCTGCCCTCAGAAATCTCTTTTTAAAAGAGAACATTTCTTTCTCTCCCCTGGAGATGTAACACCTGCTACCTTCCTCTTACCCCGTTACCCAAACTGACGATGGTGGGTCCATCAGAGCGTGAGGAGACTCAGGATCTCTGTTAGGGATGTCTGAAGGAGTGAGCATTGAAAGTGAAATGTTTATGCAACTTATTCATGCTTCATTAAATCAAAGAAAAATGTAGTCTAGCGTCTCTATCTATAAATAGCTGAACATTAACATCACAATGTATTCATTTCCTTTGAGTTTTTTTCCTTCTTTTTACACTCAGGCTGAGGCCAAATCCCACATATGAGGAAGCTCTACACCTGCCACAAAATAAAATACCATCAACAGTTCCTTCTCAAAGAAAGGCATGTAATTTGAAAGTTATACATATGTCACAGCTAAAATAGCTGTTCTTGCATAATAATACTTAACACATGTAATTTTCTCCCCACCACAAACTAATAGTTACTATAAATTCAGAGACTCACTATAATTTTGTGACAAAGTATATGAGGTTTATGAGACTAGTTCTGAAGACATTTCATACAAAGCCATCAGTGCTTTTTTAATTCTAAGATAGATTTCATAATCAAATGCAAAATCAATTGAAAGTGTTGGGATGCCTGGGTCAGTCAGGTAAGCGTCTGCTTTTGGCTCTGGTCATGATCCCAGGGTCCTGGGATCAAGTTCTGCATCAGGCTGCTTGCTCAGTGACAAGCCTGCTTCTCCCTTTACCTGGCACTACCCTTGCCTGTGCTGGCCCTCTCTTTCTCTATGACAAATAAATAAACAAATAAAATCTTTAAAAGAAAAAAAAGAGAAGGTGTTATACACAAGGCAGTGTATGAAGCTACTTTAGAGCCAGTATAGTAATAGTCTTAGGACACAGTGTCATTACAGGAGCTGAAAGTGCCCTTCCACTTATGGACACACTTCCACTTACAATGACTTTGTCTGGAAATAATGGAAAAAATAATTCAAATTAATTTTAAAAATAAGGAAATTTATTAACTCACATTAGGGAAAATTTTGAGCTTTTGAGAAAAGATGGGCTTTTGAGTTAGTTGATCTATGGTTCAAAAACACCCTAAAACTCACCCTATTCTCCATTCCATGCCTCTGTTTTCTGCTGTGTGGAGGGGCCTTGGGTCATTTTGTTGTTATCCATCAGTTCAGTTCCCAAAGCCTTAATGCCACCTATTTTTAAAAATGTACTTTTGTTGAAATATAAATCACAAAACACTAAAGCACCACACTCATAAGTTTATATTTTGATGAAATTTTACATTTGTCCATGTGGTAGACACAACAATGTTCCCCCCAGTAAAAGATCTACACCCTAATGCCAATCATATAAGTCTTTAAAAGCAGAAGACTCAGTACACTTTTCTTGGCTGTAGGCAGAGAGGAAGATGGCATTGAGGACAAGTTGCTGCTCCAAGTGCTGGTTCTGAGATGGAAGGCTCTGCATGTAAGGAACAGAATTCTTTCAGCAGTTCAAGTGAATGAGGAAACAGGTCCTCCTTTGGGATATCTGCAAAGAAATAAAGCCTTCTAACAATGTAATTTTAGCCTGTAAGACTGGAATGGGACTTCTGATCTGTAGAGCTAAAAGCTAATGAATTTGTGTTGTTTTAAGTCAGTTAGAGTGTGGTAATATGTTTTGATGGCAATAGAAAATTAATACATATTTTTGGTGGCTCAGTCAGTTAAGCAGCTGACTCTTGATTTCAGGTCAGGTCAATATCTCAGGGTCCTGGAATCAACCCCCAAGACAGGCTCTGCACTTGGCAGGGAGTCTTCTTCAGATTCTCTCTCTCCCTTTGCTTCTGTCCCTACCCCTCACTCTCTCAAATAAATAAGTAAATCTTAAAAAACCCCAACTAATACACATTTTAGGGGTGTTGTTATAACAAATGACTAAAAATGTGGAAAGGGCTTTGAAGTTGGAAAGTAGGCAAAGACTAGAAGAGTTTTAAGAAGGTAGAAAAAATTTCAATTACTTTGAACAGACTATTAGTAGAAAAAAAATGGATATCACTGCCAGTGAGGAATCAGGAGGAAGTGAAGTGCACGGTAGAGTAATCTGTATGCAACTTAATGAATATCTAAGTTAGTAAGCACAATATCAGTATGAACATTATGAATATTATGGGCACTGATGATGGAGACTTAGAAGAAAATCAAGAATGCATGCATTATTGGATACTGGAAGAAGAGGGATATAGTGGCAGAAAGTTGACTATGGCTTGTGGTTGTGTGGAAAATAGAACTTGTAATTGACTTCCAAGGGCTGAAAGTGCAGTCTGGTTTCTTGTTTGCTTAATAAAAAGCAAAAGAAAAGAGATAAACTAAAGGAAAAATTGTCTGACAAAAGGGAACAAGGACTTGATGGCTTGAGAAATCCTCAACCTATCCAGGTTGCAAAAGACACTAAAATTAAGAGATTTTCTGTCAGAAAAGTGTGCTCTGGAGAAAAGGCTGAATGTAATGCTGTACAACCTTTTGTAAATATCTTAAGAAGATCAAAAGTTCAGTGTATTCAGTAACACAGAATGCTTTTTGAAGAGACTGAGTGTGATTCACAGATGCCCTCAATCAAACCAGAAAGCATCTAGGAAGCTTAAAGACATCGTCCTTCAACCATTTCAGCAAAGGAAAGGTGGAGATGGGATTATCTAGGCATGGTATACAGTCAAGCCTCTTATTTAATGGAGAGAAACCCCATGACATACATGTGTGACCCATAAGTTTCTTGAGAATTTTATATCAGCAGAAACAGTACTAGCTTGTATTGAAAGGTATAGAAAGAATAAAAATAAAAGAAGACTGTTGGACCCTCACAATTCTACTGGAAGGCAACAGGCTGATAAAACTACTAGCAGTACACAGGTGCTATATTTCTTCCTTCCTTCCTTCCTTCTTTCTTTCTTTCTTTCTTTCTTTCTTTCTTTCTTTCTTTCTTTCTTTCTTTCTTTCTTTCTTTCTTTTCTTCTTTCTTCTTTCTCTTTCCCTCTCTTCTTTCATCTTTTTTTTTTTTAAAGATTTACTTATTTATTTGAGAGAGAGAAGGAGAGCAAGAGAGACAGCACAGTAGTGGAAGGGGCAGAGGGAGAGGGAGAGAGAACCTGAAGCAGAATTTGCAGTGAGCATGGAGCCCAATATGGGACTCAGTCTCACCACCCTGAAATCAGGACCTGAGTGGAAACCAAGAGTCCAACTGACTACACCACCCAGGCACCCCATAGGTGCTCTATTTCATAGAAAATGTAAGACACTTTGGTCTCACCTAGCTGAGACCCACCTACTACTATGTTTTGACCTTCAGATCCAATGGAGTTTGCCTTCCTTGATTTCAAATTGCTTGGGACTTGGAACTCCTTTTATCCTTGAATGGGAATGTCTGTAACTATTAACTGGTGCCTGTCTCCCACTGTATTTTGAGGACAGACAACTTGTTCCTTTGGTTTCAAAGCTCCACAGATGGAAGGGAATTTTGCTCCAGGACAGATTATATGCAGAGCCTCACTAATTCCTGATTTTGATGATAATGTTTTGAACTTTGAGGTTGATGAAATTTGTAAGAAATTGGGTATAATACCAAGTTGCTGATTGACTTGACCTCAGTTTTCTCATATGTATATTGGGAATAAAATGCCTCTCTCACAGAGCTTTGGGTATCAGGTGTCTCAAAGAAAATAAAAAAAAGGAAACAGTTTCCCATTCTTTTTAGTTGTTATTAAGACCAGGCATTAAAGAAATCAGGATTCCTATGACTGACTCAGGTGTCCTGGATCTTAGGATAGCCAGCAAGGGACAGCGGATTATAGAAATATGCACAGTCCCATTAAAGTCCCCTGAGGGCCTGTTATGGGATGAATTTTATCCCCTCAAAAAAGATATTTTGGAGTTTTTAAACCCCAGTACCTCAAAATGTGACCTTTTGGAAATAAAGTCACATAGGTGACCAACTACAATGAGATCATTAGGGTGTGCCTTAGTCCAATATTATGTGTCTTTATAAAAGGGTAAATTTGGACATAGAGACAGCTACACATAGAGATAGCTACACTACGGGAAAACAACATGATACAGGAAGAATGCCATCTTTAAGCCAAAGATGTCTGAGGACACCAGAAGCCAGGGCAGAGGCTGTAACAGACCCTTCCCTCACAGCCCCTAGAAGAAACCAAGCCTGGTAACATCTTGATTTTGGACTTTAATCCCCCAGGACTATGCGACAACAAACTTCTATTCCTTAAGGGACCCAGTCTGTGGTACTTTGTTTTTACAGCAGCCCTAGAGACAAATGCATGTACATTTAAAACAGGATACTTGAGAAACTGACAATAGCTCTCAGAAAGCCTTCAGACATCTTTTCCTGTGGGTTTCAGTTGGAAGATCCCCCCAGAGCTTTTTTGAGCCACCTGGTTTATGGTACTCTGTTACAGGAGGCCCAGGAAGCCACATGGACATATATGAGGTGAAACACAAGGAAATTCTGTGTGCAGCTTGGAGCTGTGTGCCACATGTACTTCTGAACATGTGATTTCCCATATCTCATCTCTGAAATGTCCTTCCTGGCCAAGTGACTCACATTCTGGTTTGTAACAGGCACCTCTAGAGATTCCTCTACATGTGAAATGTTGAGAAGACTGGAGTAAGGGTTTGGACAATGTGATAGGGAGCAGGGAGGCCTGCAAGAGATTCTTGGGCTGACAAGTTTGATGAATGGGAATATGAAATGCAAGGATGGCTAAGGTGAACAGGAAAATGTGAGTGAGATGTTGAAACCATCCAGAATGTCAGCTGGTCCCCCCAGTCTTCCTCAGGGCCCCACGTTTGACTGGCTTCAGTTCTGTTTTTCCACACTGATTTCTCCTGCTTATCTGTATTCTCTGCAGATGCCCTCTGTCTCTGGGTCAGGTGTGTGTGTGCGTGTGTGTGTGTGTGTGTGGCCTCCCCCACACGTGGGGCAGATTTAGTGTTTATGAGAATATGGCCTGATTTCTAGAAAGGGAAACTATGGACTCACATGGCTGTATTCAAAACAAATGCATATTTGGATGTGCATTCATTGTTAGCCATTTGTTAAAGAGAAAAAAATCACTCCTACCATGTGGCAGATATCATTCTAAACAAGGAACAGAGAGAAAACTAGGTAAAAAATAAAAATCTCTGATCTTTTTTAAATTGGGTGGTTAGTAGATAGACAATTAGAAAAACAGGTATAGGTATCAAATTTTAGATGCTGAGAAGGGCCAAGAAGTACACAGTAGGTGAAGGAGGTAAGAGAATGGAGGTGGGGTGAGAAGGTAGCCCTCCAGGGTCTTGTGGGTTTCTTATGAATACTAAAAGAAATTTGAGCAGCTATTAGATGGCAGCCAGTATATTTAAAGAGAGCCTCCCCTCCACAGCTGCTTTGCATTTAGGAGAGACACACAGACATATGTTGCCAAATGGAAAAGGGCTTGTGGGAACCTGGATTCATAGTCCTAAAAACAAGCCATCTCTGCCTGAGAAATTTGATTCTAAGAATTTATTCTGAGCAAATGTCCAGACATTGGAAAAGATTGATATGCTAGGGTTTTCACATTCACATTACTTACCATTGAAAAATATATACAAGACTCAGAGACCAGCCATAGATATTGTGCAGCAGGTACAGAGCAAGCACATCCTCTGAACAACACACATTTTTGGGTCCCTGCAGCACTTCCAAAACTATTTCAGTTACACAATTAAACATTGTACATTCATACTGATAAGTATATTTCATGACTCAGGTAAATATCCATACATTATTAAGGTGAAAGAGCTGGTGAAATAATTTTAGTACAGATATTTTAATACATACAGATGTGTCTAAATTTATTTTAGGAAAAGCACTAGTTGCATAGGCACAAGCTTGCTAACAGAAATCATCTCTTGGGTTTTTAAAAATAGGTGTTTAAGTGAGGGAGTCCAAGTTGGTGGAGGAGTAAGAGATCCTAATTTCATCTGGTCCCAGGAATTCAGCTAGATAGCTATCAAACCATTTTGAACACCTGTGAACTCAACTGGAGATTGAATAAAAGAATAGCTGCAACTCTACAAATAGACAAGCTATCATTTTTCACAAGATAAGAGGTATGGAGAAGTGACTCTCAGGGAATATATGGGAAGATAAATGCAGGGGGTGGGGGACTTCATCACCCGGCTACTGGCCAGTAATAGAGCAAGGAAGCACAAAATCAGAACTTTTATAAGTCTGCTCTGGTGAGAAGTATCTCTCAGGCAGCTAAGCAGGAGGTGGAACACTCACTGGAACAATGTAGCCTCAGTACCCTTGGGACCACAGGAAGACCAGGATGCCTAAATGTGGCAGAGCTCCCAGACATCTAACTGATACTTTTTCCCAATGTCAGGGAAAGCAGCTGCAAAAAGTGAGCCCAGAAGTGTCATCTCAGCTCAGGCTTGCCATAAATCATGATCCGAGGCACGGTCAGGCCACTGCTCTTCAAGTAAGGACCTAAAAAGTGGCAGAACCAAGGAGATGCCCCTTCCTCCCCTGGGAGGAGCACTGAAAGATCTTCTGGGTTTGAAGACTCCAAGCAGGGTTGTGTGCCAGAGATAGAAATGCTTCATCATAGGCGAGGTGAGCACAGAGTGCAGCCAGAGAGAAGGGAGATAGTGATTGACTGCTTTTGTCTGAAGGCTCACAGAGGAGTGGGGCCCCAAACTTTCAGCTCTGGGGCCAGAGATTGAGAAGCCACAATTTTCATTCTCATCCTCTAAAGCTGAAAGCCTTCAGGGAACAAAAGCCACAAATAGCTTACTAGAGCTGATTACTTAGCCTGGCCCCAGGCAAGGGCAAAACAACTCCACTGCAGGTGGCAAAGAAATTGAGAGTCAAAGCAAAAGGCCCCTCCCCCAGAAGATGCAGGAATCTGTGGAGTTTGGTATGGGCAGAGGGGGAGACAGATTGATCTGGAGGATCTGTTGATGGTGAGGGGTGGGAGGAAGGTGTGTCTGTGACATTGCAGCTCTGGGCCCAAGATACCTGCAATGCTACATTTGCTCTGACCCTCTAAAGAGAAGTGGAAAGACACCAGGGAACAAAAGCCTTGCAGCCAACCAGCTCACATAAAGCCCATCCCCCTGACAAGGGTGGGGAACAACTCCACCCAGGCAAAGACCCCTAAAAAGCCAAGTAGTAGGCCCCTCCACAAAAGACAAACTAGAAGAACAGCTGAATAAGCTTAAGCTTATTTCCCATAGGACCGTAAAACTCCAGTGCCATGGGAAAATAATATAGTTTGCTCCAGGTGTTCCCTCACAACTTGCTTATACTTCAGACTAAAGTTTTACATTTCTTTATTAATTTCTTTTCTTATTCTGTTTTTTAACCCTGCTTCCATTTAAAATTGGTTCATAAAAATAAATTCCCATCCTATGTTTTTAAGTCACTTCTTAACTTTTATGTTCTTTTTCACATATGTATTTTATAGACTTATACCCTATACTAGCCCATTTTTCACGCTATTCAATTTTATCTTGATATATGTGTAAGTTCTGATTTCTTTGCAATTTTGGGATATAGTGTCTTCTAACACAGAGACCAAAAATCAAGCTGGAATAGGCAGATCACCCTGATGTGTTCACTCTAAGAGATTATAATATCTCTCCCCACCTCATTTTATTTCCTCTTTTTTTTTTTTTTTTTACTGTTTTGGATCATCTTGGCTTTGATGTCATATCTGTGGTAGCTTTTGCCCACTTTGGATTTTTTCATAGGTGCATTTTGTTTGGGGCATGTTTGATATTTGTACATTCCCTCAACCATCCATCAACAGAATGACTAGGAGGAGGAACTCCCAATGAAGAAAAGAACAAAAGACAATGTCCTCTGCCACAAAACTAATGGACATGGATATAATCAGATGTCAGAGATAAACTTCAAGGTAGCAATTATGAAGTCAATAGCTAAGCTTGAGAAAAGCATTAGCAACAACATAGAATCTCTAAAGGCAGAAGTGGGATCTAATCAGGTTGAACTTAAATATGCCATGAATTAGATGCAGTCTAAACTGGATACTCTAACAGCCAGGATACATGAAGAAGAAGAACAAATTAATGAGCTAGAAGATAAGCTGATAGAAAGGAAGGAAGCTGAGAAGGATAGGGATAAACAGCTAGAAGCCAATGAGAACAGACTTAGATCAATGACATCATGAAATGTTCCAATGTCAGAATTATTGGGATTCCTGAGGGGGTGGAGAAAGAGAGAGAAAGAGAGGAGTAGAAGGTATATTTGAACAAATTATAGCTGAGAACATCCCAAATCTGGGGAAGCAAACAAGCATTCCTGCCCGAGACAGAGAGGACCCTCCCAAGATGAATAAAAATAGACAATACTCTGGCATATAATAGTGAAACTTGTAAATCTGAGAGCCAAGGAAGCTATCCTGAAAACAGCTAGGGGGAAGAGATTTCTTATGTATGGAGGGAGGAACATCAGAATAACATCAGACCTATCCACAGAGATCTGGCAAGCCAGAAAGGGCTGGCAAAACATATTCAGGGAACAAAATGAGAAGAATATGCAGCCAAGAATACTTTACCCAGCAAGGCTGTCATTCAGAATGGATGGAAAGATAAAGTGCTTCTAGGATTGGCAAAAACTGATAGAATATTTGAGCACCAAGCCAGCCCTAAAAGAAATATAAGTGGGATTCTATGAAAGAAGAATGATCCCAAGAGTAATATAGATCAGAAATTTACAGAGACAATTTATAGAAACAGAGACTTTACAGACAATATAAAAACACTAAATTCAATAGTTACTCTCATAGTGAATGGCCTAAATGCTCCTATGAAATGGCACAGGGTTGCAGATTGAATTAAAAAACAGGACCCATCTATATGCTGTCTGCAAGAGACTTATTTTGAACATAAAGACACCAACAATCTGACTGAAGGAAGATAAATTAAGGAATCAATTTCATTTACAGTAGCACCCAAAACCATAAGATACCTAGGAATAAAACTAACCAAAGAGGCAAAGGATTTATAATTTGAAATTTCTAACCTATATTACTCTTGGGGTCATTCTTCTTTTATAGAATCCCACTTATATTTCTTTTAGGGCTGGCTTGGTGCTCATATATTCTTTCAGTTTTTGGCAATCCTACAGAAACTACAGAACATTTATGAAAGAAATTATGGAAGACACCAAGAAATGGGTAAACATTCCATGCTTATGGATTGGAAGAATAGATACTGTGAAAATGTCTATGCTGCACAGAGCAATCTACACTTTCAATGCAATCCCTATAAAAATACCACTGACACTTTTTACAGAGATGGAACAAACAATCCTAAAATTTGTATGGAATAAGAAAAGACTCAGAGATTGGAGGAGGGGAAAAATGGCAGAGAAGTAGGAGATCCGGTTTCAACTGGTCCCCTAAAGTGAGCTAAATATCTACTCTGAACACCCATGAACTCAGTCTACTATGTAACATTATACACTTCTGGGTCTCTATGGTGGCAGAAGACAGCAGTGGAGAGGTAAAGCAGAGTGGGAACACTCTAACTGATACCAGAGAATAAAAAGAAGGGGGAGGGAGCCACGAGAAGTGACCCATTGGAAAGTAATACCCCAATACGAAAATGCCCTGTGATTGGGGACCAGCATTAACATGGAGTCTGGTTAAAAGCACTCAAAAAGAGCAAAAGATCTTAAGGGGCAACTGGTGGAAATGGGCAAACATGGGCATGAGCCTAAGCCCATGGACTCAGGATGGTCACTGCCGGTGACCACCTGTGCCAGAGAGAGTCTGGCAGGGGGCCCAGTCTGTGGTTGTGAGCCCGTGGCTTTCTGCTACTTGCACCACTGCTCTGGCTGGGTGTACTCTCCTCTACACTTGAGAGAGCCTGGTGTGAAAACTGCTCTGGATCCTTCAGCCAAAATCCTTCCACAAACTGTGCAACTGTAGGGTCTGAGTGCACTCCCACCCACACCTGAGAGAGCCTGGTGTGGGTGCCAGCCAGTGGTCTCTAGGACCACAGGCTTCTGCAACCCACGGTGAGGTCTGAGTGCACCCAACCTGCACCTGAGAGGACCCGGCATGATCTCAGGTTGAAATCTCTCCACAACCTGCACAACAATGGGGTCTGAGCACACCCGGTGTGGCCTAGACTCCAGAAAGCAGTCCTGGCAATGGCAGCTACCAGAAGCGGGTTCCCAAGACCAATATTGCTCACAGTTTTAGTGGCACAGGAGTGCAGAGACAAGCGCGACCACGGGTGACCACTGGGGCAGTGGCTGAGGGTGCACACTGCCTGTGGGAGGTTGCGGTATTCAGCGGAGTTGGCAGTGTATTTTGGACCACCCAGGGAAAAGACTGAGGCCTCTGAGGCAGAGGTCTGGGTGCAGACAGATTCTATATTCTGACCTTCCTGAAAGCCACAAAAACCTCCAGAGAGCAAAAGCCTGAAAAACAGAGGCCAGCCCCTTGATAGCCAGCTTGGGCAACTCAACCCAAGCAAGATTTACTAGAAGACAAAGTGTCAGGCCCCTCCACCAGAAGGCAAGCTAAAGCAAGAGAACAACCACAGGGTCCCCATAAAACCGTAAAACCCCAACATCAGGAGAAAACAATATATTAAGATCCTGGTATTGACCTAAAACCTTTGTATTTCATAGATACAAGTATTTTTTTTAATTCATTCTCACGATTGTTATTCCCTTAATTTTTTAAAAAAACACATATTGAATGGAGCACTGGGTGTGGTGCATGAACAATTAATCTTGTAACACTGAAAAAATAAAATAAAGGTATTTGGGGTAAAAAAATTAAAAATAAAAAAAAATACTTAACATTACTATTAGAGGCTTAATACAATGATACACCCAGGAAGATCTGAAATAAACTTCTTTGCCCACATCAAGAATTTATAACCACCCTGCCATCTTATTCCTCTGTGTATTTGTTTTTGATCTGGTATTATATAAATCTTATTCTTGGGGTTCATTTTGGCTGGGTTCTTTTTTTTTGTCTTTAACTTTTCTCAGTCTTTTTGTGCTATCAACGAAATCCAATCTAATCTAATCTAAATACTCTAACAGCTAGATTAATGAAGCAGAAGATAGAATTAGTGATCTAGAGGACAAGCTGGTAGAGAAGAAAGATCAGGAAGAGGGCTGGCTTAGAAGCAATGAAAACAGAATTAAAGAACTAAATGATGCCATGAAACATTTCAATGTCAGAATTTTTGGAATCCCTCAGGGTGTTGAGAAATACAGAAGACTAGAAGATATAGCTGAACAAATTCTGAATGAAAATATACTCAATCTGGGGATTGGAAAAAGTGTTCATGTCCTAAAGGCAGAAAGGACACCCTCCAAGATCAATGATTCTAGAAGGACATCCAGACAGTTGATTGTGAGATTCATGAACTATAATTTTAGACAAGAGGTCCTGAGGGCAGCAAGGGGGAAGAGATTCCTTAGGTACAGAGAAAGGCCCATCAAAATAATGTCAGACGTGTCCACAGAAACCTAGCAAGCCATAAAGTGCTGGCAAGACATATTCAGGGAACCAAATGAGAAGAACGTGCAGCCAAAAATACTTTATCCAGCAAGGCTGACATTCAAAATGGATGGAGAGATAAAGAGCTTCCAAGACTGGCAAGGTTTAAAAGACTATGTGACCACCAATCCAGCACTACAGGAAATATTAAGAGGGGTTCTGTAAAAGAAGAAAGAACCCAAGAGTGACATAGAACAGAAACTTACAGAGATAAACTATAGAAACAAGGACTTCACAGGCAACATGATCTCAATAAAAACTTACCTTTCAATAATCACTTTCAACATGAATGGCTTAATGCTCCCATAAAATGGTACAGGGTTTCAGAATGGATAAAACAACAGGACCGGGGGGTCTGGGTGGCTCAGTGGGTTAAGCCTCCACCTTTAGCTCAGGTCATGATCTCAGGGTCCTGGGATGGAGCCCTGCATAGGACTCCCTGCTCAACACGGAGCCGGCTTTCCCCTCTCTCTCTCTGCCTGCCTCTCTACCTACTTGTAATCTCTCTTTCTCTGTCAAACAAATGAATAAAAACTTTAAAAAAAAAAAACAAAAATAGGGGCCCCTGGGTGGCTTTGTGGGTTAAAGCCTCTGCCTTCGGCTCAGGTCATGATCTCAGGGTCCTGAGATTGAGCCCCACATCGGGCTCTCTGCTCAGCAGGGAGCCTGCTTCCTCCTCTCTCTCTGCCTGCCTCTCTGCCTACTTGTGATCTCTCTCTCTGTGTCAAATAAATAAATAAAATCTTTAAAAAAACAAACAAAAAAAAAAAAGCAAAAAAACAACAGGACCTGTCCATATGCTGTCTATAAGAGACATATTTTGAACCTAAAGGAACATCCAGACTGAAAGCGAGGGGATGGAGAACCAACTTTCATGCCAAAGGCCCTCGAAAGAAAACTGGGGTAGCAATTCTCATATCAGATAATTTAGATTTTAAACTAAAGACTGTAGTCAGAGATACAGAAGGACACTGCATCATTCTTAAAGGGTCTATCCACCAAGAAGATCTAACAATTGTAAATATTATGCCCCCAATATAGAAGCAGCCAACCACATAGGCCAACTGTTAATCAAAATGAAGAGTCATATTGATATGAATACATTAATAGTAGGTGATCTTAACATGCCACTCTCATTAACAGACAGATCACCCAAACAAAAAATCAATAAAGAAACAAGAGCTTTGAATGACACGTGGGACCAAATGGACCTCATAGATATATACAGAACATTCCACCCTAAAACAACAGAATACTCATTCTTCTTGAGTGCACATGGAACTTTCTTCAGAATAGACCACATACTTGGTCACAAATCAGGGCTTAACCGATACCAAAAGATTGTGATGATTCCCTGCATATTCTCAGACCACAATGCTTTGAAACTGCAACTCAACCACAAGAAAAAGTTTGGAAGGAATTCAAACACTTGAGGGCTAAAAACCAACCTGCTCAAGAATGTTTGGATCAACCAGAAAATCGAAGAAGAACTTAAACAATTCATGGAAACCAATGATAATGAAAACACATTGGTTCAAAACCTATGTAAATGGCAAAGGTGGTCCTTAGGGGGAAATACATAGCCATCCAAGCCTCACTCAAAAAAATTGAAAAATCCCAAATACACCAGCTCTCTTTAAGCCTTAAAGAATTGGAAAATCAACAATAAATTAAGCTAACCCCATGGACAAGAAGGGAAATAATCAAGATTAGAGCAGAGAGCAATGAGTCAGAAAATAGAGACATAGTAGAAAACATTAACGAAACCAGAAGTTGGTTTTTTGAAAGAATCAATAAGATCGATAAACCACTGGCCAAACTAATTCACAAGAAAAGAGAGATGACTCAAGTTAGAATTATGAATGAAAGGGGAGAGATCAAGACTAACACCAAGGAATAGAAACAATTATCAGAAATTATCAACAGTTATATGCCAATAAGTTAAAGAACCTAGAAGGAATGGATGCATTCCTGGAAACACATAAACTTTCACGAGTGAAACAGGAAGAAATTGACAACCTGAATAGACCAATATCTAGTAACGAGATTGAAGCAGTGATCTAAAACCTCCCCAAAAACAAAAGCCCAAGACCTGACGGATTGCCTGGCAAATTCTACCAAACACTCAAAAAAGGAGTAATACCTATTTTACTGAAGCTCTATAAAAAATAGAAACAGAAGGAAAAGTTCCAGACTCTTTCTATGAAGCCAGCATTATCCTGACCCACAAACCAGGCAAAGACGCCCATCAAAAAGGAGAATTTTGGACCAATATCCCTGATGAATATGGATGCCAAGATTCTCGACAAGATCCTAGCTAATGGGATCGAAAAGCACATTAAAAAGTTTATCCACCATGACCAGGTGGGATTTATCCCAGGGATACATGTGTGGTTCAACATTCGCAAATCAATCTATGTGATAGAACAAATCAATAAGAGAAGAGAGAAGAACCACGTGGTCCTCTCAATTGATGGAGAAAAAGAATTTGAAAAAATTCAGCATCCGTTCCTGATTAAACTCTTCAAAGAAAAAGGATAGAAGGAACATTCCTCAACATCATAAAGTCTATCTATGAAAATCCCACAGCAAATATCATTCTCAATGGGAAAAAGCTGACAGCCTTCCCTTTGAGATCAAGAACACGACAAGGATGCCCACTCTCACCACTCTTTTTTTTTTTTTTTAAGATTTTTTATTTATTTATTAGAGAGCGAGAGACTGAGAATGAGAGGGGAGAAGGTCAGAGGGAGAAGCAGACTTCCCGCAGAGCCGGGAGTCCGATATGGGACTCGATCCCGGGACTCCGGGATCATGACCTGAGCTGAAGGCAGTTGCTTAACCAACTGAGCCACCCAGGCGCCCCCACTCTCACCACTCTTGTGCAACATAGTACTAGAAGTCCAAGCGACAGCAATCACACAACAAAAAGAAGTAAAAGGTATTCGAATTGGCAGTGAAGTACTCAAACTCTCTCTCTTCGGAGATGACATGATACTTTATATGGAAAACCCAAAAGACTCCACTCCCAGACTACTAGAACTCATACAGCAATTCAGTAATGTGTCGGGATACAAAAACAATGCACAGAAATCAGTTGCTTTCCTATACACTAACAATGAAAATATGGAAAGGGAAATTAGAGAATCGATTCCATTTACTGTAGCACCAAGAACCATAAGATACCTGGGAATAAACCTAACCAAAGAGGTAAAGGATCTGTACTTGAGGAACTATAGAACGCTCATGAAAGAAATTGAAGAAGACACAAAAGGTGGAAAAGCATTCCATGCTCATGGATAGGAAGAATAAACATTGTTAAAATGTCTACACTGCCCAGAGCAATCTAGACTTTCAATGCCATCCTGATCAAAATCCCACCAGTTTTTTTCAAAGAGCTGGAACAAACAATCCTAAAATTTGTATGGAACCAGAAAAGACCTCCAATTGCTAAGGAAATGTTGAAAAAGAAAAACAAAGCTGGGGGCATCCCATTGCCTGCTTTCGAACTTTACTACAAAGCTGTGATCACCGAGACAGCATGGTACTGGCACAAAAGTAGACACATAGACCAGTGGAACAGAATAGAGAGCCCAGAGTTGGACCCGCAACTCTATGGTCAAATCATCTTTGACAAAACAGGCAAAAATATCCAGTGGAAAAAAGACAGTCTCTTCAATAAATGGTGCTGGAAAAATTGGACAGCTATATGTAGAAGAACGAAACTTGACCATTCTCTTACACCATACACGAAGATAAACTCGAAATGGATAAAAGACCTCAGCGTGAGGCAGGACTCTATCAAAACCCTAGAGGAGAACATAGGCAGTAACCTCTATGACATTAGCCACAGCAACTTCTTTCAGGACATGTCTCCAAAGGCAAAGGAAGCACAAGCGAAAATGAACTTTTGAGACTTCATCAAGATAAAAAGCTTCTGCACAGCAAAGGAAACAGTGAACAAAACAAACAGGCTACCAACAGAATGGGATAATATATTTGCAAATGAAACTACAGGCAAAGTTCTGCAGATCTAAGATCTATAAAGAACTCCTCAAACTCAACACTCACAAAACAGATAATCACATCCAAAAATGGGCAGAAGACATGAACAGACACTTCTCCAATGAA
>CM052797.1:22250107-22281407 GCA_028533885.1 Nasua narica | reverse complement strand
TGGAAAACAGTATGGAGATTCCTCAAGAAATTAAATATACACCTACCCTATGACCCTGCAATTGCACTACTCAGTGTTTACCCCATAGAAGCTGATGTAGTACAGAGAAGGGTCACATGTAACCCAATGTTCATAGCTGCAATGGCCACAATCACCAAACTGTGGAAAGAACCAAAATGCCCTTCAACAGATGAATGGATAGGAAAGATGTGGTACATCTGTACAATGGAATATTATGCCTCCATCAGAAAGGATGAATATCCAACTTTTGTATCAACATGGACAGGACTAGAAGAGATGATGCAGAGTGAAATAAGTCAAGCGGAGAGAGTCAATTATCTTATGGTCTCACGTACTTGTGGAGTATAAAGAAAATCATGGAGGGCATCGTGAGAAGGAAGGGAAGGGTGAATGGGGAGAAATCGGAGGGGGTGATGAACTAGGAGAGACTGTGGACTCTGAGCAACAAACTGAGGGTTTTGGAGGCAGGGGGTGGGGGGTGGGTGAGCCTGGTGTTGGGTAACGAGAAGGGTACGTACTGCATGGAGCACTGGGTGTGGTGCATGAACAATCAATCTTGTAACACTGAAAAATTAAAATAAACATATTTGGGGAGAAAAAAATTTTTAAATAAATAAATAAATAAAAAGAAAGCTTATTAGCATAATGTTTTCCTTTCTTACACTACAAATGCTTATAATTCATTGTTATACATGGCTGATTGTCTATCTGATAGAGACCCAAGAGATCCTTTTCTCTTCTCATATTACATTCACTCATCTAACAGATTACTGGGTGCCTGCCACAGGCCAGGTGGTCTGCTGAGTGCTACAGAGACTACATCAACCATATGGGAGTGGTTTTGCCATCTTTGGATGTCGACATGAGAGGGAACAGACAACATAATTAAGCAATGACAATCTCTGCAATCATTCACATCCACTCTCTTTAAAATATCTTGACTTTATTTCCTTCAGAATCACTTGTGGATGTCTGCATTTTTAAAAAATCCCATACATAATCCCTATATGCCTGAATCTACATTTGCCTAATGATTTCCTTTATGATTCTTTTGTGATTTTAGTAGATTTGAAATTTTAGGATGCATTAGAATCATCTGAGGGCTTGGAGAAACTCTGGTCCCTTCCCCAGTTTCTCATTCAGCAGGTCTGGGGCAGGAGACTAAAAATGTGTGTTTCTAACAATTTCTAGGTGCTGCCAATGCTGAAAATCTGGGAACCAAATTCAGAGAACCACTGTTCTAATCATATACAACTGAACCAGACAGTCCACACTCTTACGTATCCAAGTCAACTTGGTAGACCCATCCCGATGGCAGCTTTCTCATCTAAACATAGGATGACTCTAGCAAAACTGACAGCACTATGCATCTCATTTGCAGAGTTGGCCTCACTTGGTTCTCTCATTCGTAGCAATAGGATTCTCTGTATTGATTTGTTACCCCCTCCATTCACCACAATGACTCCATTTCCTAATTCCGGCTGCTTGGTACAGCCATGTGACTCCAATCTGACCAATGGTAAGAGTCATATCCTTAGGGCACATGCTGGCCCCTCTCCCTTTCCCTGATGACTGGAATACAGGCATTGTAGAAAATCACTTTAAGGATGACATAGAAGCTAGATGGAGCTAGATCAGCCCTAGACAAGGCCACTGCATAAGCCCAGGGTGGCCTTGCTGTGTATGTGTACATGAAAGATAAACCAACTTCTAATCTGTTTAACCTCTGAAATTTGAGGGCTTTGTTATAGGCAGATTAATCCAGTTTAAACTATCTATATTATAGAAACCAGTAAGTAAAAGAAACCGCAATACACAGGGTCAGGTTTGATTTTTTAAGCCTATTGTTGTCATTGTTGTTGCTGTTGTTGTTGTTTACATGAATATTCAGGAAAAGCAAACACCCTTTACTCTGGTATTTAATGAAAAAGCACATTATAAATGATTATTGAAGTTAACATTTTGGTAGTACCCACTGGGTCTTTCTGAGATTAACTTGTGTCCAAGGTGTGATTAAGTATCAGATTTTCTTTTAATTCTCAATGAGGAGCCAGCTGTCCCAGCACCATGTGCTGAATGTCAGTGAGTACTGGTTGGTCTGCCTTGTTGCTAGTTGGCATTATCCATAGGCTTGCTTTGGGCTTTCCACTGCATTCCTTTGGTCTGTCTTCTTATCTCTGTACTGATA
Organism: Nasua narica; assembly: GCA_028533885.1. Taxonomy (NCBI): domain Eukaryota; kingdom Metazoa; phylum Chordata; class Mammalia; order Carnivora; family Procyonidae; genus Nasua; species Nasua narica. Next base: position 22,279,198 of record CM052797.1, on the reverse strand, counting down.
TCATACTGATTTAATATTCTATAACTTTTCATTTTGAAATTATTATAAGAACAGGAAGTTGCCAAAATAGCACAGAAAAGTCTGGGTACCATTTATGTCATTTATCCAAGGTAACATCTTATGTAATTATTGGGCAGTCTCAAAAACAAGACACTGACATTGAACAATCCACAGACCTTATTCAGATTTCATTAGTTTCAAGTGCACTCATTTGTGTGTATGTGAGTCTATATACATTTAGTCACATGTGTAATCTGTGCAACTACTACATGATTTCCTTGTGCCAGTTTCTGTAACCACACTTTCTCCTCCATCCTTAACCTCCAACGCCATTCATCTGTTTTCCATGTATACAATGCAATGTCTCTTCCCTTATTTACATGATCTTTTATCTCTTTCATTATCATTACACAATTTTTAATACACAGAATCTAGTCCATATTTGCTAGATTTCGTTTACTTTGGAGCAATTTCAAGTGGTAATGTGTTGTTCATTTTTCGTTACTATATAGAAATGCCCTTAAATTTTTTTGTAGATCTTAAATTCTGAAAACTTGTTAAACTCACTTAGTCATTCAAGGAGGGTTTTGGGGTTTTTTAGCTATTTATTTCTTTTCTGTAGATTATTTGGGGTTTTCTGCATAGACAATCATGTCATTTGTAAATAAGGACAGATTAACTTCTTGCTGTCCATTCTATATGAACTTTACACAGACATTCTTTTCTTTTTATTTTTCTTAACTTATGTCCTTGCATACAACTTTCAATACTGTGTTGAATATGAGGAATAAAAGTAGACATTCTTGCTTTGTTCTTGTTTTGAAAATAAGTTCATTCAGTCTTTCACCATTAAGTATGATGTTAACGATGAGACGTTTATAGATGTTTTCTATGAAGTTAAGAAGGTTCCCCTCTGATACAACTTTATTGAGATATTTTATCATGCACAACTGTGGTATATCATATGCTCTTCTACACCAATTGATGTGATCATATTGCTTTCCTTTTTTAGACAGCTGTAGTGACCAATGTTGATTAATTTTGAATATTGGACCAGATTTTTTATGCCTGAAAGAAACTCCACTTAGTCGTGGTTTATAATTTTTCTCCAAATATGTTTATTTTATTTTTTCAGTGTTACAAGATTAATTGTTCATACACCACACACAGTGGTCCATGCAATACATGCCCTCCTCAATACGCACCACCAGGCTCACCCACCCCCCACCACCCACCCCTGCAAAACCCTCAGATTCTTGCTAAGAGTCCACAGTCTCTCAGGGTTCATCACCCCCTATGATTTCCCCCCATTCACCCTTCCCTTCCTTCTCACAATGCCTTCCATGTTTTCCCTTATTCTCCACACGCAAGTGAAACCATAAGATAATTGCTCTATCCTCTTGACTTATTTCACTCTGTGTAATGTCTTCCAGTCCCATCCATGTTGATACAAAAGTTGGATATTCATCCTTTCTGATGGAGGCATAATATATATGGACCATATCTTCTTTATCCATTCATCTGTTGAAGGGCATTTTGATTCTTTCCACAGTTTGGTGATTGTGGCCATTGCTGCTATGAACATTGGGGTACATGTGGCCCTTTTTTGTACTGCATCTGCTTCTTTGGGGTAAAAACCCAGTAGTGCACTTGCAGGGTCATAGGGTAGCTCTATTTTTAACTTCCTGAGGAATCTCCACACTGTTGTCCAAAGTGGCTGCACCAACTTGCATTCCCACAAACAGTGGAAGAGGGTTCCCCTTTCTCCACATCCTCTCCTGCATTTGTTGTTTACTGTTCTGTTGATTTTGGCCATTCTAACTGGTGTAAGGTAGTATCTCAGTGTGGTTTTGATTTTAATCTCCCTGATGGCTAAAGATGATGAACATTTTCTCATGTCTCTGTCGGCTGTTTGTATGTCTTCTTTGGAAAAGTGTCTGTTCATGTCTTCTGCCCATTTTTTGATCTGTTTTGTGAGTGTTGAGTCTTATAGATCTTAGATCTATCTTAGATCTGCAGACCTTTGTCTGTAGTTTCATTTGCAAATATCTTATCCCATTCTGTTGGTTGCCTGTTTATTTTGTTCACTGTTTCCTTTGCTCTGTGGTAGCTTTTCATCTTGATGAAGTCCCAAAAGTTCATTTTCTCCTTTGTTTCCTTTGCCTTTGGAGACAGGTCCTGAAAGAAGTTGCTGTGGCTGATGTCAAAGAGGTTACTGCCTATGTTCTTCTCTAGGATTTTGATAGATTCCTACCTCAGGTTGAGGTCTTTTATCCATTTTGAGTTTATTTTCATGTATGGTATAAGAGAATGGTCAAGTTTCATTCTTCTGCATATAGATGTCCAGTTTTCCCAACACCATTCATTGAAGAGACAGACTTTTTTCCACTGGATATTTTTTCCTGTTTTGTCAAAGATGATTTGACCATAGAGTTGCCGGTCCATATCTGGGCTCTCTATTCTGTTCCACTGGTCTATGTGTCTGTTTTTGTGCCAGTACCATGCTGTGTTGGTGTTCACAGCTTTGTAGTAAAGCTTGAAATCAGGAAATGATGCCCCAACAATGTTGATTTTCTAAAGTATAAAAAACAGGCAAAGTGGCTCAGGCCATTCAAGTCAGGAGAGTGACAGGCAGTACCCGTCAACCTGCATGGATCTGTGTTGACCTCACACTTTCTGTAAGTGTGTTCTGCTTAACAGGAAAGCTGTGTGCAGCTTCCTGGCTCTGTAGCATGAGTGTCCCTGGAGACTAGAAAGTAGAGGGGAGTGGAGTGCCTCTGAGAAACGAGGATGATGGCCCCTTGGGTTGTGAGGGACTGGTAACATCAGTTGGCCATGCTGCAATGCATGGTACTTAACTTAGATTTCACTGAGAAAAGACAACCTGACATAAGAAATGCCACCGGGGGCAACACTATAGGGTGAGAGTTTGGCTAGTCTTCCCAAGATTAATGTTGCACAAATAAAACGTTACATGTGGAAAAATAATAACCTGTATTGGATCCAACTGAGGGTAATCAGGGACAAGAGAATTGCTGCCAAATGCAGAGCAGACAGAAATTTTGCTTTCCATATTTAGGAGTAAATGAAAAATGAAAATGAAAAACTTCCAGGCTTCCGTGCATTGAGTTCTGAAAGTAAATACATTTTGGGGCGCCTGGGTGGCTCAGTTGGTTAAGCAACTGGCTTCGGCTTGGGTCATGATCCCAGCGTCCTGGGATCGAGTCCCACATCGGGCGCCCAGCTCCACGGGGAGTCTGCTTCTCACTCTGACCTTCACCCCTCTCATGCTCTCTCTCACTCTCTCTCTCTCTCATAAATAAAATATTTTAAAAATACATTTTTCTTCTTCATCTATTTTTTTTAATTGTGGTAAACTATACATAATATAATATACATAACATAAAACAAATTTTGTTATATACATAACAAAATACACATGTTAACTTGATTGGGCCAGAGGGGTATACAGATATTTAGTCAAATATTATTCTAGGTGTGTCCATGCAGGTGTTTTTGGGTGAGAATAGGATTTGAACAGGTGGGCTGAGTAGGGCAGATGGTCCTCCCCAGTGTGGCCTCATCCAGCCCATTGAAGGTCTGAACAGAACAAAAAGACCGAGTAAGAGAGAACTCTTGCATGACTGTGATGAGCTAGGACGTTGTTCTTTTTCTGTCTTTGAGTTTGAGCTGAACCATGGGCTCTTTTAGGTCTTGAGCCTGCCAACTTTCAGGCTAAAACTTATACCATCAGTGCTCCTGAGTCTCCAACTTGCTTGCTCACCTTTGCAGATCTTGGGACTTGTCACCCTCCAAAATCACATGGGCCAATTCCTTATCGTAAATCTTTTTCTATCTCTATTATCCATGCTATTGGTCCTGTTTCTCTGGAGAACCCTGACAGATATGCCATCTTAACCATTTTTAAGTATGCATTTTCTGTGGCATGAAGTACATTCCCATCATTACACAACCATCACCACCATTCATCTCTAGAACTTCATCTTTCTCACCTGAAATTCTGAAGAAATGCACTTTCTACAGCTGTGCTTTGTTATTTACAGGCAATATCCCACTGAGGATCTGAGCCATATGCCAGAACATACTTAAAGACAAGACTCTTTCTAGTTTAGCTGAAAGCACTCATGCATGTATCTGTTCGTTCTTTTACTCAGGTGCAATGACTACTTAAGTGTTAATGTAGGTAGAGTTAACTTCAAAGTTGTTTTGAATAGTTTAAGCAAAATCATTCGAATAACCAATAGCCCAGATGTGTATTTTAACTTAAAAAATTTTCTGAATTAGCTATCAAAGCTGAAAATGTTGATCAAAATTTCCAGATAGCCATTGTGGTTCCACTTAAACCTTAGCAGAGGAGTTTTTAGGAAGAAGAAAACTCCAACAAACTTCACTAACATTAGACATCATTTTAATTTTTAAAATTTTGTCTAAGAGAAAGAAATAATTCCAAAAAAGAAGAGTTTTCATAACACGACTCTCATGAAAACTATCACAGGTAACTCATGAACTTCAGTAGGTAGTCGAGGTGGGGCAAGGGGGAGCATGTGGTGGGCAGTCCACACAAACTAGCTGTCGGTCTCTATTTAAAACATAACCTGCTCTTTCAAAATTTTTAATGTTGGCTGGTAGATTTCTCAAATCTCTGAAAGTGAACAGAGCTAAACCTTGCAGGCTGACCTGCTGAAATCGGGATTGCTATGGGAACAGGCAGCATCAACAGCCACGTGCCTCTCCATGGAACTCTTCCCTATTCCATCATAATAAAGCAGAAGGCAGCTTTTTTTGTTGCTGGCAGCTAGCATCTCTGTCCTTCCTGTACCATCAGGAGTGAGTGTTTCTTGTGGAGCATTTGGCAAGGAAAACACCATTGACAGAGAAAGTAGTTAGATCATCTTCTGGCCTTGATTCTCTGAAGGCATGTGTGAGATCTCATTTCAGACAGAATGGACCTTGCTGGTTAAGCCTTATGAATAGCCAGGACTTTGGGATTCCCAGAGATTGGTGTCAGTATTTCCCTTGCCTGGTAGGAGGCTGTACCAGAGGCCTCCTAGGCCTGCCTGGAACTAGGTGATAATAGGGCTCCCACAGCGGGGAGGCACAAAGGTGACAAAGACACAGAGAAGCCCAAAGCTTTCCTGGGCCTGTTGGAAGTGGGGGGAGGTGCATGTTTCTGAAACATTTGTTTTAGGCCTAACTTAGAGGTTTCATACACCTGCCTGTGTGTGGTTAAGATTGGAATAAAACACTCTTAGTCTGAGCACATCCTCTACCCCTCAGCCATCTGCATACTTTTTTTGCTCATGTCTTACCCTCTCAACTTTTTTATTTTTTATTTTTTCAGTGTTCCAAGATGCATTGTTTATGTACCACACCCAGTGCTCCATGCAACATGTGCCCTTCTTAATACCCACCACAGGCTCACCCATCCCCTTATCCTCCTCCCCTCTAAAACTCTCAGTTTGTTTCTCAAAGTCCACAGTCTCTCATGGTTCATCTCCTCCTCTGATTTCCCCCAATTCCTTTCCTCCTCCTGATGTCCTCCATGTTATTCCTATGTTCCACAAGTAAGTGAAACCATGCAAACTTTTCCCAAACACTGTGAAGTGGACATTGTGGTGTCTCCCTGATCAGATGGTGGGCCCAAATGTGGGACTGCATGAGCAGTGAAAGGATTTGCCTGAGGCAAACGAAGGAGTAGATGTTTATTGAATACACCACAAAGGAGCAGTGGGCAGGACTGCAAAGGAGAGACTGTCTGCCATCAGGCAGTGGGTGGGGGCTCTATTTAAAGAGGGACGGTGAGGAGGTATGGGGATGTATGGAATTTTCCCTTTTTTGGTAACTATGCCTGGTTGTAAGCAGCACATTGGTTAGTCAGGGCCTATAGATATTTTGAGATGGGTTGCCTTGTGTTTGTACTCAGCCAGGCCAGGCCATTACTGTGAACAGTTTTCCCTTGTTCAACATTCCATTGTTCAAGCCTGCCACCTCGATAGGCACGGTTGATGTCATTCTACAAATGAAGACATTGGGGGTCAGAGAAACCAGAAATGCCCCAGTCACTCAGCAAGCAGCAAAAACAGCCTTTTAATCTCACACCCCACTCTGAGTTTGCCTTTAGCACCTCACCTTCTCTTTCTCTGCTTCCAGTCTAGCGAAATAAGAAATATCCCCTCCCTGCTGTGTGGTTTGTGCTGTGCGCCCTCCTGCCTCCCTGCACTCTGGCCAGACCTGGGTAAAAGAAGGTTGCTCCTCTGCATTGGTCAGGCTGTCTGCTCTCCTGGGGGCGTCTCCACCAGAACATTCTCTGATAGAGGTCAGCAGCATCATCTCCCACTCCCTGGCCCAAGTAGGACAACTTTGTGCATGCTCACCTCCTGGTTCTTTTTTTTTTTTTTTTTCTTTGCATCCTAGTTCTTAATGAGGTAATGCCTTTACTATTATTCCAGAGTTAGGGAGAGTGAAGTTTTGCTTCTAGGACAAGACTGAAAATCTTTAAGGGATGGGGTCACATCTTATGTTTATTTTGCACACCCAATTCTCAGTGAGTACCAGTGACACAGACGGGTCTTGGGCAGAAATAGTCTTTCACTGGGTCCCAAATGTAGCCTAAATACCTATGGCCACAACCAGAGATGGACAAGGGCAGTATGGCATTTCCTCCCCCACTCCAGGCTCAAAGGTCTATGAGGTGGAGCCCAGGAACCAACACACTCCTCAGCCCAGGGGGTAGTGAGAGCTCCTTCTCAAGAAAGCTATGGTAAAGATCAAATGGGCAAGATGTAAGAACTGCAAAAGAATTAAAAAAAAAATCTAATAATCAGGTGAAAAAAATGTGTTTAAATCCACTCCAAATAGGAAACAGATGTAGTGCAAAGGCATAGTGCCTGACACAGAGTAAGCACTCAATACATGTCAGCTTCACTTATTATTTCTTCCAGTTGAAACATGCTGGAATATTCTAAGTGAAGGGGGACATGAAGAGAAGAAGGGAAGGACCAAAGAAGCTGTAGATGAGTTAAAAAAGAATAGAGACCCTCTTAGAGTCAAAGGGAGGTTTTGTGGTATGTGTTAATGTTAAAAGAGCAAAGTCCAAATGCGAGAAAACCAACTCAAGAAAACTTCGGATTGTCCCAGGTTCAAGTGGAAAGAGTAAAGCTCAGATGGGTTTAGGCTCTAGAGCTGTGTGATGATGAAGTCACTTGACCTCTCTGGGCTTCTTGTTTTTCTCCTTACTGAAAAGAATGATGATACCTGCCTTGCACATCTCACAGAACAAGGCTGAAATGCTTTGTTATAATCTTATGAAATCAGCAGAGATTATAAATACTTATAATATTTTCCACTGTTAAGAGAGCAGATAATTGCATGCTTTTTTGGACAACTTGGCAAAATACATTAAAGACATTGAAATATGAATCTCTTTTGATAAAGCAAACCACTTCTAAGAACTTTTCTGAGGAAACAATCAAGTAGAAATCAAGGAATTGTTAACCAAGATGCCCCCTACGTTGGTGGTAGGGGAAATTGGAAAATGACCCACACATCCAACAGAAATGGCATTACATGTATGTATTGAACTGGTAAGCAACTCTTAGAGTAAGTCCTTATTGAAAAGAAAAATCTTAATGTAGTTTTTTTAAAAAGGCATTCAAATAATATAGAGTATAATTTAACATTTTCAGAATAAATTATGGAAAGACTTGTCCCAAAATATTAAAAATTGTTTCTCTAGTCATTGGACTATGTGATTCTACAGACATGACTTTTTTTTTGGTCATGAACCCATGTTTTAATTTGGGTAGAAACATATGCAGAAATATCTCATTAAAATAAACATAGGTTATCACAGGAGACATACCACCGAGCGTAGGAATTCTCTTGCTACTTTTCTAGACAGACAGCCAGTTAAGCATCTTTTGATCCTTTTTGGATCTCCTCCAATGATAGCAGAGCCTTTCCTCACAAGCAACTGTGCTCAGCAACCTCCTCCCTGTGGGGACATCCTCTGTCAGTCTCCTAGTTACAGAGCCTGCCCTTTTATTTATTTCCTTGACACTGATCCACTCCAGAGCTTGATTGTGGCCTTGCCTTTTCACCAGGATCCTGACAGAAGGTGCTGGGGGCTCTCACAGCTTCCCAGCCTCTGCCTCTCTTGTCTGTACCTGAATATCGTTTCAAGCACTTGACACTGCTGATTAGTTTTATTCTTGAGACATGTCTGTGTGACCATGTTGACATCAGTGATTGTCGAGCCACTGCAAGCTCAGCCTGGTTGTCCATGGTTTCAGGGAAGGCACAGTCATAACCCAGTTCTCCTCATTCCAAAGCCTATGCACACTGCAGATGTTCCCCCATGGTCTCATCCCATGGTCCCCACCATCCTTCTGCTGTCTTCTGTTGTGTTTCATTTTCTCCTAGAATTTCTCCCTGTACATCACAGTCACCCCACCTATCTCTAGCAATGTTCCTGTCCTTTCACCAGCAATTACATTAAAAATCAAAATCAACAGGCCTGGTCATTCTGATCCACTGTCATGTTTCACTCACTAGTGTGGCACTGGATCCAGTCTTATGAGGATTTTAGTAAAGGGTACACCTCAGTAGTTACTCTAGAATGACTGGCTGGGGTGGTCCAGTCTACCATATTGAGGTCCTGTGGGAGTTAATACCCTCTCTGAGAGCTCACAGTGACTTGAGAATGCTAATGGTGCCAGGAAGTCCTCCCTGAAAGAAACCTACAGAATTCTTTGTGATTCTGCATTTCCCACCCAGCTCTGCCCACAGGGCATTTTCAACACATGTTGCAGTTGCCATTGGGTGGATGTGACTGTCCTGAGAACCCAGTCTGCAAGAGGGAGTTTTGGCTGCACCTTGACTCATGCTGTGAACGTCTGAAGTATTACTGCTGAGGTTGCCCAGTGAGGTCCCCTCCCCTTCTCAAGGGGAGGTTCAAGCCTCCAAGAGGCCCTTTGCTTGGATCTCTGCAACCAAGCACAGTGCCATCCCTGGCAATGACTCACACTCCTGCTGTCCCCATCTATCAAGTGGAATGCACAGAGAACCAGTGGCTCCTTTGTAAGTAAGCACCTGACTTTGAGCAATCACCTGACCAATACTGAATGAATGGTGAAAAGAAAAATGAAACAAAATGTGTCATTAAACAGTTTGGGGAAGAAACCCAATGGAGCAAAAGATGGCTCCTGATTCTGCATCTACCCCTCCCTCCATGAAGAACTCCCCAGATACTTACCTGGTTCCCTTTCTGGACTTGTAGGACAAAATAGAAAGAAATCCTTGGGATGGAGTGCACATATATGCCCTGTCTGCACTTCCTTCTGTGACTGACCTGCCTGCTCTGGTCTTACAGATGAAGTCTGTATTTCTAATGTGGCATCAAATGCTAGTTTTCTTCAGGGCCATCCAAGTGGAGTGGGGTCCTACCTGCCACATGTGGCTTTCTTAAACCATGCAAACACAGGGCCCGGGCTATGTGTACAACCTGCTAAATTGCAAACCTGGCAGATCATGGAAAGGAAGCCTTGATTATAATGGAGGTTGGAGGTGTCCTACAAATGGCCAAATCTGAGGCTTTTTAACAGACTAGCAAACAGCTAGATTCTCAGCCTGCATTGTGTGTATCTCTAAAGCATCAGGAAAAATCAGGCAGTCATTGCAATACCAAAGGGGCCAAAAAATCAAAGCAGTTCTGTTTCTTTTGCAAAGAGATTTTCAAGAAGATTTTCTTGCAAATGGTGTGGCTGTTATGCCCCAGGAGATTTCAGCTGCCCAAAGCATCTCATGGCCTGGGGTGTCACCTTGACAATCAGTCCATCCCCAGGTCCTCCAGGGCCTGTCAGATGTGTTCCTTCCAGGGCACCCTGAGACCACTTGGGTACCTGGAAGCTTAGCCTCCCTGGAGTCTGTTCTTTTCATCTGAGACATTTTCTTTTATTATAATGCCTTCATTTCTTTCCTCAACAGGTACTTATTAAGCCCCTATCAAGTACCAAGCACAGTTACAGGTACTGAGGACACTGTTATGAATAAGAAGAAATGCTGTCTTCATGGGGCTTACGTTCCACTGCAGTAGGAGGCTCTCAAAAAAGACAGATTATGGAGGACACTTGTTATGGGAGGAAACAGCAGGGGTAAGGGTGTGAAAGTCTACATTTGCAGGTGATTTATAGTTTCGAAAGAACTCTCACTTACTTTGCAGTCCTTCCTGTACTGCATTCTTTACTTTTTGGATATGGAAGTTGCTCTTCCAAGTGCAGGCATCAACCCCTCCTCAAGTGCAGCATGCCTGCATTGCACTGAATGGTCATGTCCCTGTGCCCCCTGCATCCTGCTGGCAACTGGAGATGCTCATCCTCCTTGCCTTGTGCCCCTGTGCTCTCACATCTGGCTCATCTCTGGAGCCACTGAACTTGAGTGCCCAAGGCCTGGTCAATGGCCCACATTGGGTCCTGGGGTTGAGGACAAAATGGTCACAGCATTTCCAAGCAGGGCAGACTCACCCTTTGTTCAGATGGACTTGAAGTTTAAGTGGGAGGTCCATCAGAGCAGGAGGGGAGGTGGGTCTATCAGCTTTTACTGCCACTGCTTAATGGGAAGCGCATGGGTGCACAGAGGGGGTGTTCCTATCCAGATTTGGTTGAGTATGTTGAATGACTAGTCAGCAGGAGCTTTTGAGGAGACACAATCTCTGAACAGACACCTCAGCGAGTCTGTAGTTGGATGAACAAGGGCAGGTAAAAGGGATGGGGCAGGCTTCAAAAGTGCCCTCTCTTCTCTGGAGGCTGGCATCCCAAGACGTGGCTCTGGCCTTCCTCTCCCCCTTAAGCCTGATGTTACTCTTCTCTTTGGAACACTTCTGTGCAGGGTTCTTCTCAAAATCCTAAAAAAAAAAAAAAAAAAGAGAGAGAGAAAGAAAAAGAAAAAAAAAAGCATTTAATACTGTGAGAAAATAGAGGAGGGTCTTTACAAAAGGATTTAGATACATGTCCTCACCAATCTTAATGACAAGCCAAAAGCCTAATTTCATACAGACGGTGCAAATCCTCTTGTGTGTCATGTTAGATAGGCATTCTTTGTCTGTTTCTATGTCTATGGAGCAAATGCCCTCAGAGAAGGTTGTTTTATTTTATAGGAACCCAAAATGTGTATGTGTGTGTGCCGCCTGTGGAGGGTGCGTATGTGTGTGTGTGTGTGAGTGTGAGTGCCTGCCCAGGGTGTGTCTGTAGCATGCATGTGGGAAGTGTATATATATTTGTGGTTTGTGGTGTGGTGTGGTGTTTTGAGTTACAGGGATCAGGGAAACCAAGTGAGAGACATTCTGACATTTCCAAATGGCAGTAGTGACTTACTAGGTCTCTTTCAACCTTTAGAGAGATGAAAAAAAGAAAAACTGCACTCTGAAGGCAGTTATTGGGCAGAAAGAATTCCATTTGAACAGATTGGTTTTAAAGCATTTCATTTTGCTCTCTTGTCAAATCTTTATAATATTTTAAGTGAATGCCTATTATTTTACTTTCTTTTCTTTCTCTTGGATTGGAAGATGGTATATTCTTCTAAAATAGCCATTTCAAAGTCAGTCAAACATGGAGGCAGCTACAAAGGAAGAGAAGGTGAAGAAAAATAAAATGTGAGGTTTGAAATGGCTGAGAGAAGTTGTTATTAATCAAAATAGCAAAGCAAATAATGAGAAATTATAGTAATTGAAATCTTTACTGTTTTACAAAGAAGAATCTCAGGTTTCCATTTAAATAAATATCATTTCTCCCACAGACTCAGCAAGTATATTTTTCTTTGCTCAGTTCAGGGCAGTCTGTCATTCTCCTCATCTTTGCGGGCTGCTCTTGGGCCTCCAGGCCCCTTCAGCTCTGGACCATCTGGGTTATGCAGGTAGATCCAGCTGAAAGCTTTCAATCTTTTTCATCACTTAATTTTGTTTGAGTACTCTGTTTCACTACCAGTCCTTCCCTTTTCTTTTCTCCGTCATTTGAATTAACTAATAAGGAAAAATGCATGCCAACAAGCAAACACACATATGCAGCTGCAGAGTCCTGGTGAAGCTGCTTACAGGGGTTGCTGGCCCACAGGCAGCACCACTGATTCAGAGGTTGGGAGTATTTACCGGCTGTGGACAAAAGTAACAATAGGCAGCTTAGCACAGGAATCAGCACACTTGTATGAAAGGCTAGAAAGTAAATACTTGAGGCTCTGCAGGCTATTAGTGTCTCCATCATGACTACCCAATTCTGTTATGCAGAAGCATCATGTATATAAATGAATGTGTGTGTTCCAATAAAACTTTAACACTGGAATTTGAATTTCATGTAATTTTCATATGTCATGAAATACTATTCTTTTGATATTTATTCAATCATCTGAAAGTGTGAAGATCATCCTTGAGGAGTTAAGGGTTATGCTAAGAGGCAGTGGGTTGGATTTGGCCCTGGGCAGCTGTTTGCTAGCACAGATCACAGAAGCTGGGGCTGCCATGCCCACAGGCCTGGTCCCCATGCAGTTCTGGATCCTTCTTGCACTGTGCACTTGATTTCCAGTTCCAGGCCCACAGTAGGTCTCAGCTGGCATTCAGTGAATCAAACCATGTCTAACCCTGTGCTTCTCTTGGTGTCTTTCCCAGCCAGGAGCGATTTACTGCCACCAAACTGCCTTCTTTTATTCTTATTTTAGCGAGACCTTTCCCTGAGGGCACACTGTTGGGCTTGCAGACTGATTTGTGAGACTCCAGTTTACTAGGTAGGCTGCTTATTTAGTAACAACTTCAATTAAGTGACAATTTCTCCTGCCTCAACTCAGCTGCAGAACCCATTACAACTAACTAGGTAACATTTTTGTCTTAGCATAAATCTGGCCTTCAAACTAGAGCCAGTGGCCAGGCTAACAAAGGGACACCGTGTGCTAACTGCCCTTACAAAACTAAGCTTTAGCTTCCAAACAGGGATGCTTTATTAGCTACTAACCCTGGTTCAGGGCTCATATACCAACTGGCTGACAGCAAAGGAAAACCAGGTGCTAATTATAGACCATTTCCGCTTGTATAGCCAATAAATGACACATTCTTCTGCTTCATCCTGGGAACATGGATTTACAGTGGCTATTTGGCAAAAGAACTCAATAATTCAAACCTGTCTCCGGGGCCCTTGGAGCACTAAAAACCAAGCCCATGGTAGATGTCTCTTGTGCAGCGTTCAGCTATGTTCTGATGAACATTTCATTAATGTCCTTTTTCCAGTTAAAAGGATTCTCTGCATGTGGGCAGAACTCTCACACTCAGATGAGCCAAACAATATTTTCACACAATGCGTATTTGTTTCCAAACACCATTATGGCTCTATTTGAGAAAACTGGTTGAAGAACATATGAAGCATCTACCCCAATGCCACGATACCCCACCCATCCTTGTAGGTGTGATTCTGTCTATGAGATGTGCTGGGGTAGCACTCAGCTCTCTTCCTTTCAAAACTCATTCAGCAGGTGATACTCTGTGGCAAGGTGTGGCCAGGGTCAATTTTAGGCATTTGGTTCAGTATATCAGTTTATGTTCATTTCTAAGTCAGGTTATTGCTTATGAGTTGTTGTACTCCCAATAATTGTTAAGGATTTTTCTTCTTATGTAGCTCGATTCCTTTGATGGAGGAAATGCTTTTGGCTTAGAAAAATATCATAGTAATGCCTGGGATGCAAGTAAGAGGTATAAGCATGGTAGTGACAGAGGAGACACAAAAAGGAAGGGGATTAGAATTTATTTACTTTAAAACAAATAAGAAATTGGACAATGGAAGAGAAGAAGGAAGAGAAAGAAGAGGAAGGAAAATAGTTGAAATGACACTGAGAGTCAGTATACCCAGAATATAATTTTAGGTAGATTACTGTTAATTTTTTCCATCTCCCCAGATCTTTTGTAAAGTGCAAAAATCTGCTACACACATCAAGCACCCAAAGGTGCTTCCCCCCCGCCTTGGAATAGGGAAGGAAAACTGAAATCAATTCAAATCAAAGACAAGGACAGTGTTCCATGTCTGGGCGACACAATAACAAGTGCACTCTACTGTGGCTAACCCAGCAGGAGGAGGCAGAGGAAGCCTGAAAGCTGGGTTTGCGTGTGGCATTTAATGGAAGAAAGCAAAGAGGTGGGGAGTCTGAGTGTTTATCAACAGCAGAGCTGGGACTCATCCCCAGGTGTCTCAGAGGCACAAACAGCCCACTGCAGCAGGAGTGGAGCAGGAAACCCACCACCTCTCTCCCATCCTGAAGCTGCTGAAGATCTTTGCCAGGCTATGGCAGAAGAGCTCTGAAAAGCTTTCCTGGTATCATAATATAGGAAATGTCACCCAGTCCCTCTTTGTGGTGAATCAGGCTGGGATGTCTAAAACTCTCCTCCCAACAGCAGGCATACTCACTGTTGTTGGTTCCCTGGGCCAGACACTGTGTGCTCCTGCCCACCGACCTCCCTCTTGTCAGGACCTATTCTCCCAGCTGCCATCTTGCAGCTGGGCCAAGGTAAACCCAGAACTAGTGGAGGGGCAGCTGTTTCTGTGGGACACTGGAAACGGGCATGGAGCCCGCAGCCTGGGATGGGTCTGACCTTCCCTTGTGCTGTAAGAATTCTTGTAGCTGTTACACAGATGTTCAGCTTTTGAGGTCAACTAAGTTTTAGAGAGTCTCCTGGGTAAGGAGAATTCAGCTTAGCTAGAGAAAGAACAGGGGTGCTTATGAAAAACCATTTTCAGTGATTTGAAGGTGCATAACATGAATGAAAATGTTTAACTGTTATTCGAAATCCACAGATAAGACAGAATAACTAAATCCAAGGGCAAGAAGAGCAAGGCTCAGGCTGACTGGAAAAGTAACTTAGCACTAAAGGACAGTCAAAGTAAGGATATTTAAGAACAATAAAGAAGGATATTTGCCACAATATGTCCTAAGGTAATTGACAGAAAAAGTCTTTGAGAATTGAGAGTACTCTGCAAGAGCACTGGGCTTTCTTTGGGGGCAGATGATCAGAATAGCAGACTTGGGGGAAAAGTCTAGAGCTCAACACAGATGCAGGCACATACAGTTGAGCTCTGCAGTGGCCAGTCCCTTTTCCTTCCCATCTCTGACTCGATTCGCTCAGACTGGAAACATTTTCAACAATCATAAAATAGTAATATGTAAATATATACTTTTGGAAAAATATACATCTTTGGACAGCTTATAGTGTGGGTAAGCAGTTCAGTTAATACTTTCTGGTAGGTTAAAGGGACATGAATCATATCATGTCTCCTTTTGTTACATTTTATTTTTCATGGAAGAAAAATAAACATAGCATGAAGTGTACCATCCTAACCAGGTTTAAGTGTAGTCCTTACAGAGGTAAGTTCTTTTGCATTGTTGTGCAACCATCACCATCATTAATCTCTAGAAATTTTTCATCTTTCCAAACTGGAATTCTGTGCCCATTAAGCACTAAGTCCTCATTCACCCCTCCCCCAGCCCCTGGCAACCTCCATTCTACTTTCTCTCTCTGTGACCATCTCTGGGTACCTCATAGACATGGAATCATACAGTATCTGTACTTTTGTGACTGGCTTGTTCAAAATAGCAGAGTGTCCTCAAGATTGTTCTAAGTAGTGGCCTGCATCAGAATTTACTTTCTTTTTAGTGCTGAATGATATTTCATTGTGTATATATAATAGATTTTGTTCATTCAGCCACTGATGGACACCTGGATTACTTCTACCTTTTGGCTATTGTGAACAGTGCTTCTAAGAACACAGGCGTGCAAAAATCTCTTTGCACCTTTGCTTTTAATTATTTAGGGTATATACCCAGAAGTAGAATTGCTGGATCATATGGTAATTGTGTTTATTTTGGGAGGAACTGCCATTCTATTTTCCACAGTGATTGCACCCCTTTACGTTCCCAGCAACACTGCACAAGAGTTCAAATTTCTCCACATCCTTGCTAATACCTTCTAATTTCTATGGTTTCTTTTTTAAGATTTTATTTATTTATTTGACACAGAGAGAGAGAGAGAGAGAGAGAGAGAGATCACAAGTAGGCAGAGAGGCAGACAGAGAGAGAGGGGGAAGCAGGCTCCCCGCTGAGCCAAGAGCCCGATGTGGGGCTCGATCCCAGGACCCTGAGATCATGACCTGAGCCGAAGGCAGAGGCTTAACCTACTGAGCCACCCAGGCGCCCCTGACCCGGTTAATTCAATATTGCCTAGCCAGTGACAATAAAAAGAGCTGGTTTTTATTTTTCTAATGGGGAAATTTTGAAGCCCCCTCCCCACACCAGTAATTGCTTACGGCAAATATAAGCATGTAAAGCTTTCCACACCTGAATGAATTGTATATTCCTTAAGTATTTATACTGATGCCACTTCATGCCAGGCCCTGGTCAAGGGCTCCAGGTGGTGAGCAAAATCAGTGTAATTCATGTAATTCATGTAATTCACAGCCTGGAGGAGGAGACAGATGAGAAATAATGACCACGATGAATGTCATGGAAGCAAGGCACATCTGTGAGACTCCTTTGTTGAGATAGTAGAAACCCCTATAGATAGTTTAAGAAAAAAATAAGTGTGTTAAAGGATGTTAGGAGAACCAGGCTGAGAGACCACAGGTTGGGGACAACGGCCAACATGGCCACAGAGAGCTGCAGTAGGTAGAGTCTACAGCTGCCAACTTTGCAGCTGCAGGAAATGTGGAAGAAAGCAATTCATCAACAACAGGAAAGAGGTAAAAAGGCCAGGTGGTGGGAAAGTATGCTGCACAAGGGTGTGAGTGTGTCAGGGGAGAGAACCACAGGTGACAGGACCTGAGAGGATGGAGAAACAGGGTGGCTTCCAGGAGTGCTATAGGCAAAGCTGTGTGTGGGCAGGACCAACTGCCCCAGCCTTCCTCCCAGGCTCTTTGAGTTTTAGTCTTTTTCAAGAGTGATGGGAGCTGATCATGTTTTAAAAAAGGGATAGAGGGGCACCTGGGTGGCTCAGTGGCTTAAAGCTTCTGCCTTTGGCTCAGGTCGGTGATCTCAGCATCCTGGGATCAAACCCCACATCAGGCTTTCTGCTCAGCTGGGAGCCTGCTTCCCCCTCTCCCTCTGCCTGCCTCTCTGCCTACTTATGATCTCTCTGTCAAATAAACAAATAAAATCTTAAAAAAATAAAAAGGGATGGAGGTATGTGAAATGTGTCCTGATTATTTTTTTCACTTTGAGTAGTACCCTCTGGAAGCATTGTGTGGAATCTACTTTAAGGAAGGGGTGCAGGAAGGACTGGGGACAGTTAGGAGACCATCTCCAATGCAGTGCCAGCCTTGAGAGTGTTTCACACCTACAGGATGGCTGGCACACAACCAGTTCTCAACAGATGTCTACAGGGAGATACTGTGTTGGAGATACTACCGTTGGAGATACTGTGGAATGCTTAGAGGCCCAGGGAGAAAAGGTGAGGGCATGGGCTGGATGGCAGGTTTTGGAGTCCACAGGGTAGGTGAACATGGAGGAGACATGGTGGTTAGGGAAAGGGAAGTGCAAGGATGGCCTGGATTTCAGAACATGAGGAATGCATTCACAGAAGGGTGGGACATATTTACTATATTAAGCCACTTGCCTACTGGAAGGAAGCTCAAATTCTAAAGGAAGTTACTAGATAAAACCAGTTATATTGTGTTGAACTCAGTGGATTCTAAATTTTTGTAGTCGAGGACACCTAACAGTAAATTTGTTTTGAACATGAATTCTTATATATTATCGGAATTATAAACATGTGTTACTATGTTGGTGAGATCCAACGTTAAGAAGTCCCAGTGTTTCTTCCTAGTTCCTGCTGGTGGGATGGTCTTCTTTTGGTATCCACACAGCACTTGGGAGACTGATGCCCTTATGGTGTCCTGCCCAAGTCAGTGTTATTGAGTAAGGAAAGGGTTAAGTTATAGTCAGGGAGAGATTGGTGGCCCCTGACTCCCTTGACTAGGCTCATGCAGAGGCTACATGACCAGGCTCACAGAAATACCAGATGTGGAGAAATGTTACAGACAAGATATTAACCAGAGAGAAGGGAACATAACAAATCCACCTTGTTAATCCTAAATATAGATGAGACATTTACCTGATAGTTACAAATCCACTTTGTTCATCTTAAATGTTATAAACCAGATATTTAACGAGTTCCCTGGTCAGTTTTCTATGTGAGACCAACCATAAAATCCCTCCATGGCAACACATTCAGGACCCCTCTCGCTCTAGGGAGCTTTTTTTTTCCTCTTTCCTTCTACACTTAAACTTTCACTTCACTTCCCTCTTTTGTGTCTGTGAGATTCACTCTTCGACTCCATGAGACAAGAAACCTGCAACATTATCAGAATAGAAGAAAGGAGATTGCATGCCTCTCCAGAAGAGGAAGAAGTTAGAATTTGTCTCTGCAATTTCTGGGCTTGTCAGAAAAGGAAGGACAGAGTTAAATGATCAGTAATGACCAAAGATCAGAATGTAGGGATGTAGGCAAGGCTCAGAACCACTCTGGGAATAATGTTGGGGGAGGCATGATGGTCAGTGTTAGGCTGGAGGGTCCAGGGATGCCAAGAGTGGACAAGATGGCCACCGAGTTTCACAAGATGGTGGTTCGGGACTTTCCGCCATGGGGCTTCCTGTCTCAGAGACTTTTCAGATCACCGCACAACGGAGAGGAACAATCTGACTGGTCGACTTTGCATTCCTTTTTCTGTATAATGAGCTGACAATTGATTGGTGTATTTTATATCCCTCATATACATAAACTGCATCCAATCAGATACCCAGCAAACCGTCCACACCTTAAGACCCTTAATTAAAAACCTTTCAGCCCTACCCCTCAGCGCAACTTCCTGGGCCCTGTCCTAACCAGGACCAATGAACCTCGCCCGAGAACCCTTCCACTAAAGCTTGCCTCAATTCTACTCGCCTGGCTCCTCTTTTCCACCACCAAGTCAAACCTGACAGTTACACTGTGTACCAAGTAACCCTATGGCGCCATTGAGCTAAGGGACAGACGCGAGAGCAGTGGCCCTCTCATTTTCTTCCCAGTGAAACAACATGCTTTTGTTTGATGTGTTCAACTTGTACAGTTGCTTTTATTTGAGGGCTCTATGGCTAAACCTAGTGCAGAACTCTCTACTCCAGTCCTTGCAGCTGCCCTGGTTCCTCACCTAGCCTCTGCAAGCCTTTCAAATCATTCATAGAAAACAGAATACTCAAGAGATATTTTAATGAACCTCATCAGGTGTGTGGGGAAGGTAAAACTCTGGTTTTACTAATTCTGAGCTCCATGTCTTTGGCATCCTGTAGCTGTGGGTGGGAGAGTCAGACATAAGCTCAGGGCTACCTATAGCACTTGTTCAGGGACAGCATGGTTCAGATAGCAGGCCTGGCCCTGGGAAGGTCACGCTGCCCTCCAGGTAGAGGCAAAACTTGGCACCACCCTATATCTTGGAAATCCATCTTGGAAATGTTAACTTTAAAAATAATTTAACCAGGAAAAATAGGTGTAG
Organism: Nasua narica; assembly: GCA_028533885.1. Classification (NCBI taxonomy): domain Eukaryota; kingdom Metazoa; phylum Chordata; class Mammalia; order Carnivora; family Procyonidae; genus Nasua; species Nasua narica. Next base: position 22,259,633 of record CM052797.1, on the reverse strand, counting down.
TCATGAAGAAATTGCAATTCAGGACAAGCAAGCAATGGTAAAGGCATAAGCAAGTCCCACAAACAGAAGAGAAGAGTTGTTTTATGGAGAAAAAGAAGGAAGTTGAGAGGGATTCTTTTAAACGAAAGTTCATTGGAAGAAAGTAAGAATTCAGGGTGATGAGGATTTGTTATTGGCTGAGCTATAGGAGTTGTCAGTTTCTTGGATGAGATGCAAAATACATTTTGCCCTGTCCAAGTCCTATAATTGATGACTCTCTCCTGTTGACCCTTCCTGTGGGGATCTCTAATGGATAATTCTTCCTGTAACAGAGGTTGGGTGGTATAGCTCCCACTTCAGTGAGGTTTCCCTTTATTAATTTTCTTAGGAGATATCCTGGCTCTCCTTCTAAGTAACTACCTTGCATCTCATGGTTTGTAACCAACTAATTTAAGAGTAGCATCTGAAAACACTGTGAAACTGCATATGGGAGCCCTCATAAGCCTCCTAGAGTAGAGGCCCTGCTGTGTTCCAGCCTGGGGTGCTAGGGCTGGTCCCTGCAGAAAAGCACAAGAAATTAAGAGCCCTGTGACCTGATTCCAGCAATTTCCCACCCCTCACCTTACCTAAGATTTTTTTTTTTTTTAAGAAAGCTGGTAGGTAATGTGATATCTGTCCAGTTTGACAACTAGGTCATTTCAAATTAGAATTTCAGATTTGGTCTTCATTTATCTTTTCTTCGACATTCCCATTGCTCTTCTCAAACACTTATTGAGTCCATTTGTCAGCTGGGGGGGATAAACACAAACTTTCCCTTCTGATTCTCTTCAACTAAAACTGAATGCCGCCAATGGCAGATTATCTGAAAATACTGTGAAAGATGAGTATGTGACTGATGCTGTCTATGAAATAAACCTCTGGTGTAAATTACTCCACTTGAAACTGTCTGCAGTGTAAACATTGACAGGAGCCCAGGAAATGGGTAAGATTTGTATCTATTCAACATTCTAGTTGTATTCTATAGATGTTGTTATCTTTCCCTTTGCTATCTCTGAAAACAAAAATATCTGTAGTTCCTTTTTCTCTTTCCAGTCTATAGAATACTATTTTTTCCTGTTTACAAGCAGGAAGGAATGTACAGTTTCTAAAACTTGAGTGGTTCTGGTTTCTCTGGAGCAAATGCTTAGCATGTCAGGATCAGACATAAGTGCAAATAATTAAAAAAATATTTGGTAGAAATGGTCTGTCCTCTAGATGGAGTTGATGTGGATAGACCTAATTTTGTCTGTTGGAAGTGTGATCAAGCTTCACAGATAGGATTTAGTAAATGAGTGTGATTCAATGCCTAATTGTTACTGCATTGCTATTATTGGTATTTTTACTCTTATTGCTATTATTTATCACGTCACATGCAACAAAATCTTCTACAGTGTCTATGAGGTCTGTGGTCTGGCCAAGATGTAAACACCCGCAGGTCACCGAGTGGGGATGGGAGTTGGTATGGTGTAGTTTGGTGTTGGTTGTGTTGTTGCGGAAAACTGAAGAGACAGAGGAAGCTCAAGTGGCACAAGGAGCACAGAGAGAACACAGCTTTATTACGCTGGTGGGCCCAGTGGGATCACTCCCAAAGACTGAGCAACAGGCTGAGTTTGGGGTGAATTTTTATGGCTATGGGTGATGGGAAAGGTAAAGGGACATTGTCACAATCTCTCAGGGCCTCTTGCCCCCTCCCTTTGTGGAGAGCATGATCTATATGGAAGGCCTGGGGGGGGGATGCTAAATCATCCTGGGGAATTTGGGCAATGTAGCTGGGGCCAGGTGGCTGAGAGTAGCAGACTGGGAGAGGCTGGGTCCAAGGTCTCTGTTCCGCCTCAGTGCAGCTGGGGCCCATGGGATGCGGAGAGCAGCAGACAAGGAGGGCTTAGATCCAAGGTCTCCAGTTCCACCTCAGTTGCTTCTGAGTAAGGGGCAGGTGAGGCTAGATAGGAGAGACAGGTAGGGGGCCATGTGAGGAGGCTCACAGAAATACCAGATATATGAATTAGGGGAGATATTAACCAGAGAGAAGGGAAAAACTTGTTTGCTCTCATGATATTTACAAGAACACCTTGTTCCTTCTAAATATAGGCAGGATATTCTCATGATATTTACAAATCCACCATGTTGTTGACATGAAATTTACCAAGTTCCCTGGTCAGTTTTCTATATACACTGGCCAGACCATAAAAGCCCTCAATGGCAATACATTCAGGACCTCTGTCACTCTAGAGAGGTTTTTCTTTCTTTTCTGTTCTCATCTTCACTTAAAATTTCACTTCATCCTTTTTTCCAAGAGATTCATTCTTCAACTCCATGACACAAGAACCTTGCAACACCACTATGAGTAAAACCACATTTCTGGGACAGTGTGATAAGAGAGTAAAGGGAGACAAATGGATACAGGTAGGCACTAATGAAAAGACAGGCAGGCAGATGGACCAAGTGAGGGCTTTGCAAATGCATTTTTAAAAAATATTTTATTTATTTATTTGACAGAGAGATCACAAGTAGGCAGAGAGGCAGGCAGAGAGAGAGGGGGAAGCAGGCTCCCTGCTGAGCAGAGAGCCCGATGCAGGGCTCCATCCCAGGACCCTGAGATCATGACCTGAGCAGAAGGCAGAGGCTTTAACCATTGAGCCACCCAGGTGCCCCTGCAAATGCATTTTAAGCCATGTGTGATGCTGGAGAGCTTCTTACAGTGTGCTGTAGCATTACAGGCAGAAGGTGGGAAACGCAGCTTGTATTCCGAGCCTGCTTTCTTTGCAAGAAACTTGGCTTCTGTGAATACTCAGCATTACATTTAGAGTAAAAATTGGGGTTACAAAAGAATATTCCCAGAAAGGCCCAGCTCTGAAAATTTCTTCTTTCTCCCCTTGAGGTCCACCTTCTGTTTCTTGGAACAGATGTTAAGGCATCAAAATGAACATGTTGCATTATTTGGGGGGGGGGGTGTTTTGCACATTTCTAACCTGCTTATTTCCCAAGTGTCTGTCACTTCTTTCTAAAGCCTCCCTCTCTCCCACACAAACAAGCTAGTTTCATAGTTGCTAAGTAAACTCTTGCTTACCTTGAAATTGGCAAACCAGAGAAGTCAGTTTACAAAAAGAAAGGCTATCCCAGTATGTACTCTATCCTGATTCTTGCTATTCTCCCAGTAGTTATGTTGTGTGAAGTCACCTGGAATGCTGTGTTAGTGAATTCTGAACCATTGCTTCTAGGTAAAATACAGGATTAGGTTCCAGTGACATCTGGTCACAGGTTTGTCAACCAATTAATATAGAACCTTGTTTGATGGATATTTCTGTTTAAAGATACTTATTTATTGTTGATTTGTTTACATTGAACCCATGCCCAATAGCACTACAAATCCTGCCTGAATATGAAGCTTATCTGACCATATTTTCTCCATAAGGCACATCACAACCTTCTGGCTCTTAGGAATATTAGGCAGAAGGCTAGGCATGAGTGACATGAAGATGGGCCTTAGACATCCTGACAGAGAGCTCCAACCAAGGACTGCCCAGGGACCACCCCATTCCACCCATCGAGCAGTTGGTTTGTGGTTACATCTCAGCAGAGGAAGAGTTAAGTTTACTGTGCTTGTTGCACTTGTTCTTATTTGACCTACATGTGTAGAATGAAATAAAGCTGTGTTTTCCTACCCCTTGCAGGTACTTTGAATATGTTTTGTAGGAGAATGGTAACTGACTAATGATTATATAATAGAGGCCTGTAACTCAAATGTTGTGATCCCAGGACCCACCCAAAAGAAAAAAATGATATAAGCTGACAACCCACAGTTTCTGGGCCATTGACTGGCCTGCTCCCATCTTGGAGCATACTTTAATAAAACTTTGCTCTGTTTTACTTTTATGTTCAACTGAGGTTTCTTTCCTTTTCCATCTGGTAACAGGAACACAGGACCGCAATTCAGCACTATGCTCGGGAGTCATTTTTTTTATTTATTTTTTATTTTTCCCCCAAATACGTTTTTTATTTTTTCAGTGTTCCAAGATTAATTGTTCATGCACCACACCCAGTGCTCCATGCAATATGTGCCCTCCTCAATACCCACCACCAGGCTCGCCCAACCCCCCACCTCCTCCCCTCCAAAACCCTCAGTTTGTTGTTCAGAGTCCACAGTCTATTTAAATGGCAAAATCACCAACAAAAATCACAAAAATTAAAGAAACATGATACTAAATTGATTGCAAAAGAACGCTTGTTTATAGCATGAAAGCTGAAACTAAAAGGCAGAGTGTTCCCTTGTTATACCTCAACTGGGTATGTATATATCAGTGATTCAAATTCTTTGCCATGCTCTGAATAACTGGTAAAGGGCATTGAGTATTGATTTGAGGTTACAAATAAATGTTAATGAGCAGGTGAATTCACAAATAAGAAATCCACAAATAATGAGGATCGACTGTATTATGTTAATTACATACAACTGATGGCCCCAAAGAGGTCTAAGAAAATAAATTCTCTAAGTGACATACTTAACATGGAGCCATATTTTGCTATGAATGGGAGTGGGGTGGGAAGAGGGGTTATTTTAATCTCTTTTTCACATAACCAAATTCCACTGTAATTCTCATAATTTGAATAGCTTTATTTTAATTCTCATAATTTCCCATGTCTCAGGTTTGAAATTCCTTTGAAGATGAGGAAGGACAGATTATTGCTAACCTTAAACATGAAAGTTAGTTAATTTACCAGCAAAAATGGGTTTATTCAAGACTGACAGAGAATTGCAATTTAAGAAAGCAAAATCATAAGCAAGCCCAACAAACAAGGGAACATTATTTTATGGAGAAGAAGGAAGTTGGGAGAAATTGTTTTGAAGGGAATTCCATTGGAGAAAAGTCAGGGTCCAGATTGATGACGGTTTCTCATTGGCTGTGTTTCCAGGGTGTTTGATTTCTTGTGAGAGATGCAATGTCTAGCTTTCTCTGATGGGGCCTGTAACTGATGATTCTTTCTCATTAAGAAGTCTTCCATTGGGGTCTGTAATTGGCTCCTGAGTGAAGCTTTTTTAGACCCACTTTTCTTTGGGGCAGGCTCTTCCTCCATATAGATGGAAAGTCTGTATGAAACACATACCAGGAGAGAGCACAGCTGTTGAGCACAGGGCTCTGATGTTGCTGTCTAAGTTGTACACCTCAGTGAGCTCTGCGTACTCCCTGTGCCTCAGTTTATTCATTTGTGAATAGAAAATAATAGTACTGCTAGATAACAATGAATCTATTTTAGGTAAAGACACATTTTATCCTAGGGTATTATTTTATTTACGGGAAGGAGCAATTGCAACAGGAGGAATGCTCTGACTATGAGATCTTGCATATGTCAGGCCCTGCCTTACCTACCCTGGAGGGCAAATGGGAGGCCAGAAAGGAGACTTTGATATGGCCAATGGCATAAATGGTGCTGAAATACCCAGGTTTTGGAATCTGAAAAGTCTGCTCCTTAGTACAGAGTAAGCCTTACCTGAGGGTCAGCTTTCTCGGCCATAACATGGGGTTATTGATTCCTGCATGGTGCGGCTGTGGTAAGGACCACTGGGATAATGCTGGGATGTCATAAGACTAGTCATAATAATAATAGCCATAAGATGATTAACAATAGTCTGAAAAAAGATGCCGTCTGAATGGACTGTGCTAGACAAGTGCTGTATATTAGGAAATTACCAAATCCATTGCAATTTGCTGGCTGCTGTGTCCCCATTTCTTTTCACAGACCCTGCTCTGGTGGATTGCCCTGTGTGCACGGGGACAGGTAACAGCAGTTTAGTGAGGGTATCTGCAAATAATTTTTATTATTAAAATTAATTTAAAGTATTCATTGTGTCCATGAAAATATATTTCTGGCTGAAATTGGAGGAGAAAGTGCTGAAAACCCACTATGTTTTCTTCTGAGAGCATTTCAGTTGGAGAGAATGGACTGAATGCCTAGAATTTAACATCATTCTCCAAGAACAGACCATGAAAATACTGTGTGCAGAGGAGATCTGATTCTATTTGAGTTATACTACTATGAGTTCTTAGCCTTGAACTTAGAAAATCTGAATTTTGAATTAAAAAAGAAAAGGCCTTTTATCCACTCATTGCTACAAAAGTATTAGTGTAATCTGTTCTGTTCCTGTAGGGTAAAGATTAGCCTGTAGGCACAATTGTCATTAATTCCTACTACTTCAACAGATATTTGTTGAGTGCCTGTTTTGTGGCCAAAGCTTCTTACATGTCCTTTTCCATCTGGTTCTGTATTTACACAGGACAGTCCACATTTGACAGCTTCATTGTAACAGAAGCCTACTGGCTCCTTAGAGAACTGAAGCTTCCAGGCCTCATAATACCCTCTGCTAACAGTGTTCCCTGGCTTTTCAGAAGGATACTCTTGGCTTGGATAAATTACTGTGTGTGGCGACGGGGTGCAGGGTGTAAGGGGCAGCCTAGTCTGTCTTCTCTTCTGAATCACTGAGGCGAAGGTCATTTCAAGACATACTTTTAAGAAGAACATTTGTTTTGGAAAATAGACAAAGCTAAAACCCTGCAGCTTCTAGGAGTCCTTTGGTCTTTGGTGATCAAATGACCTGAAAGGCAGGTAGAGTTTCGGCAGCTTGCTGTTTGGCCCTTTGATCTGCAGCTGGAGCTGCTGTTCTTTTTCTGATTGCACTGGATGGAGTAGCTCAATTGGTGTTTGGTTGGTTTAATGGCCAGCTTGCTCTGTTATTTTTCTTTTATAAACAATTAGAGAGTACAAGAAAAGACTCTTTCTCACCCAAAGAATTAGTTGTGTTCCGGAGAGTAAGACAGAAGACTTGTCTTTGGGGATCCTTGCTTTCTTTGTGTCTTCCCTTCTACTTCTACTTCTCACTCTTTCCTTTTTTTCTCTTCAGCACAAGTGCACCTTCTGGAGGGGCACTGGTGCCTCAAAATAGGAAAATCCAGAGCACTCTATAGGTGCCAGGGCTATAGAAATTACAGCCTTACCTCCATTTGTATCTTGCCTCTCAGGATCTTGGCCTTATCACCTATGCAATGGGAATAATAATAATAACCATTCCTTAAAATTGTTGTAATTAGGTAATGAGATAATGTCTGAAAGGGCTTAGCATATAATATGATGTGGTCATTAAATATTAGTTACTCAAATTATTATTATCAGCATCATAAAATAAATGAATGCATTCCAGAGACATTTCATTGAAAAAATAGACCACTATAAAGATGTGGTTGATTAAACTCTGCAGATGGAACTGAAGGGATCTTTGTGCCTAAATCAGCTTTGATTTTGAGCAGTTTGCCATAGCCCAAATGTCCCTCTTGTCAATACACCATGTGGCTTTGGGGAGCTCAGAGAGAAGGAAATTGGAAGAGAGACTGTGGAGAATATAAGTTTGTTAATTCTTCACTCAAATTAAATGTGCAACCCAATCATCTGGGAAATTGTTTTTAGAATTAGAAATACACAGATCCCCAGCAACAGCCTCCACCATAGGCAGAGGCAGACCCCAGCAATTGATCCTAGTGCCAGAACTGTGGGGTGCTTGCCCACCCCCATATAAAAAGATGCATTTTGGAGGGAAATGCTCTGTCTGTGACTCCCCCTTCCAGGGTATCCATTCTGGTTCTAAGGGAACTATTTTACAGCTCAGTAAGTTGTAGAGAACTCAGCAATGAAAAATACTTCCCATCTGTGCCATGTAAACTCCACAGTGCTGTGGGGGTTCAACTAACTTCATCCCCATGGTTGAAGAGGCCATTTTGCTTCCATTTATACATTCCTGTCAATATTCCTGATCTGTTAATATGTCTGTTCTTGGTTCCCCTTCATTGTAACCAGCTATAACATTTTACAGTTCCCTCACTGATAATGATAAAGAGTTAAATAAACTCTTTAACATGTTCATTTTATAACTGTATGAAAATCATGATTTTGGTCTTTGTTTGACAATGCCCTAGTGGCCCAGCTCAGGGTGTTAGTACTCCTTGTAGACCTGATAGAACAAGTCTATTTGAATCTGTCCTTTTATTGATCCATGAAGAATCCAGGATAAAGTCCCATTATTTGATAACTCTGAACTGACTCTGAGTCATTATTGCTCTAACACCCAGCAGCTCAGTAACAGCCAAAGTCAGGTACCCAGAGAGGAAGAAGAGGGGGTGAGAGTTTGAGAAAATAAACATTATTCAAAATGCTAAAATAAATCCACTTTCACAAATATCAGAGTCTGTGTGACTAGACAAGCACTCAGTTCTAGAACGTATACTGATTTTTATAAGATTGAGGAAAAAGAACTCAGAGTTTTGTTTGAGTTTTAATAAGTCCTATATTCTTAAAAGGCCACAGGGGAGTAGGAGGATGGCTTCCCAGGAACACCAGACAGGCCATGTTGGATAGTGATGAAGCCTACAAGGTTCAGGCTTCCCTGTTCCCTGGCCAAGATGCCACTAGACCTGGGTCTCCCTGGTGAGAAAGACCCCAGTTTCACTACTTCAGTTAGTGGAAGGTGGCTCCTGGGTTTTAGAGCCCGAGCCTTTAACCAAGTCTTCTACCTTGAAAGTTGGTATATTCCTCCTTAGGGTGGGGTGCTTTTCCTCTTTAGGCAGGCAATGCCAAGAACATGCAGTGTAGGAAGGGGGGCAAGATGGTGGAGACGTAAGAGATCCTGCAGCAACCGGTCCCCAAAAGTGAGCTGGAAATCTACCAGAACACGCTGAACACCCATGAAATCACCCTGAGAAAGATTTCTAACCCCGGGATCTCTCCGAGAGCAGAAGACAGCAGTGGAGAGGTAAAAGCAAAGTGAGAACACTCGAGCTGATATCAGAGGATAAACAAAAGGGGGAGGGAGCCACCAGAAGCTAACCAAGGACAGTAATACCCCAAAGGAAAGTGCCCGGTGGCGGGGGACCAGCATTAATGTAGAGCCCGTTAAAAACACTTAAAAAGGGCAAAAAGTTCTGAGGAGTAACTAGTGGAAGGGGGCGGTTCCGGGCACCAGTACTGGGACCCACTCTCCCAGGAAGGAGCGCCCCAAAGTGAGATGGGTGGGGGGATCCAGTCCGCGATTCCTGAACCTGCAGCTTTCCGCTCTCTGCAACAACCTGTGGTCCGGGCCCGCACCTGCAAGCGCCTTTAGAGAGTCTGCGGTGGTCCACGAGCTGCAGCTTTTCTGTGTGCGCCCACCACCGCAACATTCGCTGCGTGCTGCAGAGCCTGAGTGACCATGCCGGCCGCAGAGAGAACACGGACAAGCAGGCTAACCTCCCGGGCACCCCTCGCGGAGCCGCGGAAAGGCGGCTGGGGTCGCGACTTTCCCGGCCCGCTGCAGGCATACCAGTACGCACTTGAGAGCCGCAGAAAGGCAGCTGGGGTCACGCGCCACCTCGGACAAGCTGTCCTGTGATCAGAAATTTCACAGAGGGAAGTGTGTGTTCTGAACCACACAGAGGGGAGCAGAGACTCGGGCTTCCTGCAACTCAGAGGTCTGAGTGCTTCTGGGCAG
>CM052797.1:22227277-22249607 GCA_028533885.1 Nasua narica | reverse complement strand
TTTCAACAATAGAAGGCAGGAAGATCAAACTGCTTTGAGCATGTTTTCAAAGAGTTTGGATGGAGTAGTAGAAACCTCTGAGGCCTGGAGCAATTCGATTGATTGTCCAATGGTGAGATGTCCACTTGCTAGCTTAGGACCTTATTCAAGAACCACATTCGGAGGAACTCTTATCAGTGCATAGAACGTAGGGGGAATAATGCAAAAGAAGTAAACAAATCAGCCTAAAGGAAAATGAAGGAAGAAAAGCAAGAAGACTCACGGGAAATGTTGCAATGCCTATCATACTTCCAGGGCTATTTAGGTGGGTTGTAGTGGTGGCAAGCAAACTGGTGTGGACTCCCTGGTTTCCCTGTTTGCAGAGCCCATAAAGCAAAAGCAGGGTGAGAACATCAGCAGGCATGTAGTTAGGCAATGCTGAACTGCATGGGCCTGTCTCAGACCCTCTTCATCTAGGTAAGAGGTGAGCTGCATGCTGAGGGGTGGGAAAGAGCAGAATGCACGTAAGCCATGAGCAGTTCTCATCACCCAGGTGTGATTACCTTAATAAGCGTTTTCACACCTCCTTTTTGGGCTGCCACATAAACACACAGGACTTGTCAGAGTAGAGCACAGGTTAGGTCCTAGGCCTCATTGGGTTAAAAAGAAAGTGATAGTGTACCCAGGGACCACCTTGGTGAGAAAAGGCAGCTCGGGAACTTCAGGAAATTATGGGAGAGGCAGCTCAAGCCACATAGAGCCATAAGTTCCTTTGGTATTTGACCTGAATTCTGGAAGAATAAAGATTCTTAATTGTGTGGGAACATCAAGTGACAGGAATAATCCTGTCCAGCTTTCCTCCCCAGGGAGCATGTCCACTCTTAGCAAACAGGGCTCTGGGAACAGCTGGGATTCCACTTTTATTCTCCATCTGTTACCAAATCTCAGCATCCTGGGGGAGTGACATGGGAGGTAGCTGAGATTGGGATGCGGCGGTGCCTTCCTGTGTACTGACTATTGAGAACGTAGCCTGTTTACTACTATTTACTGAGTATATAGTATTGTCAAGAACAGTTACAGAAGCTTTGCATTTATTATATCTTAGCCTTACACCAAATCAAAATAGTGAGTATAATTTTCCTGGTTTGCATCCCACTGTATCACAGATATCCATGTAGATTTTCAGGCCTCCCAGAAACCCTGGAATATAGTATTATTGTTCCAGTTGACACTGTGGTGTGAACGTTACCCCTGCTGTTCTATCAGGTTAACCACATGGTGAAGGATATCTGGCTCACCTGTGGATGAGCCCAGGCGCTCTCTCTTGTCACCCTCCCAAAGAGTCCATGTCGTTCATCAAGTTATTGACTCCACACACCTGGGGCCCAGGGCAATGATAATAGCTGTTGCTTATGTTTGTGTGACATTCTATGTTTACAGAATGCTCTCCTGAATATTGTGTCTTTCAGGTGTGGACCATGGATTTGGCCCCATGTCACAGAGTCACTCTCTTCTCTCCCCCATTCCTTGCGGTGGGCTCGTGGCTCTAATTTCTCATTCAGTGTTCTGGAAGAATTCACTAAGCAAAGGTATGCACAGAAATCAGACCTCAGTGGAGACATGGATGGCTCATTGTTTCATCTATTCTTTTGTGTATGTTGGCTATATTCCTCTTTAATTTTGAATTTCACAAGAATATGCCTTTGTGTGAAAAGTATTAGCTTACTTGAAGGATATGAAACAAAACAATAGGATATATTGAATATATTATGAAATATGATAAACACTGTGACAGAACTAACATCAAATATATTGTTCATTTCATTTAAGCAAATGCAAATGAACTTAACTGAGTTTTTACAAAAAAAATATTTTCAGTTGGCTAATAAAGTAAAATTAAAATCCAAGTGTTTATATGAGATAGAAAAAGGGAGATTGAAAGATTAGAAATGAAAGGCATGCCAGGACATACTGGGGCAAGAGGAAACAAAAATTCAGAGTAACTGACTTGAAATGTCCCAGTCTACCAGGGCTAGTCTTCCTAACATTCAGAGATCTCTCTGCTCCTGTGTGGTTCTCTCTGACTCTTACTTGCATCCCCCTAGCTTGTGCAAAGAGCAATTAAATATGCCTTTAAAAAGGCATTTCCACCTGAGATGATTTCTAAAGCTGCTGGGATGTGGCCGATTGTTTGTGCTTCAGAGCTGCCAAAGCATGTGTATGACTTATTTCTAAGGGACAGAATAAGAATGGACACTTAAGTGTAAACATCATCTAAAACAATGAAAAAGTCCACACAGTCAACAAGATATTAACATGTGAGTATGCATATGCATGTATATGTGTATGTAGGGGGACGTGGGCGTGTATATATGTGTCTATGTCTGCACGTGCATGTACGTTTATGGTGTACATGTGTAAGTGTATAAGTCTGTGCATGTTTGCACCTAGATGTGAGATCTAGTATTCCTATTCAGGTCCTAGGGAAATTCTGGAGCGGAGCCCTAGGGGAAATTAGAAGTTATCCTTGCAGAGGAAGGCCTGGCTTCTGGATGAGCATGCTGGTAGATGTGCAGGATAGTTGGCTAGGTTTCCCTTTTCTTGTGTTTCCTTCCCACTCATATCCAGTGAAGGGTTTTGAAGGCAGTGCTCTGGGATCCTGTGAGCCACACAAACACTTGGCAATTATAAATGCCATTGAATAATACACTCTGAAGACCCTCTGTTAGAGACTCAGAAACTGCTACAAACAATCTTGCTTTCTTAGGAGTGAAGCAGTAACTGCACATCATCCTATACTTTATTGAATGGTAATAAAGTTCATTTTCTTCCTCCTAAGAGCCTCACCATTCTATGATCATTTCTGGAGGTTGTGGTGATTAAACTTGGAGCAGAAACCCATTTGAAGCCAATTCATGCTTTGCCTTTTTTTCCCAAAGGGATAAAAACAGACTTCTATCCATTTGTCCAGACTACAATCCAGGCAATTACTTTTCATATTTGACTTGTTTTGTAACATAACCCTTCTTACATTTCTGGATGTTAGAATTCTTTGTATCCACATCATGCTCCTGTGGATGTGCCAAGGGGGCACTGGCTCTTTGGTGAAGGCTGAACAAGATGATCCTCAGTGCATCATAAACAATGTGAGAAGCAAACAGGTCACATGGGAGGAAGGAGGTGTGGACTCCCATCAGTCCCAGTGACACAATAGGATTGTGAATTTACCACCACAGGACCCATGTTGAGCCTCTGTGCATCCTACCTGCAAACATCTCAGAAACCAAAGTGAATCCCACAGCTCACCCATGGCCTGGGCAAGGGCTATGCTGCCTACCCAAGAGGGACAGGTCAAGGAAGGGGGTGAAGATGGGATCACGATTATCTGAGCACCAGTCTTCCTCAAAGTGAGGGTGACTTAGGGTGTGTGGAGCGAGCTGTTCATACATTGTCGGGGAGAGAGGGGATCTTACTTCGCCTGTGAGTGCACCTGGCTATTCCCAGGATCATACTCATCCACCAGAGCTTTTGGGCTGTCAGAAGGGTGATTGCCAGTCTCCTCTCCGTGAAAGGAAAAGGAATCAGTGTAACTTTGAAGTTCAAAACTGCAAAGCTTAAACCTATATTTAGACTAGATGTTGGCAACTTTTTCTTAAGGGGCCAGAAAACAAATATTTTAGCCATTTGTTGTCTCTGGGAAGCAGCACAGACAATATGCACACAGATGGACACTGTGTACGGACAAGCTCTATTTTGTAAACAGGTATGAGCCTGTGAGCTATATTTTGCTGACTTGTTTAGTCCTAAAGATTTGAGAAGTATACTAGCTGACAAAGTTACCCCTCCAGGTAACTAGGGGGGCAGCTAGATATGATCTCTCAAGCAAGTAAAGGGCAGAGAACTCAGATTCTTGTTCAGAAGTGTTCCTCTTCTGCCCCTGGAGATGTAGTTACAGGTGTCTAACTTATGTTTAGGGTCTAGAAGGAGCATTCATGCAGACAGTTCAACAGTAGAAATGGACACATATCACTGCAAAGAGCAGTACATCATTAAGAGAAGACAGTGGCAGAGAGATGAATGGCCTTTCTCACTGAGGCTGAGGCTTCCCAGTGCCTACAAGGAAGGAAAGATGGAAAATATGGAATTTGACTAAATTGAAGACTGCAAATTTACTAAGCAGCTGTGTAGTCCTGGGGATGGCTGATCCATATCATTATTATTTGCAATTAGGTGGACTAGAAGATTGAGGTGGAAGCTAGCTTTAATTACAGGGTTGTGTTTCATGTTCCATTTTTGCAAATGGGTATATATCTGAGAAAAATCACATGAGCTGCTATGCCACACAGTTATTGGCAAAAGGTAATGATGGTGGAGAGAAAGCTAATTTTGAGCAGTGTCCCTGGCTTCCAGAGAGAAACATTACCTTTATGTGTGCCATCAAGTAAGAAGCAGGTCTAAGACATGTTCTGAGAAGACCTCTGGTGATGAGAGGACAAGCTGTCCCTGACATAGTGGTAGGAGTACCAATATTTGTGTGTGTGTATGTGCACATGTTCCTATTCTTTTCCATATTTGTGTTGGTCTCACTTCATAATTTCTAGAATGGGCCTTCTACTTCCCTTTTATGCACCCCACATATCCCACCCACTCTCAGTCTCAAAGTAAAAGATAGTCATCTGTAATTAAGACCACCTGGATGAGAAACTGAATATACATTTGGATGGTGACCAGACCACATATACCAATAGAACCCTGTACAACTTCTGCAGCAACCTGCCTAGAAAGCCAAACCATAACCTCTGCAGTAATCAGCCAAAAGTGGTTGGGACTTGGTCAATGACTGCTAGCTTCCCTGGGTTTTGCCCCCTGATCCTAAATCAAGACCAAATGGAAAAAGCCAAACCAACCACACAAGGTGTCCCACTTCTAGCTAGCCTGCCTCCAGCCTCCTATGCCAACAGTCTCCTATCACAACACTCTCCCTTTTTTCCTATAAGCTTTCTCTCTCCTCTGCCTGCCTTTGAGTCTCAGCCAAGTGAAATTGATGGTCGCTGACTTCCTTGCTCTAGCAAGTGCTGAATAAATAGCCTCTGTTTGTTCTCATTTGGATAGTCTTTGTTTATTTCCACACAGAGAACCTATGACTCCTGCTTTTGCTAACAGAGGAACACACAGGACCTGAGGGCTTGAAAAGACTGTCACTTTCTTCTTTTATTGCTCTTCTGTCATACTTTTGGGTTGGAAAATGTGGTGCCAGATTTGGCTATGAAAAATTATAGAAAATGATTTGTCTAATAAATAGTTCCATTCACTGGTTATTCAACTTTTGATAATTGTGATGTAACGTGGAGCAAGTTTTTGATATACATCTTTATTTTTATCCATTAGAATTTTATTGTCTATTTCTGATTATTATTAGCCAAACATATATGATGATGTGTCTACCACTAAGAAGATGAAATATCCTCTTGCCAACAATGACAACTACCTGGGACAGTTGAATAGCAGTGGAGAGAAGTGGCTGAGATTCTATGGAAGGAGACATACCCCGCCCTAAGTCCTGGCCTCAAAACTCACTGGGTGTGTGATCCTTCCTTATCATCTATAAATGGGCTTATTAAGTGTGCTTACCTTGTATGGTTTTATGTGAGAACTGAAAATAAACTTAATAATACTTAAAAAACACATCATATTGTGATATTGTGATTTATAACAAAAGATACATATTTGATCTGTATCCCCATTCCTAGCCCAGAGCTTCTAAAACCTTTGGAATTCCTAAATGATGAGCATGAATGCATCTTTTTTTTTTTTTTTTGAGTTCAAATTTTTTTTTCCCCAAATTTATTTTAATTTTTCAGTGTTACAAGATTGATTGTTCATGCACCACACCCAGTGCTCCATGCAGTACGTGCCCCTCTCGATACCCACCACCAGGCTCACCCACCCCCCCCACCCCCTCCCCTCCAAAACCCTCAGTTTGTTGCTCAGAGTCCATAGTCTCTCCTGGTTCAACACCCCCTCCGATTTCCCCCCATTCACCCTTCCCTTCCTTCTCACGATGCCCTCCATGATTTTCTTTATACTCCACACGTAAGTGAGACCATAAAATAATTGCCTCTCTCTGCTTGACTTATTGAGCATGAATGCATCTTGAATGAATACCAAGAATGAATATGAATAGGGCGCCTGGGTGGCTTAGTTGGTTGAGTGGCTGCCTTTGGCTCGGGTCATGATCCTTGAGTTCCAGGATCGAGTCCCGCAATGGACTCCCAGCTCCATGGGGAGTCTGCTTCTTCCTCTGGCCTTCTGTCCTCTCGTGCTCTCTCTCACTTCCCTCTGTCTCTCAAATGGATAGGTGGAATCTTTAAAAAAAAAGAAAAAAAAATGTATAAACCTTAACCATCTGACTACCTCCTTGAGCTTCCATTTCTTAAAAAAAAAAAAAAAAGAATGAATATGAATAAACAAACCCTTTCAAACTCACCTGAATTTATGTCAATGAGGTAAATTTTTTTTGAAAGCTCCTAGATAACCACAGGATGGAGGCTGGTTGCTGGAGAAATGAACCACGTGATTGAATGTTGGAACCTTGCCCTCAAGACCCCTTGACCTCTCAACCCCTTGACCTCAGAGATGGGAAAGGGGCTAGAAGTTGATTCAATTCCTGATAGCCAATGATTTAATGTCTGTGTAATGAAGTCTCCATAAATCCCCAAAAGGATGGCGTTTGGAAGGCTTTCAGGTTGCTGAACCAGAACGCATCCATGTGCACAGCTCCAGCTTAATGGTAACAGCTCCTATATATACCTCCATCTGACTATTCATTTGTAACCTTCAATATTCTTTGTATTAAATGTAATCTAGTGAGCAAAATGTTCCTCAGTTCTGTGAGATCATCTAGAAAATTAGTTAAACCCAAGAAAGGAGACATGGGAACCTCTGATTTTTCACCAGTCAAAAGCACAGGTAATAGCCTGGACTTGTGATTGGTAACTGAAGTGGGGGCAGTCTTGGGGGCTGAGCCCTTAACCTGTGGGATCTGATACTATCTCTAGGTAGATGATATCAGAATCTATTTGAATCTGTGGGACACCCTGCCAGTGTTTATGGATAATTGGTGGTGGTGGAAAAAACACACAATGGATATGTCAATATGAAAAGTTAAATGCTGCTACTATTACTATCACTCCATATTGTGAGCAAAAATTAGTGAGAACAAATGATCCACAAAGATGGCTTGCCTGTCTTACCATGAAATGATGGTCTTTGTCTTTTTGTTTTTATTTTCTATAAGTTGTAATTTCGGGATTTTTTTTTAATGTGGTGTCAGAGCTAATAATATCAAGATGTTTTACAATTTGCTGAAAACCAAAAATGCTTTGGGCATATTTTGCAGTAATTATTAGCCTCTGGAATGTTTGGGGGTCATAGGGGTAATGATGTAATGCTGGAACTAGAACAGGTCCTGCCCCTTGACACTAAGATGCAGATACTTCTTAGGGGCAAGGAGCATGAGATAACTGTTTGCAGACAAAGTGCTGGTAGTTAATGGCATCACTTGTTTATGTCCATGGGGAGCCAAGAAAGTCTGGAATTCACTAGATATCTTTGCATCCTCTGCTGGGGTCTACCCTCCATAATAGTTTGTGTATATTGACAATGAATTTTCTTAGAAGGTTAATGAAAGAAAATTAACTAGAACTTCCTACAGCCCCATAGCTCCAAATTGTTCTTTTGTTGGGGACACTTACTGGTTTGGAACAAGCCCTCAGCAGAGTCAGCTCTTTGGGCCTTTCAAGTGACCCTCCATTGTTGCTGTGGATGTTGACTGTCTGCTGTCAAGTACTGGTTGTTAGGTTTCTCCACTGTAAAGTTACTCCTCCCCACTTCATTTACATAGTGCAGTCTTTGCAAAGGAGGCAATTTGTGTGGACCATACTGAAGGGATGGGAAGTTATGTTCCACATGCTTGAAGGTGGAGTGTCTACATAAATATTAGAGATCTTTCTGCAAAGAAGATTTGTCTTAGCCCACCTCCATTTGTTTATTCATTCATTCAGTCCTTTATATCATGGATCATGGATGTTTATTAAAGTTCGGGTTATAGGAGGGGCAAGATGGCAGAGAAGTAGGTGACCCTGTTTCAACCAGTCCCCTAAAGTGAGCTAAAAATGTACCAGAACACTCTGAACACCCATGAAATCAGCCTGAGATGTAAGATTATACACTTCTGGATCTCAGGAGCAGAAGATATCAGTGGAGAGGTAACATGGAGTGGAAACACTGGAACTGATATTGGAGGATAGACAGAAGAGAGAGGGAGCCACCAAAAGTAACCCATTGGAAAGTAATACCCCAATACGAAAGTGCCCTGTGATTGGGGACCAGCATTAACTTGGAGACTGGTTAAAAGCACTCAAAAAGAGCAAAAGATCTTAAGGGGCAACTGGTGGAAATGGGCAATCATGGGTATGAGCCTAAGCCCATGGACCCAGAATGGTCACTGCCAGTGACCACCCATGCCAGAGAGAGTCAGGCGGGGGGTCCAGTCTGTGGTCCCTGAGCCTGTGGCTTTCTGCTGCTTGCACCACCACTCAGGCTGGGCACACTCTGGCCCACACTTGAGAGAGCCTGGCAGGAACACTGGTTGGGATCCTTCAGCCTACAGCCTTCCACAACCTGGATGAACACCCCCAGCCTGGCCTGAGAGAGCTGGGCATAAACTCCAGTCAGGATCCCCGGGCCCACAGCATTCTGTGGCCTGTGCCTCCGCTGGGTGTGAGTGCACTGGACGTGGGGATGGACCCCAAACAGCGGTCCCAGCAATGGCACTCACCCGGGTTTGGGCCTGCTCGGACCAATATCACTTATGGTTTTAGGGGCACGGGGATGCAGAGATAAGCAGGGGCCTTGGGTGACCACTGAGATGGTGGCTGGAGGTGGGCACCACCTGTGGGAGGCTGTGGTGTTCAGAGGAGTTTGCAGAGGGGGAGTCTGTGTTCTGGACCACCCACAGGGGAGCAGACTGAGGCTCCTCTCTGAGACGGAGGGCTGGGTGCAGACAGATTCTTTGCTCTGATCCTCCAAAAAGGCACAAAAAGCCTTCAAAGAACAAAAACCTCCAGAGAGCAAAAGCCTGAAAAACCGGTTTTCACAGAGCCAAGCCCCTTGATAGGGGGCAGGGCAACTTAACCCAAGAAAGACTGACTAAAAAACAACATAGCAGGTCCTTAGGACAAACACCACAGGGTCTCCATTAAAATATAAAACCATGGAACACTGGGTGTGGTGCATAAACAATGAATCTTGAACATTGAAAAAAAAAAGTAGAACCTCAACATCAGGGGAAAACAAAATATTAAGCTCCCAGTATTGCCCCCAAACCTATCTATTTTGTAGATACTTTTCTTTCTTTTTTTTTTTTAATTTGTTTCATGATTCCTGTTCTTTTAATTTTTTTAAACTACTTACCATTACAACTAGAGGTTTATACCCAACTTTTGTATCAACATGGACAGGACTGGAAGAGATTATGCTGAGTGAAATAAGTCAAGTAGAGAGAATCAATTATCTTATGGTCTCACTTATGTGTGGAGCATAAGGAAAAACAAGGAGGGCATTGTGAGAAGGAAAGGAAGGGTGAATGGGGGGAAACTGGAGGGGGCGATGAACCATGAGAGACTGTGGACTCTGAGCAACAAACTGAGGGTCTTGGAGGAGTGGGGGTAGGGAGTTGGGTGAGCCTGGTGGTGGGTTTTGAAGAGGGCACATATTGCATGGAGCACTGGGTGTGGTGCATGAACAATTAATCTTGGAACACTGAAAAAATAAAATAAATGTGTTTGGAAAAAAAAAAACAACTAGAAGTTTAATACAACATATTCCATAATAACTTTTAACTTAAACTTTTTTCATACGTATACCTGTGTTTCTTTTTCTTTTCTTTTTTTTTTTTATACTTATAGATATAAGCTTCAAGGCAATCCTTTATCCCTATTCAATACTACCCCTATATATAACCCAGTTTTAATTTCCCTGTATATCTGCAAAGTTGAATCCTTTAACAAAGATAACAAGATTCAGCCAGGAAGAACCAAAATAACCTTCCTTGTCCACATCAAGGATTTATAACCACCCTCTGATCTTATTCTTTTGTTAATGTTTCTGTGTATTTGTTTTTGTACTATATAAATCTTATTCTTGGGGTTCATTTTGGCTGGGGTTTTGCTTCTTTTTTTCCTTGTCTTTTACTTTTGTCAGTCTTTTTGTTTGTTCATTTTTGTTTATGTACCTTATAAATCTTATGTTTGGGGCTCATTTTGCCTGGGTTTACTTTTTTTTTGTCTTTTTCTCTCTCTTTTTTCTTATTTCTTTCTATTTGGCGGTGACTTCTGATTGCTATGAAACTTTCCAGGGTGCAGCTTGCCTGGATTGGGGTTGATATCTTCAACTATACATCCCTCAAACACCTCTCACCAAAATGAATAGGAGGAGGAACACCCAACAGAGAAAAAAATTCAGAGATTGTGCCTTCTGCCACAGAACTATTGGATATGGACATATGCAATATATCAGAAAGGGAATTTTGGGTAACAATTAACAGGGCAAGGGCTAGGTTGGAGAAAAGCATTAATGGCAACATAGAAACTCTAAGGGTGGAAGTGAGGGCTGATCTGGCTGTACTAAAAATGCTATCAGTGAGATCAAATCTAATCTAAATACTCCAACAGCTATGATAACTGAGGCAGATGATTGAATTAGTGATCTAGAAGACAAACTGATGGAAAAGAAGGATTAGGAGGAGGTCTGGAAGAAACAGCTTAGAAGCCATGAAAACAGAATTTAGGAAATAAATGACACCATGAAACATTCCAAAGTCAGAGTTATTGGGATCCCTGAGTGGGTAGAAAAAGAGAGAAGACTAGAAGATATTGTTGAACAATTCTGGATGAAAATTTCCCCTATTTGGGGAATGGAACAAATGTTCATGTCCTAGAGGCAGAAAGGGCACCCCACCCCAAGATCAACAAGTCTAGAAAGACATATGGACACTTAATTGTGGAATTCATGAGTCATAATTTTATACAAGTGGTCCTAAGAAGAGATGAGGGAAGAGATTCCTTAAGTACAGAGGAAGGACCATCAGAATAATGTCAGACCTGTCCATAGAAATCTGGCAAGCCAGAAAGGGTTGGCAAGACATATTCAGGGCACTAAATGAAAAGAACATGCAGCCAAGAATACTTTATCCAACAAGGCTGATATTCAAAATGGATGGAGAGATAAAGATCCTCCAAGCACCACAAGGATGAAAAGAGTATTTGACCACCAAGCTGCCACTACAAGAAATATTAAGGGGGGTTTCATAAAAGAAGAAAGAACCCACGAGTGACACAGAACAGAAATATACAGAGACACATCTATAGAAGTAAGGACTTCTCATGCAAAAGGAGGTCAATAAAAACTTATCTTTAAAAAATCACTCTCAGGGATGCCTGGGTGGCTCAGTTGGTTAAGCGACTGCCTTCGGCTCAGGTCATGATCCCAGGGTCCCGGGATCGAGTCCCACATTGGGCTCCCAGCTCCATGAGGAGTCTGCTTCTCCCTCTGACCCTCTCCCCTCTCCCGCTCTCTCTCACCCTCTCTCTAAAATAAATAAGTAAAATCTTTTTTTTAAAAAAAAATCACTCTCAATGTGAATGGCCTAAATGCTCCCATAAAAGAGTACAGGGTCACAGACTGGATAAAATGACAGGACCTGTCCATATGCTGTCTACAAGAGACACATTTGGAACCTAAAGATACATCCAGACTGAAAGTGAAGGGATGGAGAACCATCTTTCATGCCAATGGGCCTCAAAAGAAAGCTAGGGTAGCAATTCTCATATCAGACAAATTAGATTTTAAGCTAAGGACTATAGTCAGAGATACAGAAGGACACTACATCATTCTTAAAGGATCTAGCTTCTAAGAAGATCTAACAATTGTAAATATTTATGCCCCCAATATAGGAGCAGCCAACTACATAAGCCAACTGTTAATCAAAATAAAGAGTCATGTTGATATGAACACATTAATTGCAGGGGATGTTAACATGCCACTTTCATTAATGTACAGATAATCCAAGCAGAAAATCAATAGAGAAGCAAGTGCTTTGAATGACACATTGGACCAGATGGACCTCATAGATATATACAGGAACATTCCACCCTAAAACAACAGAATATTCATTCTTCTCAAGCGCATATGGAACTTTCTCCAGAATAGACCACATATTGGGTCACAAATCAGGGCTCAACCGATAGTAAAAGTTTGAGATTATTCCCTTCATATTCTCAGAGCACAAAACTTTGAAACTGGAACTCAACCACAAGAAGAAGTTTAGAAGAAATTTAAACCCTTGGAAGCTAAAGACCAACCTGCTCAAGAATGTTTGGATCAACCAGAAAATCAAAGAAGAAAAACAATTCATGGAAACCAATGAGAATGAAAACACATTGGTCCAAAACCTATGGGATATGGTAAAGGTGGTCCTAAGGGGGAAACACATAGCTATCCAAGCCTCACTCAAAAAAATAGAAAAATTCTGAATACACAAACTTTACTTACACCTCAAAGAACAGGAGAATCAACAGTAAATTAAGACTAACCTATGCATGAGAAGAGAAATAATTAAGATTCAAGCAGAGATCAATGAATTAGAAATCAGAAATTTACTAGAACACATCAACAAAACTAGAAGCTGGTTCTGTGAAAGAATTAATATGATTGATAAACCACTGGCTAGACTTATCCAAAAGAAAAGAGAAAAGATCCAAATTAATAACATTATTAATGAAAGGGGAGAGATCATGACTAACACTAAGGAAATATAAGCAATCATCAGAAATCAATATCAACAGCTATATTCCAACAAGTTAAGCAACCTAGAAGAACTGGATGCATTCTTATAAACTTCCAAGACTGAAACAGGAAGAAATTGAAAACCTGAATAGACCAATAAATAGTAATGAGATTGAAGAAGTGATCAAAAGCCTCCCAAAATACAAGAGTCCAGCCCCTGATGGATTCCCTGGAGAATTCTATCAAACATTCAAAGAAGAAATAATATCCATTTTCCTGTAGCTGTTTCAAAAAATAGAAACAGAAGGAAAACTTCCAGACTCTCTATGAGGCCAGCATTACCTTGATCCGCAAACTAGGTAAAGACCTCATCAAACCAACAAATCAAGCCAACCCCTCCACACAAGAAGGGAAATCATCAAGATTAGAGATCAATGAGTTAGAAACTAAAGAAACAGTAGAACACATCAATGAATCCAGAAGTTGGTTTTTTGAAAGAATCAATAAGATCGATAAACCACTGGCCAAACTAATCCACAAAAAAAGAGAGAGGACCCTAATTAACAATTATGAATGAAAGGGGAGAGATCACGACTAATCCAAAGGAAATAGAAATAATCATCAAAATTTATTATCAACAGTTATATGCCAATAAGCTGAACAACCTAGAAGAAATGAATGCTTTCCTGGAAACCCATAATCTTCCAAGACTGAAACAGGAAGACATTGACAACCTGACTAGACCAATATCTAGTAATGAGATTGAAGCAGTGATCAAAAACCTCCCAAAAAACAAGAGTCCAGGACCTGATGGTCCCCCTGGGGAATTCTACCAAACATTCAAGGAAGAAATAATACCTATTCTCCTGAAACTGTTTCAAAAAATAGAAACAGAAGGAAAACTTTCAGACTCTTTCTCTGAAACCAGCATCACCCTGATCCCCAAACCAGGCAGAGACCCCATCAAAAAGGAGAACTTCAGACCAATATCCCTGAGGAATATAGATGCCAAGATTCTCAACAAGATCCTAGCTAATAGGATCCAACAGCACAGTAAAAAGTTTGTTCATCGTGACTAGGTGGGATTTATCCCTGGGATGCAAGGGTGGTTCAACATTCGCAAATCAATCCATGTGATAGAACAAATCAACAAGAGAAGAGAGAAGCATCATGTTGTCCTCTCAATTGATGGAGAAAAAGAATTTGACAAAATTCAGCAATTCAGCATCCGTTCCTGATCAAAACTCTTCAAAGTGTAGGGATAGATAGAACATTCCTCAACATCATAAAGTCCGTCTATGAAAAGCCCAAAGCAAATATCATTCTCAATGGGGAAAAGCTGAGAGCCTTCCTTTTGAGATCAGGAACACGACAAGGAAGGATGCCCACTCTCACCACTCTGGTTCAACATAGTGCTAGAAGACCTAGCAACAGCAATCAGACAACAAAAAGAAATAAAAGTATTCAAATTGGCAATGAAGAAGTCAAACTCTCTCTCTTCTCAAATCCAAATGACTCCACCCCCAAATTACTAGAGCTCATACAGGAATTCAGTAATGTGTCAGGATACAAAATCAATGCACAGAAATCAGTTGCTTTCTTATACACTAACAATGAAACCGTAGAAAGAGAAATTAAAGAATTGATTCCATTTTCAATAGCATCAAAAACCATAAGATACCTTGGAATAAACCTAACCAAAGAGGTAAAAGATCTCTACTTGAAGACCTACAGAATACTCATGAAAGAAATTGAAGAAGACACAAAAAGGTGGAAAAGCATTCCATGCTCATGGATCAGAAGAATAAACATTGTTAAAATGTCTATACTGCCCAGAGCAATCTATACTTTCAATGCCATCCCGATCAAAATTCCACCAGTTTTTTTCAAAGAGCTGGAACAAACAATCCTAAAATTTGTATGGTACCAGAAAAGACCCCGAATTGCTAAAGAGTTATTGAAAAAGAAAAACAAAGCTGGGGGCATCCCATTGCCTGATTTCGAACTTTACTACAAAGCTGTGATCACTGAGACAGCATGGTACTGGCACAAAAAGAGACACATAGACCAGTGGAACAGAATAGAGAGCCCAGATATGGACCGGCAACTCTATGGTCAAATCATCTTTGACAAAACAGGCAAAAATATCCAGTGGAAAAAAGACAGTCTCTTCAATAAATGGTGCTGGGAAAATTGGATGAGTATATACAGAAGAATGAAAGTTGACCATTCGTTAACACCATAAAGAAAGGTGAACTCAAAATGGATGAAAGACCTCAATGTGAGATAGGAATCTATCAAAATCCTAGAGGAGAACATAGGAAGTAACCTCTTTGACATCAGCTACAACAATTTCTTTCAAGATATGTCTCCAAATGCAAGGGATACAAAAGCAAAAAAGAACTTTTGGGACTTCATCAAAATAAAAAGCTTCTGCACAGCAATAGAAACAGTCAACAAAACAAAGAGGCAGCCCATGGAATGGGAGAAAATATTTGCAAAAGACACTAGAGACAAAGGGTCGATTTCCAAGATCTATAAAGAACTTCTCAAACTCAACACCCAAAAAACAAATAATCAAGAAGATATGAATAGACACTTCTTCAAAGAAGACATACAAATGGCTAAAAAACACATGAAAAAATGTTCATCATCATTAGCGATTAGGGAAATTCAAATCAAAATTCATTGAGATACCACCTTACACCAGTTAGAATGGCAAACACTGACAAGGCAAGAAAGAACAAATATTGGAGAGGGTGTGAAGAAAGGGGAACCCTCTTACACTGTTGGTGGGAATGCAAGTTGGTACAGCCACTTTGGAAAACAGTGTGGAGAGTCCTCAAAAAATTAAAAATAGAGCAAGCCTATGACCTGGAAATTGCACTACTGGTTATTTACCTCAAGATACAAAAGTAGTTAAAAGAAGGGGCACATGTACTCCAATATTCATAGCAGCCATGTCCACAATAGACAAACTGGAAAGGGTAGATATGCCCTTCAACAGACAAATGGGTAAAGAAGATGTGATTCATGTATACAGTGGAATATTACTCAACCATCAGAAAAGATGAACACCCAACCCATCAACATGGATGGGAGTGGAGGAGATTATGCTAAGTGAAATAAGTCAAGCAGAGAAAGTCAATTATCATATGGTTTCACTTATTTGTGGAATATAAGGAATAGGATGGAGGACATTAGGAGAAGGAAGGGAAAAATGGAGGGAGGGAATTTGGAAGAGGAGATGGACCGTGAGAGACTATGAACTCTGAGAAATAAACTGAGGGTTTAAGAGGGGAAAGGGGTGGAGGGATAGGTGAACCTAGTGGTTGATGTATTTAGGAGTTCAAATGATGAATTTTATGCTAAGTCTACATTTAGCTTTGTATGAAACCGCCTGTATTCCAGGGTGCTGTTCCATTTTGCATCCTCTTTACCAATTGGTATTGACAGTTTGTGGATTTTATTTATCCTTGTAGGATGTAGTGGTCTCTCACCGCTATAATTTGAAGTTCTCTAATGTCAGTGTTGAACATTTTTCATAAGGTTATTTGCCACTTTTATATCTTCTTCAGTGATGTATCTTTTCAGATTTTTTGCCTATTTTTAAATTTAAATTGGATTGTTTTCTTATTACTGAGTTTTAATTTTTTTTGGTATCTTTTGGCTACAAATCAGATATGTGTTTTGCAAATATTTTCTACCTGTATGTGGCTTGTCTTTTCATTTTTTAAAAAGTCTTCTCAATAATAAAAGTTTTTAGTTTTAATAAAGTCCAACTATTTTTTCTTTCATGGATCATGCTTTTGGTGTTGATGGAGTCCAAAGATTTCCTAGATTTTCTTCATTTTTTTTTCCAGAAGTTTTAAAGTTTCAACATTTTACATTTAGGTCTATGATGTATTTTAAGTTAAATATTGGTCCTGTCTATACTTTCAGCTCCATTTGCTTTTGTCTGACTTTCCTGGAGTTAGCACCATGCCATGTTTCTGAAACTGTGTTCAGATGGGCATTGTATCTTGGAGATGTGAATATCTTCTAGATAGAAATGAAATTTTCATCATCAAACAGATCTGCAATGTCAAATTTACTGAGATTAGGCACATTCCTTGTTGTGAAATGTATCAGATTCTTCAGTATGCTCATGGGCATTAGGAATCTCCAAACCAAGAGGATAGTGGTCAATTTCCCCAAACTTTTTGATTCCAAGAGTAATGGTCATATAGCTCTGTTTTCCCATTTTATTCCTGTTGCCTGGCACTATTATTAACATCTTCCCCTTTCACTTTTAAAAGTGTCTTGGGTGATCCACTATAGAGTGATCCACTATAGAGATTCAAATATTGAATCTCTTTTTTCATGGATTACTTCTTCAGTATCTCATAGGACAGTTTGGGGAGAAAACAGTTCTAATTTATTAGAATGGATTTTTTCCTTACATTCCTTATTATTCTCAGTTGAAGGAATCTGGATCTTTCCTTGATGGTGCCAAGGAGCGTCTAGGAAAGACGCTCTTTCCTAGAATTGCTACTTTTCCCTCATCACCCTCATCTCAAACACAAGAAGCAGGTTGGTACACTCCTTTCCACCTGCTTCCAGATAATTAGCCCTCCAATACCTTCCAATTACCTCTTTTATTTTGAGTTTTTTGGTTATCCTTCTCATAATCTTTCACCCAGTTTTATTATGTTTCTTGCCATTCCATAATGACTTTCCAGAATGTCTTTAACATTCCATAATCCTCTATCCACTCACAATCATGGCTATCTAATTCCCTCAGTGATGTCATGCACAGAAGCCTCAGCACTGATCATCTTCATCAAGTATGGCCCCATCATTTTGATTTTGCACCTCCATTCATTCCTTCCTTGGATCATTATCCAGAGATAACTGTCAGATGTATACCTCTCCCTTAGCTCATGCTTTCCATCAAATCTCATCTGCATCACACCAGCTTAGACAATACCACCAAAGACCATCATGTTGGGTGGCCTTCTCTAGAATGCATCCCAGTGATGCTCCCAGGAGAAAAATAATGAAACAAGGCTGATTTGTTCAATCTTTCATTGAGTTGTAGCCATTAACACTGTACCTATTGCCCGCATTCACCCATTGAGGCACTGTTACACCTGATGTACGTTGCCATCTGATGGCAGGTACATTATGCTTTTCCTATCATAATAAACATTGTTCCTTATAAATTCTAAATAATAGATACCCAAATTTACAAATGACACAATATCCATTAAATGAGGACTACTTCTACTATATAACTTAAACACATATGCCCTTTAATAAATTACAAAATCACAACATTTGACATTCAAGTTCTTCAGTTATGTCCTGCTTTCCTGAATCAACCTACTAATTGCTGGAAGTTACATTTTTTTTAAAGTTATGTTTTCTTTTAGATGTTTCTGGATAAACTCCATCATCTCACCACAAAAAGAGAACATCTAAAAATAATTCCCAGTCCTCTTTAGTTTTCTATTGTACTTTATTATGGATTACTTGTCACTCATTTCCAGTGAACTACCTACCTTTCCCAGGCTGAGAAGCTTAGAATATTGATTAGACTCTTAAATCAAAATGAAATAGGTGAAATATTATTATACCATTTAATGCTATAACTTTTCACTTAATATGTTTTTTGGGTAGTATATTTTTTCTTCCTGTTTAATATGATTTTATATTAAATATTTTAATATCTTGACAGGGGAAATCTTGTTGAATTAGACCAGTCCACAAAGCCCTGACCAGTCAGATTCTGTATGAAGAGTTTTTCCTTTGGTCTACAAAGAGCAGACTGAGAATGCCTGAGACTGAGAGATAAGTGCCAACAACAGGCTTCCTCATCTGCTAACCACAGGTCACACAGAGCGTGATGTCATTCAGTCTGTCAAGTGAAGAGCCCTACCAAATTTTGGGGCATGTGGCTGGAGGAGGGCATCACCAGGGCTGAGTAGCTTCTGTTTCAAGAAAAAAGTCTGCCCTTTGTGTCACCACAATCATGTGCTTCTGTGCTCTATTCCTTCCTGTGTTCCGGACCTTGGCAGCCAGACAAATCTGAAAACATAGCAGAGAATTTAAAAGGTGTTTGGAATCAAAGCATCTATCTTCTGGATTAAAAATATATCAGTGAAAACCTAGAGCACTCACAGGTTTTCTCAGCAGCCTAATTGGTTTTTTCTTGAAAGTTTCCATCAAGTGGTGATGCTGCTTTCTAGGGATGACAGACTATATGACCAGCATCAATCAGTGATTTTTGGAGATATGATAGCTAATGAAGTCGTGTTCTAAAACATACAGGATCCATTCATAAAAAGGAGGCAGAAATAAGACTCATTTGCTCAATTGACAGTTTTGGTGAGCGTCCTGTCTTAAATACATGTTTCATTGGCTATATATAGAGAACTGTCACTGATACATCTTTCTTCCCTTTCACACATTGTCCCGTCCATATTTCCACTTTGCTTACAAGCAAGTATTCATTACAGGCATATATCCTTTTATTGCTTGTCCCTTTATTGCACTTTGCAGATATTGTGTTTTTCATAAAATGAAGGTTTGTGGCAACCCTGAGTTGAGCAAGTCTATTAACACCATTTTCCCAACAGCATTTGCTCACTTTGTGTCTGTCACATTTTGGTAATTCTTACAATATTTTAAACTTCTCATTATTATTGTTATTTGTTATGGTGACCTGTGATTAGTGATTACAATTTACTGAGAGCTCAGATGATAGTTTACATTTCTTAGCAATAAAATATTTTTAAATTAATGTATGTACATTTTTAGACATAATGCTATTGCATGCTTAATAAACTACAGTAGAGTGTACAACTTTTGTATACAAAACCAAAACATTCATTTTACTCAGTTTATTGCAATATCTGCTTTATAGCAATTGTTTAGAATTGAATGGGCAATATCTCTGAGGTATGCCTGTAATTCACAGTTGGTAAAATGGAATTTTTAAAAACAAAATTATAAGCCTGTTAAATTCATTTTCATAATAAGACAATGTTTTGGTGGAAATTCTCATTTGGGAGGCTGTCATTCAAGAGTGTGAACTTCTAATACTATTTCACCCTTGTGTGCTCAAGTTTGCATGTGTCTCCTCTGATAGAGGACAATGTAGACCTGCTTGTATAAATACTAACTTTGGGGATCAAGATTTTCTTACTGTCAAAAGAGCAGCTTCAGGGAAACCACATCCCACTTAAGTCAAAAGAAAATTGGTGACTCCTGCAGCATATTTCTAAAAACTTATAAATCAGTTTACTTACAGATTTTATCTTTTCTTAAAGTAGATTTCAGTTAATAAATCTATTTACACAGGTGTATATGGGAATTCATCCCAGTTATTTTAAATATCATACAGATCATACCCTGGGCCTTCTGTGAAAAGTTGAGTTGGGTGTGACCAGGGTATTTGCCATACACAGTAAATGGGTTTGTTTTTCCATGTCTTAACAGTACAGTGCACACAAGGATGCTCGATGTCCACAGCTTTTCCCAAAGGATTCTCCCACCCAGATGTGTGGCTGGCTGGAATGATAATGCTGATAAAAAGAGTAATTATGTTCTTTAGCTTACTTGGTAAAGCCTGAGGTGAGGGCTGTGAATGGTCATGGTACTGTTCATTCAGACAGGAGGTACAAGTCACTGTGTCCAGTGTTCATGGTAGATCAGTTAGATGTTCCCTGTAGCTTACTCTATGAACATTCACATCCCCTTACTCTCTTAAATTTTGCACTTCAATGCATTGGGTTGTTACTCTGTTTCACTCAGGTGCTGCAGAGTGGGATATAGTAGAACCCAAAAGTAGAACTTTTGGGAACCTATCATGAACCTTTCTCCTTTGGGCAAATTCCACTTTCCTTGATTATGCTGGGGCTGCCTGTTGCAGAGCCATACTTTCACTGGAGTCAGGCCAGTCAGAGTACCCCATACCTCTCACCATAAGATTGGTTCAGGTAAGCGAAGGTGACCCAAGCCCATTCAGAGTCTTGACAAGGTTTTTCAAATTGGAAATTGAGAAAAGGGGCTCTGCCTTTTATATCATAAATTGGAAGCCACAGTGCCCCAGGGGGAAAAATGCAGCTAAGAAGCTCAATAGAGGGCGCCTGGGTGGCTCAGTTGGTTAAGCAACTGCCTTCGGCTCAGGTCATGATCCCGGAGTCCCGGGATCGAGTCCCATATCGGACTCCCTGCTCTGCGGGAAGTCTGCTTCTCCCTCTGATCTTCTCCCCTCTCATTCTCAGTCTCTCTCTCTCTCTAATAAATAAATAAATAAATAAATAAATAAATAAATAAATAAATAAATAAAAGAAGCTCAATAGAGACAAGGATGGACAAGAGACACAGTATTCTGATAGGTTTCTTTTGGATCCATTATTTTTTCAGGAAATCTGTTCTATGAAAATCACTGGGTGCAAATTATCTACAAACTATTCCCACTAACTTTGCTAATCTTGGCCTTGGGAGCTAGGTCATAAGTATACATGATTGTATTGTGAAGTTGTTTAATCATTTATATATTTAATTATTTCATATTTATATACATATATTTACCATATCTATGTGTGTATATATACACACACATTTATGTTTGCCTGTATTTTACAAAATATAACCATTCTTCATCATGTATTTAATAATATATTGCACATGTGGTATTCTAGGAACCATGCTAGGCCCCTCAAAAAGGAGATACCCTGACTATATTTATAAAGTTTATTGTACAGGGAAGGACACATATTTAATCATAAAATTAATCAAATCCCAGAGCCCAAATACAAGTTGTGTTTAATTTTTATGTTCCATTTATCTCAAAAGAAATATGGTCAGACAGTTAACATAGCCATGAATATGAATCTTCGTTGGTGTTGTTGAACTGGAGTGAACACATAGCTGCAGTAATAACTTTGGGTTGTTATCTTTATTTCGTTGTATTTTATTTGTTCCTTGTTTCTTGTTCTGGGTGCAAGCAAACATTAAATTTCAATGAATACTGACAATTATATGTTAGAATTTAACTGTTGCTTAAGTTACCTTACTATTCAAGGAAAAGATGCTAGTATTAAAAGCTCAAGTCAGATAAAATTCTAATCCAAATGATCTAATCTAATAAATATGTGCTGCTACCCTCATTAAAATCACTACCTACTTGTTTCATTTTTCAGATAGAAAAATTCGTAATACCTAATAAATTGTTTCTCATGTGTACAATACTGGGACAAAAAACGTGACTCAGATCACAGTTATACAAATTGTCCTATAATATTTACTTGTCTTCTCCACTTCTCCAAAGAAGACATACAAATGGCTAACAGACACATGAAAAAATGTTCATCATCTTTAGCCATCAGAGAGATTCAAATCAAAACCACACTGAGATAACACCTTACGCCAGTTAGAATGGCCAAAATCAACAAGACAGTAAACAACAAATGCTGGAGAGGATGTGGAGAAAGGGGAACCCTCCTCCACTGTTGGT
>CM052797.1:22210067-22226777 GCA_028533885.1 Nasua narica | reverse complement strand
CATGAGAATTTCCCCAATCTGGGGAATGGAACAAGTGTTCGTGTCCTACAGGCAGAAAGGACACCTACCAGGATCAATGAATCTAGAAAAACACCAAGACACATAATCTTAAAATGTGCAAATTATAATTTTAGACAGGAGGTCCTGAGGGCAGCTAGGGGAAAGAGTTTCCTTACATACGGAAGAAAGCCCATCAGAATAACGTCAGACCTGTCCACAGAAACCTGGCAAGCCAGAAAGGGCTGGCATGATATATTCAGGGCACTAAATGAGAAGAACATGCAGCCAAGAATACTTTATCCAGCAAGGCTGACATTCAAAATGGATGGAGAGATAAAGAGCTTCCAAGACCGGCAAAGATTAAAAGAGTATGTGACCACCAAGCCAGCACTCCAGGAAATATTAAAGGGGGGTTTATAAAAGTAGACAGAACACATGAGTGACTTAGAACAGAAATTTTCCATCTATAGAAACAAGGACTTCATAGGCAACATGATGTCAATAAATACGTATCTTTCAATAATCACTGTCAACATGAACAGCCTAAATGCTCCCATAAAATGGCACAGGATTGCAGAATGGATAGAATGACAGGACCTGTCCATATGCTGTCTACAAGAGACACATTTGGAACCAAAAGATACATCCAGACTGAAAGTGAAAGGATGGAGAACCATCTTTCATGCTAATGGACCTTAAAAGAAAACTGGAGTAGCAATTTTCATATCAGATAAATTAGATTTTAAGCTAAAGACTGTAGTCAGAGATAGAGAAGGACACTATATCATTTTTAAAGGGTCTATCCTCCAAGAAGATCTAACAATTGTAAACATTTATGCCCCCAATATAGGAGCAGCCAACTACATAAACCAACTGTTAATCAAAATAAAGAGTCATATTGACATGAATACCTTAATAGTAGGAGATCTTAACAGGAGATCTAGCCACTCTCAACAACTGACATATCATCTAAACAGAAAATCAGTAAAGAAACAAGAGCTTTGAATGACACATTGGATCACATGGACCTCATAGATATATACAGAACATTCCATCCTAAAACAAGAGAATACTCATTTTTCTCGAGCGCACATGGAACTTTCTCCAGAATAGACTGCATACTGAGCCACAAATCAGGTCTCAACTGATACCAAAAGATAGAGATGATTACCTGCATTTTTCTCGGACCACAATTCTTTAAAACTGGAACTCAACCACAAGAAAAAGTTTGGAAGGAATTCAAACACTTGGAGATTGAAGACCAACATCCTCAAGAATGCTGGGATCAACCAGGAAATCAAAGATGAACTTAAAGATGAACTCATGGAGACCAAATCAAAGATGAACTTAAAAATGAACTCATGGAGACAAACGAGCATGAAGACACATTGATCCAAAACTTATGGGATACGGCAAAGGCGGTCCTTAGAGGGAAATACATAGCCATCCAAGCCTCACTCAAAAACATTGAAAAATACCAAATACACCAGCTCTCTTTACACCTTAAAGAACTGGAAAATCAACAACAAATCAAGCCAACCCCAAGCACAAGAAGGGAAATAATCAAGATTAGAGCAGAGATCAACGAGTTAGAAACTAAAGAAACAGTAGAACGCATCAATGAATCCAGAACTTCATTTTTTGAAAGAATCAATAAGATCGATAAGCCACTGGTCAAACTCATCCAGAAGAAAAGAGAGAGGACCCTAATTAACAAAATTAGGAATGAAAGGGGAGAGATCATGACTAATCCAAAGGAAATAGAAACAATCATCAAAATTTATTATCAACAGCTATATGCCAATAAGCTAAACAACCTAGAAGAAATGGATGCATTCCTGGAAACCCATAATCTTCCAAGACTAAAACAGGAAGACATTGACCACCTAAATAGACCAATATCTAGTAATTAGATTGAAGCAGTGATCAAAAACCTCCCAAAAACCAAGAATCCAGGACTTGACGGATTCCCTGGGGAAATCTACCAAACATTCAAGGAAGAAATAATACCTATTCTCCTGAAACTGTTTCAAAAGATAGAAACAGAAAGAAAACTTTCAGACTCTTTCTATGAAGCCAGCAGTACCCTGATCCCCAAACCAGGTAAAGACCCCATCAAAAAGGAGAATTTCAGACCAATATCCCTGATGAATATGGATGCCAAGATTCTCAACAAGATCTTAGCTAATAGAATCCAACAGCACAGAAAAAGTTTGTTCATCGTGACTAGGTGGGCTTTATCCCTGGGATGCAAGGGTGGTTCAACATTCGCAAATCAATCTATGTGATAGAACAAATCAACAAGAGAAGAGAGAAGAACCACATGGTCCTGTCAATAGATGCAGAAAAAGCATTTGACAAAATTCAGCATCCATTCCTGATTAAAACTCTTCAAAGTATAGGGATAAAAGGAACATTCCTCAACATCATAAAGTCTATCTATGAAAAGCCCTCAGCAAAAATCATTCTCAATGGGGAAAAACTGACAGCCTTCCCTTTGAGATAGGTCTGTTTATGCCCAGGCATAGAGGTCAGTCATAGCCCTACCCACATGCATAATGGCTCCCAGCTTCTCCCAAATAGAAAGCCTATTTGGGAAAATTTGGGACTAGCTTGAAGTGGACTCTCCCAGTTTCACAAAATTAAAAACCAGAGTCATAACCCTACCTACTACACAGGATGGCTCACGGACCCATTTAAAAGGAAGGGCTGGTAAGAAGAGTTGGAAACTGCATAATCTGGCAACTTGAGCCAAGAGGCAAGTGCATAGATCTGACTGCCTTCAGAGCAAAGCCAGTAGTCCTTAAATAAAGGAACTTGAGACATGTCAAGATCACAAACAAAGAACATTAATGGTCTTGGAGTTGTTTCTCCCACTGTACCCAAACAGGGAAACTAATTTGTAGCCCTGCCTATTGCTGAATATAGTCTTCAGGTTACCTAATTGCCTACCAGAGCACAAAGATGCTGAGTAGCCCATCCAACAGCCTTGTTTGCAGTGGTTTTTTAACAAAGAGCACAGCCTGTGGATTTGTCTCCAGAGCAACACTTGTGGCCTCACCTGACTTGGATATTCAGTGCATACTTTTGCCTGATTTGGATCCCCTGACAATGAGATGTACAGGCCTTGGGTCTCATCCAGTTGCCTGGTCAGAGCAGGGAAACTAATTCATAGCCCTATCTGGTGCTGAATTTGGTGTTCAGTCTTGACCATCTAATACACCTGACTGGAGATTTTACAAAATTGCAAAGCCCATCTTAGAGCTTCACTTGGGTAGGGAACCAAGGCAGCAGTTCTATCGAGCTATTCTCAGTCAGTGGCACACTCCCCTCCCCACCTCTAACCTCAGAGCTCAAACAGTTGCCTTGACACCAAAATAGACCCTAACAGCAAGACTTGCCCGCCCAGAGATGTTAATAAAGGACCTGTCTAGAAACCTAAACTGAGTTGAATGGTAAAGAATTGTCTCTGCCAAAGCAGACATATAAACTCTAAAAAAGACCACTTACTGAACTACTCAGATACCAATGCAAAGAATCAAAAATAATGAAAAACCAGGTAAATATGACACTGTTAAAGTAAACTCGTAAAGCTGTATTAACTAACCACAAAGAAATGGAGATCTGTAAATTGTTGAAGAATTCAGAATAATCCTCTTAAAAAGTTAAGTGAAGTTTAAGAACACACACACAGACAATTAATGAAACCAGGAAAACAATGTATAAAAAAAAAAAAAACAAGAAGTTCAACAAAGTAACAGAAGCTATAAAACAAAAACAAAAACACACCAGAAATTCTAGAGTTGAAAAATATAGTAACTGAACTAAAGAATTCAATAGAGCACTTCAAAAACAGGCTTGGATACGCAAAAGAAAGAATCAGCAACCTAGAAGATAGGACATTTGAAACTATCCAGTCAGAGGAGCAGAAAGAAAAAAGGAAAAAAAAAAAAGTGAAGAAAGCTTATAGGAATTATGGAACACAAATTTATTTTTTTAATTATTTTTTAAAAAGTTTTTATTTATTTATTTGACACAGAGAGAGAGAGAGAGAGAGATCACAAGTAGGCAGAGAGGCAGGCAGAGAGAGAAGGGAAACAGGCTTCCTGCTGAGCAGAGAGCCTGATGTGGGGTTGCGGGGTTTGATCCAGGACCCTGAGATTATGACCTGAGCTGAAGGCAGAGGCTTTAACCCACTGAGCCACCTAGGTGCCCTGGAACACAATTTTTTCAAAGAAATTTTATTATGGGAATTCTAGGAGAAGAGAAAGATATAGGGACAGACACAATAGCCAAACCATGGAAAGAACCTAGATGTCCATCAACAGTAAATGGATAAAGAAAATGTGGTATATATATACAATGAAATACTATGCAGCCATCAAGAGAAATGAAATCTTCCCATTTGCAACAACATGGATGGAATTAGAGGGTATTATGCTAAGCAAAATAAGTCAGTCAGAGAAAGACAATTACCACATCATTGCTCTGATATGAAGAATTTGAGAGGCAGGGCAGGGGGTTGTGGGATGGGGAAGAGAAATGAAAGAAGATGGGATGGGGAAGGAGACAAACTGTAAGAGACTCCTAAACTCACAAAACAAACTAAGCGTGGCTGGGAGGTGGGGAGGGGTAGGGTTATGGACATTGGGGAGGGTATGTGCTATGGCAAATGCTGTGAAATGTGTAAGCCTGATGATTCACAGACATGTACCCTGGGGCAAATAATACATTATATGTTAATAAAATATTTTAAAAAAGATATAGGGACAGAAAATATATTTATAGCAATAATGGCTGGAAGCTTTCCAAACCTGGGGAAAGAAATAATCATCCAGACCCAAGAGGCCCAATGGATCCCAAATAGGTTGAGCTTAAATAAAGATGTACTGAAACACATTATAAATAAATTGTCAAAATTCAAAGACAAACTTAAAAGCAGCAAGAGAAAAGAGTGATGTTTTTGTGAACCTCCATAAGATAATTGGCAGATTTCTCAACAGAAACTTTCAGATCACAATAGAATGAGGTGATATATGAAAAATATTGAAAGAAAAAACTATTAATCAAGCATACAATTTCTGGCAAAAGGCTTCTTCAGAAATAAGAGTGGGATAAATGTTTTCTTGTAGAAACAAAAGTTGAGGGAATTCATCACCGCTAAACCTGTCTTACAAGAAATGCTAAAAAGAGTTCTTTGGGTAGAAATAAAAGAACACTAATTAATATCAGAAAACATAAAAAGAGGGAAAAGTAAAACTTACTGGTAATGTTTAGTATAGAGTCAAAGTTGAATTCAGTATTATGATAAATGGTGATGTATAATACAACTCTAGTTTCATAGTTAAAATGTAATAAAAAACATAACTACAATAATCTATAAGTTACACAATATAAAAAAATATGTAAATTTTAACTTCAATGACCTAACATGTGAGGTGAGGGAGAAGTAAGTCTAAAGCTTAAAAAGGCTTTTGAAGGGTGCCTGGGTGGCTCAGTTGGTTGAGCAACTGCCTTTGGCTCAGGGCATGATCCTTGAGTTCCAGGATGGAGTCCTGCATTGGGCTCCCAGCTCTGTGGGGAGTCTGCTTCTCCCTCTGGCCTTCTCTCCTCTTATGCTCTCTCTCACTTTCTCTGTCTCTCAAATGAATAAATAAAATCTTTAAAAAAAGAAAAAGAATGCCTTTGAAGTTAAATTATTATTAGTTTAAAATAGGGTGTAATAATTTTGAGATATTTTAGGTAAGGCTCATCATAACCACAAAGGAAAATCTGTAGTAATTAAAAAGAAAATGACAAAGTCTTAGTATATTGATACCACAAGACATTAAAACACACATAAAAAGACAGCAGATAAAAAACAAGGAACAATGGATCTATTAAACATTCAGAAAACAATTAACAAAATGGCAATAGTAAGTCTTTACTTATCAATAATTACTTTAAACATAAAGAGATTAAGTCTTCCAATCGAGACACAGAATGGCTGACTGGATTAATAAAACAAGATCCAATGATATGCTGCCCATAAGAGACTCACTTTATTCATTAAAGGCATACATAGCCTGAGAGTGAATGATATTTCCAGCAAATGGAAAACAAATCAAAACAAAACAAAACCTGTGTTTATGTTAGACAAATAGACTTTAAACTAAAAATGATAAAAAGAGACAAAGCCATGAGATACTCTTGACTTTGGGAAACAAATTGAAGGTTGCAGAAGAGGAGGTGGGTGGGGGATGGGGTAACTGGGTAATGGGCATTAAAGAGGGCTAGTGATGTGATGAGCATGGGTGTTGTATGCAGCTGATGAATCATTGAACGCTACATCAAAAACTGAAGATGTATTATATGTTGGCTAATTGAGTTTAAACAAAAGAAAAAAGAAAAAAGAGAGAGACAAAGAAAGTCATTATTTAATAATAAATACTCAAGTAGATATAAAAATTGTAAATATTTTTGTGCCCAACTTAGGAACACCTAAAAATGCAAAGCAAAACTTATAGCTAAGAGGAGAAATAAACAACAATACATTGTAGTTGGGAAATTTAATACCCCTCTCCCAACAATGGATTGATCATCCAGGCAGAATTAATAAACAGTGGATTTAAACAACGCTATAGAAACATGTACAGAAAATTCTAAATGACAACAGCAGAATACACATTCTTTTCAAACACAAATGGAACACTTTCTAGGACAGACCATATATTAGGCCACAGAACAAACCTTAGCAATTTCAAGAAGATACTATGACTACCATAGTATAAAACTAGGAATCAATAACAGGAGGAAAACTAGAAAATTCCCTAATATGTGGAAATTAAACAAAACTCTCCTGAGCAACAAATGGATTAAATAAAAAATTAAAGGACAAATAAAAAAGCGTTTTGAGACAAATGAAATAGGAAGTACAACATAATAAAAATTACGAGATGTAACAGAACATTTCTAACAGGGAAATTCATAGCAATAAATGTCCACATTAAGAAGCAAGAAAGATCTCAAATAAACAACCTAACTATGCCTTAAGGAAATTAAAAAATAAAGAAGAAACTGAGCCCAAAGTTAACAAAGGGAAGGAAATAATAAAGATGAAAGCAGAAATAAATAAAATAGAGAACACAAAAATAGTACAAAAGATTAACCAAATGAAGAGTTGATTTTTTGGAAAGATAAACAAAATTGACAAACTGTTACCTAGACTAATCAAGCAAAAAATAGAGATGATGCAAATCAACAAAATTATAAACAAAAAAGAAGACATTAAAACTGATACCACAGAAATACAAAGAACTGTAAGAAGCTATGAACAAGAATATGTCAAACAAACAGGGCAATGTAGAAGAAACGGAAAAATTTTTAGAAACATATAAACTACCAAGACTGAGTCAGTAAAAAATAGAAAGTCTGAATAGACAACTAGTAAGGAAATTAAATCAGTAGTCAAAAATCTCCCAAGGAAGAAAAGCCCAGTAACAAATAGCTTTACTGGTGAATTTCACCAAACATTTAAAGATGAATTAATGCTGGAGAGAGTTATGATGGCAAGAAGGAGTTAAGATGGAGTTAAGATAGTAGGAGGACCTTATGCTTCCCTTGTCCCTTGAACACAGCTAGATAAATATCAGATCATTCTGAACACCCAAGAAATTGATCTGAGGACTGACAGAACAAACGACACAACTAGAGGAAGAGGAGAGGCCACATCATGGAACATAAGAGGTGCAGAGATGTGATTTGTGGGAGAAAAGGATCACGGATGTTACAGTGGGGAGAGAGCTCTGATGGGGGATGGAGAGGGGAATGCACAGCGGATGGCACAAGGAAAACATTTCTCTAAAGCTACTGACTGGAAAATGAGAGGGACTGATTTTCTTGAGTTTTTACAACCAACAGAACTCATGGAGTTTTAGAAGTCCACACAGTGGCTGATGTTGAGCCCGGTGGGTGCTGACATTCTCCCATGGTGAAAGAGGGCAGAAGCTGATGAATCATTGAACACTACATCAAAAACATGTAGCTTTTGCTACATGTTATGAGGATCCCCTGGGATGTCCTGGGAGAGATATTTCCATCTTCTTGGTGTCCATCTGGGAGAGGTGGCATTGCCTCTCAGGGGCCAAAAGAGCCAGTGGGTGCCATTGTACTCCCCTGACTCTTAAGCAGAGGGCAGAGACACCTCTTGAGGGCAGCTAACCTCAGGTTTTTTGCTGTGCTTTAATCTAAACTCCAAG
Organism: Nasua narica; assembly: GCA_028533885.1. Taxonomy (NCBI): domain Eukaryota; kingdom Metazoa; phylum Chordata; class Mammalia; order Carnivora; family Procyonidae; genus Nasua; species Nasua narica. The sequence continues at coordinate 22,218,540 of CM052797.1, read as the reverse complement.
CTCCTGCACGTTGGTGTGACTGCCCTTCTGGGACAAACTGGCACTAGCTTCTGTGTGGTAAGACTCCCCCAGAGGACCAGTGTGAGTCTGTGCATGCTGGTCCCTAAAATTTGGTTTCAAAACTCAGCCCATGTGTCTGAGATAAAACACAAGCATATTGTGCTGTCAGGTGGGCAGATGACCCAGGCACAGAAAAAGCGAAGGCAGGGAACTGAAGGATGCCTGCGATATATGACAGGAAATTACTTTTCTGTGAGGGCTTCCTAGAGAGTGGTGGGCATTAACTCCCCTCTCCAGGGATGAGGGAGAGTGCTTGTGCCATTTTTCTCTCTTGCCCACCAGCATGGACTGACTTCAGTGGGCAGTACAGTGCCAAAAGTGGAGGCCTGACTCACTTATACCAAGCTCAGACCCCCTGTTTTCTGCAGGTGCTTCTTTACTAGGGCAAGTGTGCTTGAGAACCAGAGCAGTGGGTCCCCCTCCCCCAGAAGACTAGCACACACACCCCCACGATCACACACACATCAAGAATGCTGTAAATCTTTAGCTTAAGTGAAAATTAGATCAGACCTCTTTAAAGAAGCAGACTGGAACACACCTAGTTAAAACTTGCCGCATTCTGGACAAGGTCTAAATACTCCCCACTACAGGCAAAGAGAAACTCTGCAGAAGACTGACCTGAGGGAAAGAACAGTCAAAACACAGCAGCAGAGTGCACATGGCACACACCAGAGACACTTCTTGAAGTTACAGGTCCTGGTGCCTATAAGACCTCTTCCTAATAAAACCATTACTTTCAGAAGCAGGAAACATAACAGCCTTTCCTAACACACAGAAGAAGACAAAGACCTAAACAAATGACAAGATGGAGGAATTCATCACAAAAGAAAGAACAAGTAGAAGTCACATCCAGGGATCTACTCAAAGTAGTAGAGTTTGATCCAATAATAAATTTGATCCAGGACTTACATCATAAAGATACTAGGTGGGCTTGGGAAAAGCATAGAAGACAACAAAAAGACACAAGATACCTTTTGCAAAGATAAAAAGGCCTAAAAACTTGTCAGGCTGAAATAAAAAATGCTATAACTAAAACGCAAAATCGACTGGATGTAATGACCACAAGGATGGAAGAAATAGAGAAATGAATAAATGATATTGAAGATAAAATTATGGAAATAAATGAAGCTGAATTGAAGAGGGAAAGAAAAATATTGGATCCTGAATGTAGAGTTGGGAAACTCAGGAACTCTGTAAGGAGTAATATTTAAAAAAAAATGATTTTATTTATTTGACAGAGAGAGGGAGAGAGAGAGAGAGAACAAGCAGGCAGAGTGGTAGGCAGAGGGAGAGGGAGAGGGAGAAGCAGGCTCCCTGGGGCTCCATCCCAGGATCCTAGGATCATGATCTGAGCCAAAGGCAGATGTTTAACTGAGCCACCCAGGCACCCCAAGGAATATAGCATTAGTATCATAGCAGCTCCAGAAGAAGCGAGGGGGAAATGGTGAAGAAAGTTTATTTGAGGAAATTATAGTTGAAAACTTCCCTAATCTGGAGAAGAAAATAGAGATCCAAATCCAGGAGGCACAGAGAACTCCCATCAAAATCAACCAAACCAGGTGAACACCAAGACATATCATAGTAAAATTTGCAAAATATAGAGATAAGGAATTCTTAAAATCAGCATGGGTAAAGAAATCCCTAACTTAAAAGGGAAGACAAATAAGGTTAGCAGTAGACCCCTCCACAGAAACTTGGCAAGCCAGAGGCACAGGCATGATATATTCAACATCCTGAATGGGAGAAATGTGCAACCAAGAATACTCTATCCAGCAGGGCTGTCATTCAGAATAGAAGGAAAGATAGAGGTTCCCAGACAAAACACAAAATAAAGGAGCTCCTGATCACTGAATCAGCCCTACAAGAAATATTAAAGGGATTCTGAATGGGAAAGAAGGACCAAAAGTGACCAAAACTAGGCAGGAACATCTCCAAAAATGACTTAACAAGTAATACAATGGTACTATATTCATATCTCAATAGTTACTCTGCATGTAAGAGGAGTACATGCTCCAACCAAAAGACATAGTGTATCAGGATGGATTAAAAAAAAAAAAGACCCTTCTGTATGCTGTCTACAACAGACTCATTTTAGATCTAAATACACCTATAGATTAAAAGTGAAGGGATGGAGAACCATTTGTCATGTTAATGGAGATCAAAAGAAAGCCATAATTATATCAGAAAAGCTAGATTTTAAACCAAATACTGTGGGGCATCTGGGTGGCACAGTTGGTTAAGTGTCTGACTCTCTCTTTCAGCTTAGATCATGACCTCAGGGTTGAGAGATCATCACCTCAGAGATGAAACTCTGTGTTGGGGTCCATGCTAGACATGGGGACTGCTTAAGATTCTCTTTCTTCTTCTCCCTTTGTCCCTGTCCCCCAAAATAAATAAACCAAAGACAGTAACAAGAGGTGAAGAAGGGGACTGTATCATAAAAAATGGGTTCTTCTAACACGAAGATCTGACAATTATAAATACTTATGCCCCCAACTTGAGAGCATCCAAACACATTAAAAAAAAGACATTAAGAAACTCATTGATCATAATAAAGGTCTGTAATATCCCACATATAGCAATGCACAAATTATTTAAGCAGGTCAACAAGGAAACAAAGCTTTGAATGACACATTGGACCAGATGGACTTAACAGATGTATTCACAACATTTCATCCTAAAGCAATAGAATACATAGTCTTCTCAAGTGCACACTGCACATTGTCCAGAATAGATCACATACTTAGTGACAAATCAAGCTTCAACAGATACAAAAGGATTGAAATCATACCATGCATATTTTCAGACCACAATGCTAGTCAACGACAAGAAAAAATTTGGAAAGACAACAAATACTTGGTGTTAAAGATCATTTTACTAATGAATGAATGGGTGAAACAGGGAAAGAAAGAACAAATAAAAGAATACAGGGAAACAAATGAAGATTTGACCATCCAAAACTTTTGGGATACTACAGCAAAAGTGGTCATAAAAGGACATATAAAAGAAAGTATATAATACAGGGCTACATCAAGAAACATGAAAAATCTCAAATACAGAACCTTAATTTATACCTAAAGAAGCTATAAAAAGGATAGCAAGTGAAGCCTAAAGCAAGTAGAAGAAGGAAATAATAATGATTAGAGCAGAAATAAATGATATAGAAATAACAACAGCAACAACAACAACAAACAGTAAAAGAGATCAATGAAACTAAAACCTGATTCTTTGAAAGAATTAAAAAAATTTATCACCCCTAGCCAGACTTGTCAAAAAGAAAATGGAAAGGACCCAGATAAATTAAGTGAATGAAAGAGGGGAAATCACAACCAACACCACAGAAATACAAACAATCTTAAGAGAATATTATAAGCAATTATATGCCAACAAATTGGGCAATCTGGAAAAAAAATGGTTAGACTCCTAGAAACATATAAACTATCAAAAATGAAACAGGAAAAAGTAGAAAATTTGAACAGACCCATAACCAGTAAAGAAATTGAATCAGTAATCAGAAATCTCCCCAAAAAGAGTCCAGGACCGATGGCTTTGTAGAGGAATTCTGCTAAATTTTAAAAGAAGAACTTATACCTTTTCTTCTTATTCTGTTCCACAAAGTAGAAATGGAAGAAAATTTCCAAACTCATTTTATGAGGCCAGCATCACCTTGATTCCAAAACCAGACAATGACAACACTAAGGATTATAGGTCAATAGTCCTGATAAACATGGATGGAAAAATTCTCGACAGGATACTAGGAAATCAAACCCAACAGGACATTAAAAATGACATTTATTCACACTACAATCAAGTGGGATTTATTCCTGGAGAGCAAGATGTTCAATATTCACAAATCAATCAATGCAATATTGGAATGATGAATCAAAATTGTCTCTATTTGCAGATGACATGATTTAATGTACAGAAAATCCTAAAGACTACCAAAGAATTGTTAATCTAATCAACAAATTCAGAGAAGTTGCAGAAAACAAAATTAACATACCAAAATCAATAACATTTTTATATACTAATAATGAATTATCTGAAAAAGAAATGAAACAATCCCATTTATAATAACATCAAATACAATAATTCTTAAGTTATACTTAGGAATAAACTATCAAGAAAGTGAAAGGTCCCTACACTGAAAACTATAAGACACTGATGAAAGAAACAGAAGACACAAATAAATGGAAAGCAGTCCTGTGTTCATGGATCAGAAGAATTAAAATCATTAAAATGTACATACTTCCAAAATCACTATCAAGATTCCAATGACTTTTCTTATAGAAAAATTTTTTAAGACTTTTAAAATTTATGTAGAACCATAAAAGATTTCAAATAGCCAAAATAATCTTAATAACAAAACAGGAGGCATCACATTTCCTGATTTTAAGCTTAACTGTAGAGTTACAGTAACCCAAACAATATGGTAATGGCAAAAAACAGAAACAAAAACAAAACAAAACAAAACAAAAACAAAAAAAACAACAAAAAAACACAAAACCCAGACAAATAGATCAATAGAACAGAATCAACAGTCCAGAGATAAACTTAAGCATATACAGTCAACTAATATTTGACAAGGGACCCAATAATACTCAATGGAGAAAAGACATTCTCCTTAATAAATAGGGTTGGAACAACTGGATATTCACATGGAAAAGAGTGAAACTAGAACCTTATTTACATCATTCATAAAAATCAAAGTGGATTAAAGATTTAAACAAAAGACCGAAACCATGAAACTTCTAGAATAAAACGTAGGTAAATTGCTCCTTGACATGAATTTTGGCAATGATTTTTGGATAGGACACCTAAAGCCAAGCAACAAAATAAAAAATGCATAGGTGGTACTACATTAAACTAAAAAGCTTCTGCACAGCACAATAAACCGTCAACAAAGTGAAAAGACAGTGTACAAAACTGGAAAGAAATTTGCAAACCATATATCTGTTAAGGGATTAATATACAAAATATATAAAAATTCATACAAATCAATAGCAATAATAATAATAATAATAATAATAATAATTCAATTTAAATGAGCAAAAGCTTGAATAAACATTACTCCAAAGAAGGTATACAGAAGGTCAATAAGTACATGAAAAGATGCTCAATATATATGTATCTCCGTATGTATATTGTATATATATGGATATTTTATATCCATGTATATTTATGTGGTATGTATATATATGAATAGTGTATATATAATATCATATCCATATATATGTGATATATATATGGCTATCATTTACTTATATAGTGTATTATATATTATATAAGTATGAATATTATACATCATATATATTTACTATGTATGGTATATATATATACTGTAGTAGATATACGAATACCACAATACCACATAATATAAATATATATCCTATATATTTATATGGTATATCCATATATGTAATATCTATATTATTATATTATATATTATACATTATTATATCATATATGGGTATCATTCAAATATTATTAATATATTGTATTATGTATTAGATATGGATATTATTCAATTATAAGAAATAAGAAAATCCTGCTATTTGCAACAACATGGATGGAGCTTGAAGGGATTATACTGAGTGAAATAAATCAGAGAAAGACAAATCCAGGACAATCTCACTTATACGTGGAATCTTAAAAAAGCAACAAACACCAAACTCATATAAAAAGGGATCAGATTTATGGTTACCAGAGGTGGGGGTGGGAGGAAAGTAGTCGGAGTTTTAGTGACAAGATAAATAAATACTAGGATGTAATTTACAGCTTGGTGACTATGGTACATCATAGATAACTACTGTAGGATATATAAGAAAGTTGTTAAGAGAGTAAAAACAGGGGAAAATATTCTTTTTTCTCTTTTTATTGTATGTATATTAGATGATGGATACTACTTATAGTGGTAATCATTTCATAATATATGTGTAAGTCAAACTATTATGCTGTATAACTTAAACTTATACAACAATGTAATGCCAATTAATCTCAATAAAACTAGGGGGAAAAGAAGGAATGAGATAAATACAAGTGCAAAAAAAGTGTAACCAAAGCACATGGTGACAAATCACAGACTTTTTAGAAGCTCTCTTCCTTACGTTAAAAATGTTGAAGTAAGGGATTAAGGTAAATGACCAAAATTGTCATCATATAAAAACTAAGAGGGGGAGATGAACCATGAGAGATTGTGGACTCTGAGCAACAAACTGAGGATTTTGGAGGGAGAGGGTGAGGGATTGGGTGAGGGTAGGTATTGAGAAGGGCACGTATTGCATGGAGCACTGGGTATGGTACATGAACAATTAATCTTGGAACACTAAAAAAATAAAAGTATTTGGGAAAAAAAAGAAAAATAACATTAAAAAAAAACCTAAGAAGTGCATACTTTGGAAGCGATTTTCAGTGTAATGAAGGAAATTGAACACATTTAGGAATTATAAAAAAATAAAAATTCCAAGGAGCCAATTTAATATTTTTTGCAATTTTTTTCTTCTATTAAACTTATTTACTGCTTAGATTTTGAAAGAGTATTCTTTATACATCAGTTTTTATTGTCTATTACACTGATGATGATTGACATAATTTGTACATTACATATCATTAGAGACCAATGGTTTGGGGTCCCTAAATAAATGTATATAGGTCGTCAAAAAATTTGATATTTGTGAAAATATTAAATTTCAGCTATTACTAACACAAGTCATTTATCTCTATTAAAAACGATCAATTAACTCTCTAAACTTACATTATGAAATATATAATTAATTCTCAATTGTGGTGAAATACAAATGCAAAATTTACCATTTTAACCATTTTAAAGTGTAGAGTGCTATGGCACCAAGTACAGTCATACTGTCATGCAATCATCATCCAGAACCCTTTTCATCTTGCAAAACTGATACTCCATACCCATTAAATAACAATTTCTCATTCTTCCTTCTCCTGAGTCCTTAGGAACCACCATGCTACATTCTGTCTCCATAAATTTGACTCCTCCAGATATTGCAAAAAACTGGAATCCTACAGTATTTCTCTTTTTCTGACTGGCTTATTTCACCTAGCAGAATGCCCTCAAATTTTATCCATATTACAACATATCTCAGAATTTCCTTCCTTTTTAAGACTGAATACTATTTCATTGTACATATATGTCATATTTTAAAAATCTATTTATCCATTGATGGATACTTGGGTTGCTTCCAAATTTTTACTACTGTGAATAATGCTGCTATGATTTTGGGTGGTGCTATGAATCTTCATAACCCTGCTCTCTAGAAGTGGAATTGCTGGACTATATGGTAACTCAATGTTTAATTTTATGAGGAGCCATTATACTGTTTTCCATAGTGGTTACGCCATTTTACATTTCCAGCAGCAACATGCAAGCACTCCAGTTTCTCCACATCCTCATCAAAACTTGTTATTTTCTGTTTTTGATAATAGCCATCCTAATGAGTTGAGGTGGTAGCTCATTGTAATTTTATAAAATACCTTATTTTATTAAATAAAACTATTGATTATTTTTTAGGCACCAAATACTCTTAGAAATACTAAAGACAATTTGATTGCATCACAAGATAATTTCTCAATTAATAATCTGAAATTATTTTATTGAGTCAGGACTTGATTCTTATTGTTAATACTCCAGGAGTTATTCCTAGTTATTCCCTAGGGAATTCAGACTTCAGTGCACACTGAGGTAAGCAAAGGGTTAATGAAAATCCACTTCACAAACAGGTCACATAAGTGTGATTTTGTGTGTGTGTGTGAGAGTAAAAACCTATGACATACTGATCTCTCACTGTGATATGGGAAAAGACTATAATATACTTAATTTAAAAATTCAACTCAGTTGGGCATGTAAATCCATACATTTTAAGTTGATTGGAATGTTATAAATAAAGGTGCTTCTTTTTTTTTCTCCCCAAATATGTTTATTTTAATTTTTCAGTGTTACAAGATTGATTGTTCATGCACCACACCCAGTGCTCCATGCAATACGTGCCCTTCTCAATACCCACCACCAGACTCGCCCACCCCCCAACCCCCTCCCCTCCAAAACCCTCAGTTTGTTGCTCAGAGTCCACAGTCTCTCCTGGTTCATCACCCCCTCCGATTTCCCCCCATTCAGCCTTCCCTGTCTTCTCACAATGCCCTCCATGATTTTCTTTATACTAAGATAATTGACTCTCTCCTCATGACTTATTTCACTCCACATAATCTGTTCTAGTCCTGTCCATGTTGATACAAAAATTGGATATTCATCCTTTCTGATGGAGGCATAAAATTCCATTGTATAGATGTACCATATCTTCTTTATCCATTCATCTGTTGAAGGGCATTTTGGTTCTTTCCACAGTTTGGTGATTGTGGCCGTTGCTGCTATGAACATTGGGGTACATGT
>CM052797.1:22192192-22209967 GCA_028533885.1 Nasua narica | reverse complement strand
AAAAAAAAAAATAAAGGTGCTTCTTAATCCTGAATTCAGGGTTCATGTTATATTAGCTAGATTAGTAAAAAAGACATCTACTCAAAATATGGCATATGTAATTCTGAAGTTTCCTAAATTCATGATTTAGTAAAGTTGCTTTATTTTCTGTTTTTCAATCTCAGGGTTTTCTAGAGACTACATTGGATTACTGACTGGGTTTGCCAATAATTACTTGAGTGATATGGATTATTATGTCCATATTCAGGCCATTAACAAAAACAAAAGGCAGAATATTTTGAAGGCAGAACCAACCAGAAGTATTTATCTCTTATTCTATGTGCTGATTTTGGTTCATGATTTCAAAAATAAAAGCACCAAAAATAAACAGAAATGCTGTCGCTGACACACTCTGTTTTCTTGAAACAGCGATCAAAAGTGTCATGTTGTTTCGTGGGAAGACAACAGCTGTTCTGAGTCTGCAGGTTTTATCAACTTCTCAGCTGTCACTCTCCCTTCAGGGTAAGTCCTGAGTTATCCTGCCCGCCCCCCCCAAAGAATAATGCCTGCTCCGTAGGCAGGGGGGAAAGCTACAGAATTAGAGTCTTTAGTATTTATTACAGCTTCCAGCTTTCTATAAAAAAATCTGTTTTCATAGTAGTATGAGTATTCAATATTATAAAGCAATGGGTATCACTAGACACTGTTTCTTCTCTTTATTTTAGAAAGTGGGAAAAATAATTAGACCAATAAATAGAACATTATTTCCCCCTTTAAAATGAAAATTGGGTATGAACATCTCTGGCTTTCAGAGCCCACAATCTTTGTGCATTCTGGTAAATGCAAAACCACACTGTAATAAAAGTCTGAGACTAAGATTTGAATTTCACTCTAGTTTGTCATACCAGCAATTTACATCTTCTTCACTGTCAGTAAAACAGGAATATTAACAGCATTGAAGGAGGATCAGTGAAGGTCTATTGAGTTGGTGGAGGTTCCCCTCATTGAGGGCTCAGAGGTTCCCCCCAATATTCATTTAAACTAGACATCTTCAGGTAGGAGTCTTACCCAAGGACTTACCTTCCAGGTATCCTTCTTGACAGCTCACCCTTCTATCTGCCCAGTCCTCCTAGACACCTCTTTTCCTGAGAAACACGCCTTTGACTATCATTGCATGGTGGTTCCCCAAGAATATATGACTCACATATGTGATGCTAAGTGCCAGCAGTGGCTTGGAACCCTCAACTCGCTGTGCACCAATGTCTCTTACTCAGTCACAATTAGTGCAGAATCTTCCTGGGACATCATCTGCTCCTTCTCTCCCCAGCAGATGCCTCAGGAAAAGTGGGAACTGTGTTTGAAAGCACCTTACACAGAGCTGGGCACTGGGTGCATAATACATACTTTTTCATTGGATTAATATGTGTGCCTAGTTTTGTAAGAGTTAAAGGAGAAGAGGAAGTCAATATGTTGAAATGCTTCTCTTTTTTTTTTTGACCAAAAGGCTCAGGATATCCATCAAGTTGTGTTCTATTGTTTCTGTTGGGGCTAATTACTCAGCTAATCTGAGTAAATAGATAAATAGATTAGAATAAATAGATGCACATTTTAGTGAATATATATTAAGGGCAAGCAGTCCTGGATTCTAGCTCCAGTTAGTGCCAGGTTTCACACATATATCTTTGTGATTGTATATAAGTCAAGAAGCCTTCCTGAGCTTGTGTCTGTAATTGAAGCAAGATGTGGCCTTGGAGAGTGTTTTTTCTGCTTCAAAGAGTTAAACAAGTACAGCACTTTGGAGTATAAAGTGTTATAGATAAATGTAAGAGATTATTAAGCCCACAATTCATCACCATGCTTCCTGCTGGGAAAATGTGCTATAAGGAGGAATGTTTGCTGTGCTGTTGGTCCTCATTCTGTGAGGGAAGGCACAGATCAGCCAGGCAGGTAGGAAGCCGGAGCTTTGTCCATGACTGAGGGGAAAGAACAAGCTACAAAGAAGGGGCTATTTTGTTAAGATCTTCTGTTTTCAATGAATCATCAGGGGGAACTAGAACCATGTTTCTGAGTGCACAGTGATGTTGTTTTATGAAAAGCATAGCTATAGCATCTGTGATTTGCCTCACAGTGCAATCTGAAAATAGGCATTTATTAGGTTTTCCCCCATTTTATTTGTACATAAAGTACTAGGTTCTAAATTAGAAAAAGTTAATATTCTCTTAATGGGATTGCTTAGAGGAACACACACTGTGCAATGCAATGTTTCAAAGGAGTCTTTAGGTGAATGGGCCACAAACTCTCACTTCAGTTTAATCAAGGAACTTTTCAGGTGCAAACAAACTAACAGAGACTGCAAAATACTAAGAAGAAGAAAAATAACAATGTAATGTGTTGTGAAAGCAGGCTTATACACCAGCATATTTCTCAGGGTGCCAAAAACACTTAGAAATGTTTGTAAGCAAATAATACACACATTCCTATAAAAACTTTTGATCAATTTGTGATTGAATTTTTTTATGTTTTTTTTTCTCAATCTTTGTAATAATGTTTAAAAGAATTTGGGAGTATTAAGGCAATAATAAGACAGAAATGGTTGGAGAGACAATTCCAGTCTTGTTTTTGCTAAGCATCCAAGTGTATCACCAGAACCTGATTCCTGCTTTCAGTATTGCAGGAAGCTCAGCATGGCCCAGAATACCCTGGAGTCAGGTTATTGTCCCACTTTAATCCTTAGAGTTGGAAGCCATTTCCTTCTTCTCACAGATTCCGCCCCCCCACCAGTGGAATTACATTTCTGTGCAACCAACTACTGATCTACAGGTTAAAAGGAAAAGAAAGAAAAGCTTTTGAAATCAGTGAAGGTATAAAAATAGCTACAGCAGGGAGATACACACAGGCCATAATACATCTTGAACATAGAAAATTAATCCTGCCAACTCCAGCTGGGAGCTCAACTAGCCCCTGTGCACAGATACTACACATCTTCAGAGATGGAGTTCAGATTGCTTGCATTCATTATGCAAATTCATATCGTGGCCTTGATTTAAAAAGAAGGGGAGGACCCTAACTAAAGCAAAAGTCTTAGTGAGAAAGTAAAGCCAATTGAATTTACATATGTCCAAAGGGCAAGTGAAATCTTTAATTCTGGCTCTGTCTTTAGGACTAAAACTATCCAGAATTCAAGAAATATTAAAAATGACATTAAAAATCTCATTTGTATTTAAGAAAGATTATGTAATAATGAGCCTAAACTGAACGTTATCTATAATGCTCCCAGCACAGAGCTGCCTTTTCTCTTGACACCCCCTTTCTCCATTAGTGGCACACCATCACTGTCCCCCCAGCACCCTCAACACTCATGCATCTTTGGGTCCACATTTTCCTATAAGCAGTTGCCCGAAGTTTGTTCTTTCAAGTTGTGAGGAAAATGCTGAAAAGTCCTACAAATACTGTTTAGCTTCTTCAAAGTACAGGGTGAACTTGAAAGGCTTAGAGTCAAGATTATTAAGAGCTCAAGTGAGTCACTGAAATGGATGTTGAAATACAAGTTGGATCAAAATGAAGATTGAGCATTTATTTAATTCAGGTTCTGCTTTATAGGAAATGATGAGAGAGAGAGAAAGAGAGAGATAGATGAGAGAGAGAGAGAGAGAAAGAGAGAGAGAAATATTTTTTAAAAGGCCAAAATGCCAGCTAGATATAGCACTTGGGTTACTCCAAGTTAAAAGGCAGTGAAGGAGATCTGCAGGAGGGAGGGAAGATGGTGGAAGAGTAGAGAACCTTAGATTCATCTGGTCCCTTGAATTCAGCTAGATATCTATCAAATCATTCTGAATACCTGTGAACTCAACCTGGCATCTAAGAAAAGAATTGCTGCAAGTCTACAAATAGAAAAGTGACCACTTTTTGCAAGGTAGGAGGTGCAGAGAAGTGAATCTGAAGGGATATATTGGAAGATAAACCATAGGGAGAGGGAGTCTTCAGAGCCTGGTTTCCAGAAAGTGATATAGCAATGGAGTCCCAAATTGGAACTTTTAGAATCTGCTCCTGCAAAAGGATATCCCAGCCTGGAAGGTGCTCAGGTGGTGAATCATGGCAGAATCCTAGTTGGGTCAATGGGGTCTCAGGATTCCCAGGGTCACAGAAAGAATGAGGGTTCCAGAGTGTGGCAGAGTTCCCAAGCATCGTATAAGGAAGTAAGCTACAATTAGTGAGCCCTGTAGTGAGCTCCCAGCTAGATGTTGCCATAAAACACAAACCACAGAAAATGGAGAAACTGCTCTCCAAGCAGAGGCCCAGGGAGCAATATGGCCTTCCTCCTTCCCCAGGGAGGAACAAAATGGGTGCATGCAGGATCCAGCAACCATTCCCAGAGCAGGGGCCCAGTGAACAGTGGAGCACAAGATTGGTGCAAGTGTGCACCTCAGGAGTCTGCAGAGTTTGATGCAAACAAAAGTGATTGGTTGCTTTTCCCCAGGGTGCACTGGAGAGTGGGCACTTCATCACTGGAACTGTTCAGGGTGCTCCTATATTTTTTCTATCCTCTAAAGCTACCCAGAAAGTGTTCAGGGAACAAAAGCCACACAGAGGAAACGAAAACAGCTTACACTGAGCCTGGCCCTTTGGTATGGGGTGGTGTAACTCCACTCAGGCAGAGATACCTGAGATCAGTGCAACAGTACCCTCCCTCAGAACACCAGCAAGAATGTCAGAGGAATATCAAGTTTATGAATCACATAGAACTGCAAAACTCCTGTGTTAGGGGAAAATAGTATATAGAATTCAAGGTTTTTTCTCATGATTTTTTAGTCTTTGTTTGAAATTTTCTTTTTCCTCTCCCCCCCTTCCAGTTAGTTTATTTTATCAACTCTTTTTAAAAATCTTTTTTAAAATTTTTCTCTTTACATTTTCATTTTATTGATATATTCTTCATTTTTGGCTTCTTTTCATTGTATTCAATTTTATTTTTCTTTCTTTACGATTTTGAGATCCAGTGTGTGTTAGATTATATCCTCCCCCTGCCTCTTCCCCCCATTTTTTGGTTTCTGATCTTTACAGATTTGTCTAGTGTATACTTTGTTGGGATCGTTGTTGATGTTTTTATTTTTTATTTTGTTATCTCATTCATCTATTCTTCTCGGAGCAAAAATGACTAGAAGAAGAAAGAACAGAAGAAGAAAATGACAAAGAAAGAACCAGAAGTAATACTCTCTGAGATAGATTTAATCAATATGAATATAAGGAAAATGTCACACTTAGAATTCAGAATAACAATTATAGAGTTAGTAGCTGGGCTTGAAAAAAATCATAAAAGACACTAGAGAACCCCTTAATGAAGAAATAAAATCTAATCAGGCCAACATTAAAAATGTTTTCACTGAGATTCAGTCTAAACTGGATGCTCTAACAGCAAGGGTAAATGAGGCAGAAGACTGGGTCAGTGACATAGAAGACAAAACGATGGAATGGGAAAAAAAAGTTGGGGAAAGAGAGGAAAACAACTAATGGACCGTGAAGGGAGATTTCTAGATATCAGCAATACCATAAAGCAAAACAGAAGTGGAATTATTGGGGCCCCAGAGGGAAAAAAAAAGGGAGAGACAGAGAGGGAGAGAAAGTATATTTAAGTATATTATAACTGAGCATTTCCCTAAACTGGGGAAGGAAACAGACATTCAAGTCCTGAAGGCACAGAAAACCCCCTTCAAAATTGATAAAAATAGAATGACACCCAAACATATAATAGTGAAGATTGCAAATTTCAGAGAAAAATAGAAAATCCTAAAAGGAGCTTGAGACAAGAACTCTTTAACCTACAAGGACAGAAACTTTAGTAGCAGACCTATCCACAGAGACCTGGCAGGCCAAAATGGAATGGCATGATATATCCAGGGTACTAAGTGAGAAAAATATGCAGCCGAGAATACTTTATCCCGCAAGGGTATCATTCAAAAATGAAAGGAGAGATAAAAAGCTTCCAGCACAAACAGAAACTAAAAGAATTTGTAATCACTAAACAAGCCTTGCAAGAAATATTAAAGGGGATTCTGTAAGCGAAAAGAGAGCCCAAAAGTAACATAGACCAGAAAGGAACAGAGACGATCTACAGAAAAGGACATTTTATGGATAATATAATGACACTAAATTAATAACTTTCAATAGTTACTCTGAATGTAAATGGGCTAAATGTTCCAATCAAAAAACACAGGGTATCAGATTGGATAAAAAAGCAAGACCCATTGATATGCTATTTGCAAGAGACTCATTTTAGACCCAAAGACACCTCCAGAGTTAAAGTGAGGTGGTGGAGAACAATTTATCATGCTAATGGACATGAAAAGTAAGCTGGGGTGCCAATCCTTATATCAGACAAATTAGATTTTAAACCAAAGACTGTAGTAAGGGATAAGAGGGATACTATATCATAATTAAAGGGTGTATCAAACAAGATCTAACAATTATAAATATATATGCTACTAAGTTGGAGGAAGCTTATATAAACCAGTTAATAGCAAAATTAAAAAATTGATGATAATACATCAATAGTAGGAGACTTTGACATCCCACTCACAGCAATGGACAAATCATCTAAGCAGAAGATCAACAGGGAAGCAAGGCTTTTGAATGACACACTGGACCAGTTGGACTTCACAGATATATTCAGAACATTCCATCCTAAAGCAACAGAATACACATTCTTCTTGAGTTCACATGGAACATTCTCCAGAATAAATCACATTCTGGATCACAAATGGTCTCAACTATTACCAAAAGATCGGTGTTTTCCCCTGCATACTTTCAGACCACAATGCTTTTAAACTTGAATTTAATCATGAGGGAATTTTGAAGGAACTCAAATACTTGGAGGTTAAAGAGCATCCTACTAAAGAGTGAGTGGGTGAACCAGGAAATTAAAGAAGAATTTTAAAAAATTCATGGAAACAAATGAAAATGAAAGCACAACTGTTCAAAACCTTTGGGATGCAGCAAAGGCATTCTTAAGAAGGAAGTACATAGCAACAGAAGCTTTTCTCAAGAAACAAGAAAAATTTCAAACACACAACCTAACCTTACATCTAAAAGACCTGGGGAAAGAACATCAAATAAAGCCTAAACCAAGCAGGCAATGAGAAATAAATATTGGAGCAGAAATCAGTGATATAAGACCTAAAAGAACAGAATAGGTCAATGAAACAAGAAACTGATTCTTTGAAAGAATTAATAAGATTGATAAACACCAAGCCAGATTTATAAAAAAGAATAAAGGACTCAAATTAATAAAATCATGAATCAAAGAGGAGAGGTCGTGACCATCATGAAGTAAAAACAATTATAAGAACATATTATGAGAAGGAAAGAAGAAATACTCATTTTTGTTTCTAAAAATAAACTTTATAATTTAATATATAAAAAATAAAAGATCATTATGCTTTCTAAAGAAAAAAAAGAGAACATATTATGAGCAAATACATGCCAACAAATTAGACAATGTGGAAGAAATGGATGCATTCATAGAAACTTATAAACTGCCAAAACTGCAACAGAAAGAAATAGAAAACCTGAAAACACCCATAACCAGCAAGGAAACTGAAGCAGTAATAAAAAAATTTTCCCAACAAGCAAGGGTCTAGGGCTGGATGGTTTCCCAGAGCACCTCTACCAAACATTTAAAGAAGAACTAAAACCTATTCTTCTGAAGTTGTTTCAAAAATAGAAATGGAGGGAAAACTTCCAAACTCTCTCTATGAGGTCATCACTACCTTGGTCCCAAACTAGATGAAGTCCTCACCAAAAAGAGAATTGCAGACCTTATGAACATGGATGCCAAAACTCTCACCAAGATACTAGCCAATAGGATCCAACAGTACATTAAAAGGATTATTCACCATGACCAAGTGGGATTTATTCCTGGGCTGCAAGTGTAGTTTAAAATCCACAAATCAACCAACATGATACATCACATTAATAAAGGACAAGAAACATGATCCTCTCAATTGATGCATAAAAAGCATTTGGCAAAATGCAGTATCCTTTCTTGATTAAAACTTTCCACAGTGTAGGGATAGAGAGAACATCCCTCAATATCATAAAAATCATGTACAAAAAGCCCACAGATCAAGATAAAAACTACTGCACAGCAGAGAAAATAGTCAACAAAACTAAAAGATAATCTATGTAATGAGACAAGGTATTTGCAAATCACATATCAGATAACAGGCTAGTATCCAAGATCTATAAAGAAGTATTTTACTCCACACCCCAAAAACAAATAATCCAGTGAGGAAATGGGGAGAAGACATGAACAGACATTTCTCCAAAGAAAACATCCAAATGGCCAACAGACACATGAAGAAATGCTCAACATCACTTAGTATCAGGTAAATACAAGTCAAAACCACAATGAGATACCAGCTCACACCAGTGTGAATGACTAAACTAACAGATCAGTAAACAGCAAATATTGGTGAGGATGCAGAGAAAGGGGAACAATGTCCACAATAGCCAAAATGTCCATCTGTAGATAAATGAATAAAGATGTAGAGTATATATACAATGGAATATTATTCAGCCATCCGAAAGGATAAATACTTACCATTTACATAAACACAGATGGACCTGGAGGGTATTATGCTGAGTGAAATAAGTCAATCAGAGAGAGACAATTGTCGTATGGTTTCACTCATACATGGAATATAAGAAACAACACAGAGGATAATAGGGGAAATGAGGGAAAACTGATTGGAAAGTCATCAAAGAGGGAGACAAACCATGAGAAACTCTTAAGAGTTTTAGAAACACACCAAAGTTTGCTGGAGGAGAGGTGGGGGAGATGGCTTAATTGGTTGATGGGCATTAAAGAGGGCATGTGATATGATAATTACTGGATGTTATATGCAACTGATGAATTATTGGATTCTCCATCTGAAACTAAGAAAGTGCTATATGTTAGCTAATTGAATTTATATTTAAAAAAATAAACAAAAGCAGTGATGGAGAAGCAGAGCACAAATATACTTCAGGCTAATAGAGTTTGGGGTTGCATGGAGAAGAATCAAAGCTGTTTGTTGCCCATGGCAGGCCCCATGCCTCTGAAGAGGGAGAGTGGATCAAGGGATGGCCACACACCACAGAACAGGGCCCCTACTCACAGACAATGGCTGCTGGTGTACTTCACCTGGCAGTAGGGCCCCATCCCCACTACCTGCCGAAGTGTTGAGAGATAGATTACCTACAAACCAGTATGGAAATTTAAAATAAGACTAAGAATGTAGAAAGCATTGCCTCAAAGTTGCAAATTTGCACCTCTGAAAGATGAACTGTGCTCTAGCCTTCTGTGCCCAGAACCTCCTGTTGTTCAGTTAGCCACAGCCTGGGCTGCAGCCCAGTGGTCATTTCACTGCAGACCTACTAATGGGCCACCCTACTTGCAGGAAGCAGTCTCCTTGGGTCTAGACCTCTGTGCACTTGCCCCTTAGCCTGGATCCTGCAACCTGGCATTTTTTCCATGGCCTTCCTGACTACTCTGCTTAGTTCTTAATTTTAGTCCCTCTTGTTCAGTTTTAGAATTTACATTTCATTCTTTTTGTAGCTTGAAGTTCCATGCTCAAATCTGAATATTTTTAAGTTCTTTTAATACTGTAATTATGGTTATTTTACAGCCCATGTCTGGTAACTCCATCACCTGATTCCTGAGCTACTTTTCTGCTTTCTACTGACTTTTAGAATTGTTGACATATATTTTCTTGTTTATGTGCCTACTTATATTTCTTTATCATTTCTTTACTTGTAAATTTTAATCTATTATTATTTTAGACTTACAAAAACATCATCATTAGAGTACAAAAACTTCTATATATCCACCACACTGACTTGCCATTTTGCCCCATTTTTTTTCATTATTCTCCCCTTCAATTTTGTGTGTGTATGAATATGTATGAGGTAATTTTATCTTATGAACTTCATCACTTTTGCCTAAACCTTAGAACCTTCATTTTCTTTTATTCAACTTACCTAATTAGCAGAGTTAGTGCTCACTGACAACCTGATCACTCTTACAGACACTTTATTTCAGAGCCTTAAACAAATGTATCAATTTGTGTCTACACAGCTATAACAAAAATGACCAAGAAATGAATGATGGAAAGCATGTCGCAGGATAAATAACTGAGTGTGTGTTTTCACCAATGTCTACATTCAGATGTAGGATTGAGTAGAAGGTCAGAAAAGCTTGTTCATTGATTTTTAAAAATATATTAATTGTGCCTGAATTAAAATATTATAGTTGTGCCTAATAGAATTAAAGTTATGTCTATGCTGATTAATTGAAGAGCCAATAGCTAGATAATTCTGTTTACTTATATTCATTATAGCAAGTTTATTGTGGTCAATTAATTTTTGAGATTGATTTAGATGGTGTGGCCAGGGTAGGTGCTGTAGAGTTCTGTGATCATTAACAAAGAGGAATGTAGCCTAACCAGTGGGAGTAATAATGACAGAGAAGGGGCATCATTCAAGTGTTTCCTGACATGTTTTGTAAGAGAGAACAAATAAAATTTCAATATGCATTCATCTTCATTTTTCTACTAATAAAGAAAATATTGAAATTTGGAAATGTGATTTTTTTCCTGATGTGGTATCCTTCACTGGAGCTTGGCACCTGGGCCTCACAGAGGTTGGCTCCATGTTTCCTTTTACTTTTAACCACATGTAGCTGTAATGGAAACATCCAAGATGAATTGTTAGCATTTAAGAACGATGTGCAAATATATGCATCATATTTGTCCATGTCAAAGTCAAGAAGGAAAGGTTTAGACTATACAGATGAAATATCTTCATTCCAAAGGTATACAACAAATTATCGTATAACAGCAAAATGTATCATTTGTCTTTTAATTTAAATAAGTTTGATTATACCATGATTTTTTGCTTAAAACAGCCTTTGTCAAAACATGTATAGATAATTATTGAAGAAATAAAAATTAACTTCAAAGAATTAGATTTTTAAAATTAAGTTTAATCAAGGAAAGCAATTAGGTCAAAAAACAATTAAATGATCAGTTTAACAGCATTGTTTTGAATTATATTGCAATCTGAATAATCTATGTATTCTCTGTAGACCTCTTTGCTTTTTCCTCTGCCCATCTTCTGGCTGTCCTTTCTCTACCACTATTCCTTCCTTCCCTCAGACTTTCTCTTCCTTCTTCTCTTTCTCATACTGTAATTAGTCACTTAAAATAGCCCATGATCCACAGTAGCAAGGGTGTGTGTGTGTGTGTGTGTGTGTGTGTGTGTGTGTAGGTAGGGGGGTGGCAGAAGGGAAAGACTAAACAAAGGTAAGAAAAAGAATTAAAAAGTAAGTGCTGTGATAATTTGATAATAAAAAATAAAATTTAAGTTTTATATGGTGTTATTAAATTTACTTATTTTTGTCTTCTAAACTTTAAACTAGGCTTGTGACCATGTTCATGTAAGTTTTCCTCAACAACCCATCATTATTTCAAGAATATTTTGGTATGTTACTCTTGCGTGAACTTAAGTTGAATGTTATCGTAGGAAAAATTATTTTTCTAGGCACTAGAAATTAAATAACATATAATTAGCTCTTGTATTAACATGGAAGGGACTGGAGGAGATTATGCTGAGTGAAATGAGTCAAGCAGAGAAACTCAATTATCATATGGTTTCACTTACTCATGGAACATAAGGAATAACATGGAGGACATTAGGGGAAGGAAAAGAAAAGTGAATTGGGGTAAATCAGAGGGGGAGATGAACCATGAGAGACTGTGGACTCTGAGTAACAAACAGGATTTTGGAAGGGAGGGGGGATGAGTGAGCCTGGTGGCGGGTATTAAGGAGGTCACATATTGCATGGAGCACTGGGTGTGGTGCATAAACAATGAATCTTGGAACACTGAAAAAATAAAATATAATTTAAAAATAAATAAATTAAATTAAAAAGAATAAATGACATCAATATGTTAATAAGAATATAGAATATTCTATCAGAATTCTATTCTAATAGAATATTCTATTAGAATTTAATATTCTATTATAGAATTTAATTTTAAATAAATAAACTTAAATCAGTTTGATACACGATTTTGTGGCTCAATGTTATTAAATCAACACAAAGATTATGTGGCGACAGGGGAATGTGGTTGTCATAGAATACTTAGATTTGCAGCAGGACACACAGTCAAATATATAAAGATTTTATGATTTCAATTAAAATTAGCAATGTTTTATGAAAATAATATATGCAAGCTATTAAATACCATTAAAAAAACCTTTAATCAGGGGTGCCTGGGTGGCTCAGTCGTTAAGCATCTACCTTTGGCTCAGGTCATGATCCCAGGGTCCTGGGATGGAGCCCTGCATCAGGTTTCCTGCTCAGCGGGAAGCCTGCTTCTCTCTCTTCCACTCCCCCTGCTTGTGTTCCCTCTCTCGCTGTCTCTGTCTCTCTCTCTGTCAAATAAATAAATAAAATATTAAAAAAAAACAAAAACAACTTTAATCACTTGGTTATTTGCTCTTCTAGGGCAAAGATTTTGTCTGAATCCTCACTCCTATGGCAGTCCTGACACAGGGAAGGACTGCACTAAAGATCATCAAATGGAAGAATATGTGGATGTATATGCTCCTCATATAACATTCTTTAGTGTTCTAATAAAGTAAATTCAATAAATTCAAATTTTGCATTGATCATCAAATCATTTTAGATTACTTAGTGTTGCATTGAGGAAATGGAAAATAATTGCAGAACAGGAAGTCAATCTGTTGCCAAAAGAAGTTACACTAATTCCATATGGAATGTTAAGCATGTTGTCTGGTAATCTGAATGATAATTAAACACAAAAATAAGCAGCAACATGTAAAATTGAGGTTTAGAGAGTGGAATAATACATTTGATATGCTGAAAGAAGTCAAGAAATATACAGCTTTGGAAAGAGAAAATCAAAGTCACCTGTGAAATTTAAAATTTAAAATGCAATTCCTGACCTCTGAAACGATATTTATTCTGTGTTCAATGCCTTCTAGGTGCAATGCCCTTCTATTCTTTCTATTTAAAACAAAACAAAACAAAACAAAACAAAACAACTCTTAATTCAGAAGCTGTAAAATTAAAAAATAATTTTTACACCATAAAATTCAAAAACTACTATAGGCAGTTTAGATAATGTGATTGTAAAGTGATTGTAAAGATAATCACTTTAAAAAAACTAACATACTGGGGGACCTGGGTGGCTCAGCTGGTTGAGTGTCTGTCTTCAGCTCTGGTCATGGTCCCAGAGTACTGGGATTGAGCCCTGTATTGGGCTCTTTGCTCAGCTGGGAGTCTGCTTCTTCTTATCCCTCTGTGATCTCCCTTGATTTTGCTCTCTCTCAAATAAATAAATAAAATATTAAAAGAAAAAAACCAGAACTAACAAACCAAGAAAAAATATTTGCAATTTATAGCACAAAGTGCTCATCTCTAATATATAAAGATCCCTTAGAAAGTAATTAGATGACTAAGAATCCAATAGACAATTCATCAAAGGAGAGGTAATTAAAGACATACAAATGATGAGTACATATACAAATATCTATGAATCAACAAATCAAAACTACTAAAATATCATTTTTGTCAATAAATTGTTATTGTTAAAATCCCAATGTATGATAATTTTTTAACAAGCTACAAAGCAGTAAGCATTCTTATGCTTTACTTACAACGAGAGATTTGGTATTATCTATCAAAAATTAACATGCTAGGGTGCCTGGGTAGCTCAGTGGGTTAAAGCCTCTGCCTTTGGCTTGGGTCATGATCTCAGGGTCCTGGGATTGAGCCCCACATCGGGTCTCTGCTCAGTGGGGAGCCTACTACTCCCTCTCTCTCTGCCTGCCTCTCTGCCTACTTGTAATCTCTGTCAAATAAATAAATACTTTTAAAAAATTTAACATGCCTATATATATTATAAATAAAATAATATAAATAAAATCTTTAAAAAATCAACATAAGCATGTTAAATATATATAATACATAAGTATGTTAATTTTATGTATATATATATATAAAATATGCACATATATACCCAAATTTCCTTCTTCTGAAAATTTATCCTTAGACGTGCATATAGATATTTGTAAAGGTATAAATACAAAATTATGCATTACAGCATTATTTGTAAAAGCAAATGACTATTGACAACCCAGAATTTGTTCAATAGTGGGCTGGTTAGTAAACTGTAAGACAGTCATAAAATGAAATGTCACACATTGGAAAGAAAATGAAGATCTTCTGATATAAAAAGAATGAGAAGTTGTTTTGCAAGTAACTATTAAGGAAAACTAGAGCTAAGTGTTAAACTCTCCCTTTGAAAAAAGAAGAAAATGAAAGGATATTTACATTTGCTTATAAAACTCTGGGAAAAGGGAAGAAAAATATATCAGTAGTATCTTGTAGAAAGACAAATGAAGAAGTTTAGAGTAAATGGTTTTTCTGTATGTATTTTATATTGACTTTTAAACTAAGTGTTGCCTACTAAAATTTTCAATAAAAATAAAAAAATGAGAAGAAAATTAGGATGACTGTTATAGATTGTATTCAATAAATTGAGTACCATAGAGTTTAATATCCTGACTGGAAATGGGCTTTGAATTGTTTTATAATTATCTGGTAGTCAAAAATAAGAAAATAATCCTGTAATCCAAAGAAATTTACAGGATTCACACTTGACAGAACTATTTCTAGTTTAGAAGCAAGAGCAAATCACCTCCCAAAAGTGAGGCATACGGAGAAGGTAATATAATGCAGGGATCAGTCCCCTTAGCAATATTTTTATAGCAGGCACAGGGGTCTTTCTCATCAAATCATCTTGAGGTATATTCAGCAAAAGTAGTTGTTTGGAGAGCTTAAAATTATATGGAATAGCCATGTGGCCCTCCTGTGATCTAATCTAATCTAAGGATAGCTTTTAAGCTTTTAGTTAGAGGAACGAATAGTATACTACCTTTCAGACAATCCTCTATAAGTATGATTTTTTTTTCCACAGTCAAGAGTTTGAAAATTACTCATCACAGCAGGTTCATGATCATCCTCTGACAGAGTGTACTTGTGTACACAAGTCTATGTTGTCATCATCCTATGTGAAAACCAAGGCCACTCACAGGGATGGCTTGGAGAGACTCACTCTATCTTAGATGATTATGTTTTTCAAGACCCTTTCAAGTACATCCATGTTCTCCACCAAGAAATTCTGGTAAGTAGTTTCATCTCTATGGATTGTCTGCATGAATTTTGTTCCACTTGCCATATTGAAGGCTTTGAAGTTGAACCCTCATAAGTACAGACGTTCTTTGCCCTATTTGGCTATTTTGAGTTATTTATTTTTAATAACAGGAAGCTAGTCATTAGACTAGTTTGAACTAGTCTGAGACTGAACCAAGAATGAACCAGCACTGAACTTAAACCTTTTTCTGGAGATGAAATTCAAGTTTAGGACCAAAATTTTAATGGATAAAGAAATGAATGTACCATTGTGGAGAAAATGCTTAACTATCTACATTACAGAAAATACAAAGAAATAATATTATGCAATATTCCAGTGGCATCCAGTCTTCATCTTATATCATTTATGTAATGCTTAATATTAATGCTTGTTTTACTCTCTTGATAAGATATAAAATGGTTTGCTAGTTTCTAGACTCACTAGGTCATACATTTTATTTAATGCATAGGGAATTTTGATCATGCTATTTACTTTAATTGATAGATTTCAGATTCATACATTTGATATTTTTTATCAAAAACTAAGCAGCAGATATGCACGTGCACAGATCCACCAAAGAAATATTATGGCTTTTATAACATTATTCACTTCCTGAATAATTTTTGATTTGTGCTACATATTCATTGCATTATTAGAAGTAACAAGTATTGAGAAATATTTATATACTACTACCTATTCTGATTTCCTCACTTTTTATTACAATTTTGTTTCCTATTATAATCCCCACTCCCCCATCTGGGACTCTGACCCTTTTCCTTATTTGTTCACTCATTAACTAGATATTTATATGGCTGAGGTACTGTTGAAAAGTATAGAGGATTCAGTGATGAAGACAAATGATCAACTTACCTTTAGGGAATGAATAAGTATAAGGTACTAGTACAGACTACAGGAAACCAAATAAGTAAGTAAGGGATAGAGTTTAATGAGAGGTTATTGGAGACTGTTTTAGATCAGTGGTCAAAGAAGGCCTCTTTAGAAAAGTGATGTTTAAATAGGGAACTCAAAGAAATATGAGCAAGTCATAACAAGATTTGGGAAGAAAACATTCCAGACAAAGAGAACAGCAAGTGCCAAAAAGTTAAGAAAGGAGGTTGGTGTTTTCAGATATAGGAAGTCAGGAAGTGTAGATGGAAGGGTGTTAAACTCTCCCAGAGTTAAGGTTTGTACAACATGATAAGGAATTACATGGTCTGACTAACATAATTAAAATATTATTCTTGGGGCACCTGGGTTATTTAGTGGGTTAAGCATCTGCCTTCAGATCAGGATACCAGAGTCCTGGGATTGAGTTTCCACTGGGCTCCCTGCTTAGTGGGGAATCTGCTTCTCCCTTTACCCCTCAACCAGCTTGTGTGTGTGCTCTCCCTCTCTCTCTTTCAAACAAACAAACAAACAAACAAATAAACAAATAAATAATAAAATCTTTAAAAAATATTATTCAGAATGAATAATAATTCATTCAGAATAATATCAGAATTAACTATAATGGGCTAGTGGTTACAGAGGAAGACCAATTAGAAGATCATTACAGTTATATATAGGTAATACATTGTGGGGGGATTTCACTCTATTGTAACAGCAGGAAAAGTGGTAAAAATATTCTGACTGAGAGGTATAGTTGACTCTTAAACAATGCTTAGTTAGGGGTTGGTCCCTTTGCAGTCAAAAATCCATATATAACTTTTGACTCTCAAAAACTTAACTACTAATAGCCTCCTGTTTACTGGAAGCTTTATGGGTAACATAAACAGTTGATCAAGACTTATTTTGTATATGTATTATATACTGTATTATTTTAATAAAGGAAGCTAGAAAAATGTCATTAAAAATCATAAGGAAGAGAAAATACATTTATAGTACTCTATTTATCAAAAAACCCAAAACAAAACACCTGCATGTAAGTGGACCTGCACAGTTCAAACCCATGTTATTCAAGGGTCAACTGGTATTTTGGATATAGAGCAGGCAAGTGGGTTGACTTCCCAGTAGATTGCATGTGGGATATAGGAGAATTAGAAGAATCCAGAGTAACCCAAATGCCTGAGCAACAAGAAGATAAAATTGGTATTAATTGAAATGTGAACTAAAAGTGAAGCACTCTTTTGGAAATTAAATATCTTATTTTAGACATGTTCTGCATGAAAATGTTTGTTAGTTTTGCTATAAGTTCTTCAATTAATTTTTTACAGAGAGCTCTGGTTTTCTTTTTCCTATTAAATATCACTTTCCTTTTTTATTCACTTTTGTGTTTTATTATCTAATTTTTAATACCTATCGAGATTTAATTTGCTCTTCTTTATCTAGTTTCTCAAAGTTTAATCTGAGATGATCACTGATTTTAAAAATTTATATTCCGGGGCAATGGGCAAGATGGCGGAGAAGTAAGAGATCCTGCAGCAACCGGTCCCCAAAAGTGAGCTGGAAATCTACCAGAACACGCTGAACACCCATGAAATCACCCTGAGGAGCAAGATTTCTCGCTCCTGGATCTCTCCGAGAGCAGAAGACAGCAGTGGAG
>CM052797.1:22181583-22191692 GCA_028533885.1 Nasua narica | reverse complement strand
AAATCGGAGGGGGTGTTGAACCAGGAGAGAATGTGGACTCTGAGCAACAAACTGAGGGTTTTGGAGGGGAGGGGGTGGGGGGGGTTAGCCTGGTGGTGGGTATCGAGAGGGGCACGTACTGCATGGAGCACTGGGTGTGGTGCATGAACAATCAATCTTGTAACACTGAAAAATTAAAATAAATTTGGGAAAAAAAAATTTATATTCCATAAAATATAGGTACACATTACTACATATATTTTTCAAGAATTGAGACAAAATTATAATCATTAAATACATTAAAATAACTATAAAGTGTGAGAGTGAAATTAGAAGATTAATGAGAATAAGTGAGAGAATAACTCAATTTTTAAAAAGGGGGACAAAGATCAATGAGATCAAATTTTTGTGTTCAAGAAATAAACTATTCAGTAAAACTGACAGTTATGATCAAAACAAAGATATTTAAAAGTTATTATGAGGGGTACCTGGGTGGCTAAGTTAGTTAAGTGTCTGCCTTTTTTTAACATCTTAATTTTATTTAACAAGATTCATTTTTTATCCACCACACCCAATGCTCCATGCAATACATGCCATCCTTAATGCCCACTACCAGGCTCATCCATCCCCCCAATCCCTCCTTTCAAAAACCCTCAGTTTGTTTCTCAGAGTCCACAGTCTCTCATGGTTCATCTCCCCCTCTGACTTCCCCCAATTCACTTTTCCTTTCCTTCTCCTAATGTCCTCCATGTTATTCCTTATGTTCCACAAGTAAGTGAAACCATATGGTAATTTAGTTTCTCTACTTGACTTATTTCACTCAGCATAATCTCCTCTACACCCACCCATGTTGATACAAAGGTTGGGTATTCATACTTTCTGATGGCTGTGTGATATTCCATTGTGTATATGGATCACATCTTCTTTATCCATTCATCTGCTGAAGGGCATCTGCCTTCTGCTCAGGTCATAATCCCATGGTCCTGGGATCAAGCCCACATCAGGATCCCTGGTAAGCAGGGAGCCTACTTCTCCCTCTCCCTCTGCCTGCCGCTCCCCTTTCTTGTACTGTCTCTCTGTCAAATAAATAAAATCCTAACCAAAAAAAAAAAGGTTATAATGAGAAGAGTAGTTTAACCGTCTTTAGAAAAGAACGTTCTTTCATATCATCTTTAAAATTCACTCATTTTAATTTTCATCATCAAATGTTTATTGAGAATTTACCATGGATTAGAAACTGCTGTTAACAAAATGGAGGTAATGGTATTATTTTTGTCAGTATTTACTCCCTCTTCCTGAAAGAGCATTCTACATCTCTGCTCAGTTCTCTTGTTCTTTCTGTCAAGAGGGTGATATATCCCAAGTAGGCTTTTCCTTCAAATCTGAGTCCAAGAATAGGCAGACATGTGGGTCAGGATCACAACCTCCAACAGATCACAGCCAGCATGTAGTGTGACTAAAAAATAAACTTTGTTAGTGTAAGCCAAAATCCACTATCACTACCAATGACAAAACGACCTCACCTTATTTTCCAATATAGATACTAAACTGTAATTTTCCCTTTAATAATCCTTTGGTCGTGTACCAATCAGGGTTCGATCAGAGAAGCAGAGCCACTAAGAAATACATGCACAAAACAGGTGTGTGTGTGTGTGTGTGTGTTTAAATTTTTAAATACTTGGGGATATTTTTAGCTACCTAATTTAATCTTTTTTGATTTAATCTCCCTCTCCCTTCTCTTTCTTTTGCTTTCTTTCTTTCTTTTGCTTTCTTTCTTTCTTTCCTTCCTTCCTTCCTTCCTTCCTTCCTTCCTTCCTTCCTTCCTCCCTCCCTCCCTCCCTCCCTGCCTCCCTCTCTCCCTTCTTTTCTTCTTTCTTCCTTCCTTCCTTCCTTCCTTCCTTCCTTCCTTCCTTCCTTCCTTCCTTCCTTTCTTTCTTCTTTCCTTCTTCTTCTCTCTCTTCCTTTTCTGTCTTTATGTATCTAGGCATGATTTCCTATGTTTATATACTGCTAGAGAGCCAGTAGTCTTCTTGGATGTGTAGATCAATTTTTAAAATTAAATTTGGAAAAATGTCAGCCATCACTTTGCCAAATACTATTTTCAAATCCATTTGTAGTCTATTTTCATTTTAGGATTCCATTTACATGTGTGCTTTACTGTTTCTGTTGCCCTAAATATTCCTGGGAGCTGCTCATTTTTGGAATCTCTTTTTCTTCAGAATACAAAGTTTTTATTTATCTCCTTTCAAATTTACTGACTCTTTCTTTTGAGATCTTCAATCTATGTTTAAATCCATCTAGTAGATTTTTTAAAATTTCAAATATTATCTTCTTTTAGTTTTATAAAGTTTCATGTGGTTCTTTTCTATAATTCCTGTTTATTTTTGAGAGTCTCTATTTGCTCATTCATTAGTTTTTCTATTTTTAAATTTTTTAAAAAAGATTTTATTTATTTATTTGAGAGAGAGAGAGAGAGTGTGCATGAGTGGGGGGAGGGGCAGAGGGAGAAGGATAAGAAGACTCCCTGCTTAGTGGGGAGCCCCACATGAGGCTTGATCCCGGGACACTGAGATCATGACCTGAACCAAAGTCAAATGCTTAACCAACTGAGCCACCCAGGCATCCCTCTTATTTTTAAAAATAGTATTAATATAGCTGCTCTAATGTCGTTGCTAAATCTAACATCTGGGCCATCTTTCTGATAATTTCTACTGACTGATTCTTTTGATTTTCTTT
Organism: Nasua narica; assembly: GCA_028533885.1. Lineage (NCBI taxonomy): Eukaryota > Metazoa > Chordata > Mammalia > Carnivora > Procyonidae > Nasua > Nasua narica. The sequence continues at coordinate 22,188,977 of CM052797.1, read as the reverse complement.
TTTTTACTATGGACCACATTTTTCCATTTGTTACATTTCTAGTAATTTTGGAATTTTGAAAGATATATGTAGAGACTCTATTTTTTTAAAAAAATAGTATCCTCTCAAGAACTTAATTGTTAACCTGGAAGGCAATTAATGATTGGCTGGTTCCTCTGAACTTTCATTGGCTTTGTTTTGTGTTGTGTTAAGGAAAACCTATATAAAGACCAATTTATTTCTCAAATCCTCCTTTCTTGGTGGGATTCATCCTCCAAATGATCTCCTTTGTGGTTTTGTCACTACTTGGTTTTACATTTGATTGGCCGGCTCCAATATCTTCTTCCATTTCTAAATCTCTGGCATTGCTCCTTCTCTCTCAATATCAGAGTAACTGCTCTCAGGAAATTTTAAAGTATTTTGTGTGGCCAAGTTCACAGTCAAAGACTCATGGTAGATCCCCACACAGATTCCCCCTACCACACAGATAATGTACCCCTTCACTGCTGTGCTTGGTATTTGCCCTGAATTCTGATCTATACATCCTTCACTCAACATTACAATCGTGCTATGACCAGATTTCAGTTTTTGAACCAGATTCAGGAAAGCGCAGACAGAGAACCATGGCAATCATGGGCTCACATCTAAAGCACACTCATATATTTTTTCTGGTTTTCTGGTTGTTTTCTGTAGAGTAAGTCTACTACAAGTTACTTCATTATATATAGTAGTGGAAGCCTTGATCATTACCTCTGAAAATATTGGTTTTTTCCCCCACTCTCTCTCTCATCTTCTTGTAGACTGGCAATTACATATATGTTAGAAATTTACACCATATCTTTTTTTTTTCTTTACTTCCTCGCCTCTTAAAAAAATTATTTATTTATTTTAGAGACAGAGTGTGTTTGAGCTAGAGGAGGAGCAGAGATAGGGGGAGACAAGAAGACTCCCCACTGAGTGAGGAGTCTGATGCAGAACTAGATCATGACCTGAACCAAAACCAAGAGTCAGATGCTTAACTGACTGAACCACCAGGTGCCTTGTATTTCCTGTCCTTTTGTCCTCTTTTTTTTTTCAATGAATATGATACCTGATGACTTCTCTTTTGGGTCACCAACTCTTTCTTCAGTTTTGTCTGGTTAGCTATTAAGTCTTGATGAAATTTTTATTTACTTATTTAATTTTTTTCAGTTCTAGAATTTCCATTTTATTCTTTTCCATCAATTTCTATATTTTAGTGGAAAAGGATCTCCATTTTGTTCTCTCTTGGTCTCCCTTTTAAAGAAAATATATTTACCAGGTTTTTTTTTTTTTTAATCTGTTTTAACTGAAAACTTTACTATCTGGATCATATGTAGATTTGTTTATGTTGTCTATTTTCTTCTTGGCCTTATTTATTTCTGTGCCTAGTTAATTTTTATTGAATGTTGGAAATTATGTGTGAAAAATTGTAGATGTTCAGAATAATAACTTCCCAGGAGATCTATTTTAGCTTTTGGCAGGCAATTTTCCTCAATCTTTTCATGGTTAAGTTGATACTTAGGGGTAAGATTTATGTGATTTCAAGAGAAACCAGAGTGTAGTTTGGTTGATTCTAGACTGTTGTCATTGTAGAATTTGATTATTTTAGTTTTTTCTAATCTAAGTTATAACTCTTGGGAGTTAATAAAGCTTTCTCTGCCTCAGCAGACTCTGACCTCCAATTCTGTGTATCTAGCACTGGAGATCTGCTAAACAAATCTTCCCTTCTTAAAAATCTCCTTTCCCTTTCACTTCCCTTTTCAGGGGAATCTCTTTGAAGTCTGATAGCTTTAATGGTCTCTGTTTTAGAGCTGACTGATCTAGGTTATTATTTTTTTCTGGACAAGATTTCCCCTTTAATTGGTAGATGCATGTATGCATGTTTTATTTCTCTTGAATAATGCCTTTACGTGCTTATTCTGCTTCATATTTAATTTTCATCTAGGGTGACCCTAATTATGAGTATTCAGTCTTAAATCTCTCATATTCATAATCATTAAATCTTTTAAAATTCTATTCATTTATACTTCATTAACTTACTTTTCACACTTTTAATATCTATGCTTTCCATAAAGGGGCAGATAATCAGTATTTTAGGCTTTGTGGCATATTTGATGTCTGTCACATAATCTGCTTTGTTTTTGTTTTTATAAACCACTTGAGACCTTAATTTTCTATGGGCCATATGTGCTGACCATGATGTTTTCAGCAATGACTTTTTTTTTTTTTTTTTGCATATGCATTTGTCAGTTTCATTTTCCTTTATAAAGAAAGTTCAGGGAAGGGCAAAAAAAAAAAAAAAGAAAAACTAGGAAGATATGAAATATGAGTTGGCAGAGCTCATTAAAGAAGGTTAAGAAAGAAACTGAACTTATTTTAGGCTATTTCCAGGGTACAGCATTTTGGAGAAGAAACAAGACCATGTTGCAGTCTAGCAAGAATTTTCCTGATAACATAGGGTTTTCTTTCTTTCTCTTTCTTTCTTTCTTTCTTTCTTTCTTTCTTCCTTCCTTCCTTCCTTCCTTCCTTCCTTCCTTCCTTCCTTCCTTCCTTCCTTCCTTCCTTCCTTCTCTTTCCTTCTTTTCTTCTTTTTCTGTGAGTTTGTATAGTCTATTTCCTCCCAACCAATAGAAATTTACAACTACAATACTGATCAGATTAAGGTTTCTTTTCTTTCCTTCTACTAGAAAGCCATGCTATTGACAAAGCTTTCTCTGTGTTTCACCATTAAGTTTCTCTTCTACTTCCTGGAACCAAACCAGGCCCAAGAGAGGTTTTGCTGGCAGCCTCTGCTTCCATCCCAGCGGGCACACCACCTGAACTTAGCTGTTTGATCATCATTATTGAGACAAGCACTGAATATACATTCTTCCTACTGCTTCCCTCTACACATGCTTATGCCTGACTGCCTTTGCTTCTGGTGGCCCTCTATCACATTCAGTGGTTTTCAGGAGTAGTACCTTCATTGAAGTTATCGTTTGTGACTCTGTTTCTTGTTCTCCTTATTTCTTTTGAGGAATTTCCAGAAAAAAGAAAGAAAAACTTCTTTATGTTGCCATCTTCAATCTGGAACACCCCTTAACCACTTACCCTAACTCATTTTATTATTTTCCACAGAAGGTCTCATCCTTCTATTTCCTGGGAGGGCGAATTCTGCTAATAGCCTCTGTTCTACTTTCTATGATGGTTCATTTCCTTGAGGGGTTCATGACTAACTCATTTTGCGTGGGGCCAACAGTTGTTTTCCTTGAGTTTGTGCAAGTTTTCTTACAATTTTGATTTGATTGTGCCAGAACTCTAGATGACCAACTGGTTAAACCACAGGATTAGGCCAGTTTCTTGCTTTGTAATTCCTGTGCTACCTCAATACCATAAATCTGGGCTCAATATGCTTTGTAGGTTTATTATTGAACTTATTGCTGATAATTTCCCCCCAAGCCGTAGGAAGATGGAATACTTTCACTGGTGTTTTATTCTGTTGGAAGTGGGAATTTCTAGTTTTCTTTGAGGTTTCTGGGTATAAAATATCTGATTCTGGGCTATTCTGTTTGCACTACTAAGAAAGGTAGGAGAGGGAAAAATTGATATTCAAGCAGAACTTTAATCAAACTAATTTTTTAAGAATTTAAATTCAATTAATTAACAAACAGGGTATTGTTAGTTTCAGAGGTAGAATTCAGTGATTCATCAGTCCTATATAATACCCAGTGCTTATTATATCATGTGAACTCTAATGTCCATCACCCAATTATGCCATCTCCCTTTGGAAACTGAGATTTGGAAATCTCAGTTTGTTTTCTACAGTTAAGTATGTCATGGTTTGTCTCCCTCTCTGATTTTACCCTGTTTTATTTGTCTCTCCCTTCCCTTATGATCCTGTATTTTGTTTCTTAAATTCCACATATGAATGAGATCATGTGATAATCATTTTTCTTTGATTGACTTATTTCACTAGGATAATACCCTCTAGTTGCATCCATATCGTTGCAAATATCAAGATTTCTTTTTTTTGATGACTGAATAGTAATCTATTATCTATCTCTATCATCTATCTATTTATCTATCATCTATCTAATCTATCATCTACCTATTATCTATCTATCTATCTATCTATCTATCTATCTATCTATCATCTATCATCATCATCATCATCTATCTATTTACCTATATTCATCTGTTAATGAACATCATGGCTCTTTCCATAGTCTGGCTATTGTGGACATTGCTGCTATAAACATTGGGATGCTATTGCTCCTTCAAATCACTACATTTATATCTTTGGGGTAAATGCATAGCAGTGTTGTTGCTGGGTCATACAATAGCTCTATTTTTAACTTTTTAATGACGCCCCAAACTGTTTTCCAGAGTGTCTATACCAGTTTGCATTCCCACTAACAATGTAAGACAGTTCCTTCACATCCTCACCAACGTCTATCATTTCCTGACTAGTTAATGTTAGCCATTTTGACCAGTGTGAGGTGGTATCTCATAATGGTTTTGATTTGTATTTCCTTGATGCTGAGTGATGTTGAGAAGTTTGTCATGTGTCTGTTGGCCATTTGGATGCCTTCTTTGGAGAAATATTGGTTCATGTCTTCTGCCCATTTCTTGACGAAATTTTTTGTTTTTTGGGTATTGAGTTTGATAAATTCTTTATAGGTCTTGCATTCTAGCCCTTTATTCGATATAACATTTGCAAATATCTTCTCCTATTCTGTTGGTTCTCTTTTACTTTTGTCCACTGTTTCCTTTGCTGTGCAAAAGCTTTTAATCTTGATAAAGTTCCAATAGTTCATGTTTGCTTTTCTTTCTCTTACCTTTGGAGACATGTCTAGCAAGAACTAGCTGTGATTGGGGTCTAAGAGTTTGCTTCCTGTGTTCTTTAGGATTTTAATGGATTCCTGTCTCACATTTACATCTTTTTACTTTTTATATCTTGAATTTATATTTGCACACGGTATAAGAAAATGGTCATTTCATTCTTCTGCACGTGGCTGTCCAATTTTCCCAACATGATTTGTGGAAGAGCCTTTTTTTCCACTAGATATTCCTTCATGCTTTGTAGAACATTCGTTGACCATAGAGTTAAGGGTCCATTTCTGGGTTCTTTATTATGTTCCATTGATCTATGTCTGTTTTGTGCCCTTACCCTACTGCCTTAATTGTTACAGCTTTGTAACAGAGCTTAAAGTATGAAATTGTGATGCCACCAGCTTTGGTTTTCTTTTTCAACATTCCTCTGGCTATTTGGGGCCTTTTCTGGTTCCATACAAATTTTAGGATTATTTATTCCAACTCTGAAAAATGTCAATGATATTTTGATAGAGATTGCATTGAATGTGTAGGTTGCTCTGGGTAGCACAGACATTTTTTTAAAGGTTTTATTTATTTATTTGAGAGAGAGAATGAGAGAGCATGAGAGGAGAGAAAGTCAGAGGGAGAAGCGGACTCCTCATTGAGCTGGGAACCCGATGTGGGACTTGATCCCGAGATTCCAGGATCATGACCTGAGCTGAAGGCAGTCGTTTAACCAACTGAGCCACTCAGGCACCCTAGCACAGACATTTTAACAATATTTGTTCTTCCATTACATAAGTATAGAATGTTTTTCCATTTCTTTGTGTCTTCTTCAATTTTTTCATAAGTACTCTCTGGTTTTCAGAGTACAGATCCTTTACCTCATAAGTTACATTTATTCCTAAGTATCTTATGGTTTGGGGTGTAATTGTAAATGGGATCAATTATTTAATTTCACTTTTTTCTGTCTCACTGTTAGTGGATAGAAATGTAACTGATTTCCTTGCATTGATTTTATATCTTGCTGCCACATTGCTGAATTCCTGTATGAGTTCTAGCAATTTTAGTGTGGAGTCTTGATTTTTCCACTTAGAGAATTATGACTGCAAATCTGCAAAGAGTGAGAGTTTGACTTCTTCTCTGCCAAATTGAACGTCATTTATTTCTTTTTGTGGTCTGATTGCTCAGGCTAGGACTTCTAGTACTATGCTAAAATATAGTGGTGAGAGTGGACACCTCTGCTGTATTCTTGACTTTGGGGAAAAGCTCTCAGGTTTTCCCTATTGAGAATGATATTCACTGTGGGCTTTTTGTACATGGCTTTTATGATATTGAGTTATGTTCCCTGTATCTGCACATTGTGAAGAGTTTTAATCAAGAAATGATGCTATATTTTGTCAAATCCTTTCCCTGCATCTGTTGAGGGGATGATATGGTTCTTCTCCTTTCTTTTATTAACATAGTGTATCACATTGAATGATTTGTAGATATTGAACCCCCCCTTGCAGTCCAGTAATAAATTCCACTTTGTTGTTGTGAATAATCTTTTTAATGTACTGTTGGATCCTATTGGCTAGTATCTCAGTGAGAATTTTGGCATCTATATTCATAAGGGATATTGGTCTATAATTATCCTTTTTAGCAGGGTCTTTGGATTTGGGACCAACATAATGCTGGCCTCATAGAAAGAGTTTGGAAGTTTTCCTTTCATTTCTATTTTTTGGAACAGCTTCAGAAGAACAGGTATTAGTTCTTCTTTAAATGTTTGTAGAATTCCCTTAGGAAGTCATCCAGTACTGTACTTTTGTTTATTGGTAGATTTTTGATTACTGCTTCATTTTCCTTGCTGGCTATGGGTCTGTACAGGTTTTTTATTTTTTTTTGTTTCAATTTTGTTAGTTTACATGTTTCTAGGAATGCATCCATTTCTTCCAGATTGCCTAATTTTTTGCCATATAGTTGCTCAACGTATGTTTTTTTAATTGTTTGCATTTATTTGGGTTGTGCTCTCACCTTTCATTCATGATTTTATTCATTTGTGTCCTTTCTCTGTTCTTTTTGATAAATCTGCTAAGGTTTATCAATTTTATTAACTCTTTTTCCCCCAAAATATGTTTATTTTATTTTTTCAGTGTTACAGATTGATTGTTCATGCACCACACCCAGTGTTCCATGCAATATGTGCCCTTCTCAATACCCATCACCGGGCTCGCCCTACCCCCCGCCCCCCCTCCCTTCCAAACCACTCAGTTTGTTGCTCAGAGTCCACAGTCTCTCCTGGTTCATCGTCCCCTCTGATTTCCCCGCATTCATCCTTCCCTTCCTTCTCACAATGCCCTCCGTGATTTTCTTTATACTCCACATGTAAGTGAGACCATAAAATAATTGACTCTCTCCACTTGACTTATTTCACTCCTCATAATCTCTTCTAGTCCTGTCCATGTTGATACAAAAGTTGGATATTCATCCTTTCTGATGGAGGCATAATATTCCATTGTATAAATGTACCACATCTTCCTTATCCACTCATCTGTTGAAGGGCATTTTGGTTCTTTCCACAGTTTGGTGATTGTGGCCATTGCTACTATGAACATTGG
>CM052797.1:22146537-22172539 GCA_028533885.1 Nasua narica | reverse complement strand
ATATTATGCCTCCATCAGAAAGGATGAATATCCAACTTTTGTATCAACATGGACAGGACTAGAAGAGATTATGCAGAGTGAAATAAGTCAAGCAGAGAGAGTCAATTATCTTATGGTCTCACTTACGTGTGGAGTATAAAGAAAATCATGGAGGGCATCGTGAGAAGGAAGGGAAGGGCGAATGGGGGGAAATCGGAGGAGGTGATGAACTAGGAGAGACTGTGGACTCTGAGCAACAAACTGAGGGTTTTGGAGGGGTGGGGGGGGCGAGCCTGGTGATGGGTATTAAGAAGGGCACGTGTTGCATGGAGCGCTGGGTGTGGTGCATGAACAATCAATCTTGTAACACTGAAAAATTAAAATAAACATATTTGGGAAGAAAAAAATGGCAGGTCCTTCACAGTCTTCAGGACAAAGCAAGCCAAGATTCAGCATGGCCTTCACGGCATGGCCTTCACAGCAAGGCAAACTCAGTCCATATACTGGCACCCAATGTAGTCTAGAATGTGATGGGAAAGTTGGGGAAAGACTGGCCTCCCTCCTACAGGGCCTTTATGGCAGGGTGGTGATCATAGTGATTTTGTTCAAGGGACACTTCAGGTCACTTTGATATCAGGAATCCCTGACATATTCTGTGTTTGGGATGCCACTTGGGAGTCAGGAGGTATTTTCTTGGTAATAGACAGTCTCTACTTTTCTAGGAGCATGGAGCTTCTACTTTAGTCCCCAAGGATTCTCCCTTAGGATGCCTTTTAATCCACTGGAAACAATTTTGGTTGTATGATTTAAGGAAATGAAAAAAACCTGATTTTTTTTTTTTGTAACAGTGTATGGCCTCTGTACTCCTTAGGGGATAAGGAAAAATGGCCCACTAATAGGACATTAAGCTTCAATATGATCTATCAGTTAGATCTCTTTGCAAGAAAGAGGGCAAATGGATAGACCCTATATTCAAATCTTCACATCTCTAGATTAGGACCTCAACCTAAAGGCCTCTTGCAGAATGTGTTTGCTTGAATGTATTTGGCTCTTAAACCCCTCCTAATATATTGGGTGATGATTATCTAAATAGACCCCCTCTGGGTAAAACCCAGGTTGCTATGTTTCATAGGCAATCCCTGATGAAGGGAGTGCTCTCTCACTCTTCCTAATAGACTCAGGTTACTCTAGCTGTGTGTGGGGGCTTCTCTTTCATTAATTTCCCAGTTAATAGCTGTAATTGGACCCAAATGACTGTTTAGTCTGCCTCAGGATGGAGCTGAAACTACGTTTGTTTTGGGGAAGTTTCTTGTTTTCTCTGGTCTAACATGGACAGCTTATTTCTACTCTGGTGAAAAAAAAAAACAAGCTCTCTTCTCAACTGTCTGAGCTGACAAGTTTAGAACATGGAGCCTTTTTTCTCTGCCTTCTACTGGCACACATTTTCTGCCTTCCACTCCCCCTCCTATTTCTGCACCACGTAGGTATGGCTTACACAGCTGGCTTCTATACCATCTGGATGCTTCCAGCACCATTTGCTCCTCCTTCTACCTTCACTGTCCAGGAGCAAAGAGCACTCATTGGACTTAAGTAATTCACTTCAGATTTCCCCAACAGTGTCCCAAGTAAAAATTGACAATGGGGAACAAATTGATTGACTTTTAAGTGGACACAAGTGGAACACAATTCAGTATTTAAATTTAAGTTTGTTGGTTTAATTAAGATAGTCTTATCTTTAGAGTTATGAACATTAAATAGGAAACTTTCCCTTATCTAGGTTGACTAAAGGTCAAATAAGCTTATATTATCTCTGTTGCAATTTGTCAGCAAAAAGATGACTTAAAATGATGGTTAGTTTTGTCTGTCTCAAAATTTTCATGGGTCATTGTTAAGAGAGATTTCAAAGTCTCTGGTAACCTAAAACTTTAAAGTTTTCTTGGATGATAAATTGGATTGAATTAATTGAACATCAAAAAGAAGAAAAAGGGCACAAATAAATAAGCTCATGAATGAAAGAGGAGAGATCACAACCAACATGAAGGAAATACAAACAATTAAAAGACGTATTATGAACAATTATATGCCAACAAATTAGACAATCTGGAAGAAATGGGTGCATTCCTAAAAACTTATAAACTACTAAAACTGAAACAGAAATAGAAAACCTGAACAGACCCATAACTAGCAAGGAAACTGAAGCAGTAATCAAAAATCTCCCAACAAACAAGAGTCCAGGGCCAGATGGCTTCCCAGTGGACTTCTACTAAATATTTAAAGAACTAATACCTATTCTGAAGCTGTTTCAAATGGAGGGAAAATTTCCAAACTTGTTCTGTGAGGCCAGCATTACCTTGATCTCAAAGCCAGGGAAAGACACCACCAAAAAGGAGAATTAAAGACCAATATCCCTGATTAAAATATATGTCAAAATTCTCACCAACATATTAGCTAATAGGATCCAACAGTACATTAAAAGGATTATTCACCACAACCAAGTGGGATTTATTCCTGGGCTACAAGGGCGGTTCAACATTTGCAAATCAATCAACGTGAAAAATCACACTAACTAAAGAAAGGACAAGAATGATATGATGTTCTCAATTGATGCAGAAAAAGCATTTGGCAAAATGCAATATCTTTTCTTGATTAAAACTCTCCAAGGGGCGCCTGGGTGGCTCAGTGGGTTAAAGCCTCTGCCTTCGGCTCAGGTCATGATCTCAGGGTCCTGGGATCAAGCCCCGCATTGGGCTCTCTGCTCAGCAGGAAGCCTGCTTACCCCCTTCTCTCTGCCTACTTGTGATCTCTCTCTCTCTCTCTGTCAAATAAATAAATAAATAAAATCTTAAAAAAAAAAAACTCTCCACAGTGTAGGGATAGAGGGAACATACCTCAAACTCATAAAAACCAACTACAAAAAGGCCACGGTGAATATCATTCTCAATGGGGAGAAACTGAGAACAAGACAGGGATATCCACTCACCACTATTGTTTAACATAGCACTAGAAGTCCTAGCCTCAGCAATCAGACAAAAAGAAACAAAGTGTATTCAAATTAGCAAAGAAGAAATCAAACTCTTACTCTTCATAGATGGCATGACACCTCAGGTGGAAAATACAAAGACTCCACCCCAAAACTGTTAGAACTCATATAGGAATTCATCAAAGTGATAGGATATAAAATCATTGTACATAAATCAGTTGCATTTCTATACACAAAGAATGAGACAGAAGAAAGAGAAAATAAGAAAAAAAAATACAATTGCACCCAAACCCATAAGATACTTAGGAATAAATCTAATCAGAGAATTAAAGGCTCTGTACTCTAAAAACTACAGAACACTTATGAAAGTAATGGAAGAATTCACAAAGATATGAAAAAAACATTCCATGCTCATGGATTGGAACAATAAATATTGTTAAAATGCATATGTACCCAGAGCAAACTACACATGCAATGCAATCTCTATCAAAATACCACCAGCTTTTTATCACTCTTATTTTGAACAACAACCTACCTGGATAAAGTTTTCTTAGCTGCATATTTTTTCTCATTTAGTTTCCTGAATATATTATGCCAGTCCTTTCTGGTCTGCCAGGTCTCCATAGATAGGTCTGTTGCCAACCTAATGTTTCTACATTCTTGTATGTTACCACTTCACACCAGTCAGAATAGCTAAAATTAACAAATCAGGAAATGCCAGATGTAGGTGAGAATACAGAGGAAAGGGGATCCCTCCTACACTATTGGAGAGAATGCAAGCTGGTGCAGCCACCTTGGAAAATAGTATGGAGGTTCCTCAAAAAGTTGAAAATAGAGCCAGCAATTACACTACTGAGCATTTACCCCAATATACAAATGTAGTGATCTAAAGAGGCACAGGCACCCCAGTGTTTATAGCAGCAATGTCCACAATATCCAAACTATGGACAGAGCCAAGATGTCCATTGACAGATGAATGGATAAGAAGTAGTATATATACACAATGGAATATTACTCAGCCATCAGAAAGAATGAACACTTAACATCTACATCAAAGTGGATGGAACTGAAGGGTATATTTAGTGAAATATGTCAGTCCCAGAAAGACAAGTATCATATGGTTTTACTCATATGAAGAATATAAGAAACAGTGCAGGGGGGGAATGGAAGGGGAAGAAATCAGAGAGGGAGACAAACCATGAGACACTCTTAACTATGGGAAATAAACTGGGTTGTTGGAGAGAGGTGGGTGGGGATATGGTGTAACTGGGTGATGAGCATTAAGGAGGGCACATGATGTGATGAGCATTGGGTATAACAACTGATGAATTATAACAACTGATGAACTCTACATCTGAAAGTAATGATGTTCCACATGTTGGCTAATTGAATTAAAAAAATAAAATAAAATGAGGGTTCTCATAGAGAGAAAATATATTTTAATAACACTTTTTAAAAGGTATTAGATCTTAAGCACTCAAGACCCAATACACTGGGTTTATAACTTGTTCCAACCATTATCTTATATTTTTTCTTTTGTTTCCATAAAGGTGTCTCTTATTAATTGCCTAATTGCTTGCTAAACAAAAGAGTAGATGATAGCTAACATCACATGCTATACAACTAAGGCCTTAAATGACTCTCAAAATGGCATTAGATATTTTAACTGCTGCACTAGGTGGAACATGTGCTATCATAAAAGCAGAATTTTGTGAATATATCCCAGAGATCACAAAAATGTAACAGGATTGCTAAAAGATATAAATACTCAAAATAGCACTTTAAAAGATCTCTCTCTTTCCTTTAGTGATCAGTTAAACTCCTGGACTGGAGGAAGATTTTGGTCAACTACCAATACTGTTTTTACTGAAATTCTCCTTCTCATTATAATATTAACCTTCTTTTGTCTTTTCCCATGTCTTCCTGTCTGGTGGCAGAACTCCCTCATTGTCATAACTTCTAGCTGACAGAAGATCCTTTCTACTCAAGGAAGTTCATATATGTTGATTTGGCTGCTTTGCCTTTGGTAACTTTTTTTAAAAAGATTTTATTTATTTATTTGACAGAGAGGAGAGAGATCACAAGTAGGCAGAGAGGCAGGCAGAGAAAGAGGGGGAAGCAGGCTTCCTGCTGAGCAGAGAGCCCAATGAGGGGCTTGATTCCAGGACCCTGAGATCATGACCTGAGCTGAAGGCAGAGGCTTAACCCACTGAGCCACCCAGGCACCCCTGCCTTTGGTAACTCTTATATATAAGTTTCTTCAACTGACCAATATTGATGCATAGGTTGGAACATCTCTATGCCCCTATTCAGCAGGAAGAAGTTACAGTCGATAAGACCTTCTATCCTCAGCAACTTTAAAGATTAAGGGTCAGAACTGTTTAGTGGGGAATGATGTGGCGAACAAAGGAAGATGGAAATGTAGATAAAATTAAATTTCCTTACCACCTGCAGCCCATTGACAATACTTGAGGCAGGCAGAGTACGATATTCCTTTAGGAAACTCCCAACTGTCTTAATGTTAATGCTTTGCTAGAAGGAAAAACAACCTTAGCTTGATAGCTTAAGATAGCTTAGCTAGGCCTCCAGGATCTTGTGAGTCTTTTTTAGGATATGAAAGTCCTTTTGGAAACCTCTATTCGTCTTTACCTCCCTTCACTCCAAAGTACATAATCAGTTGCTCCTCACCAACTCACTGAAGCCTTTCTGTCCATAGGTTCTGTCTCCATGCTTTAATAAAACATGTTTTTGCATAAAAGATATCACAAGAATTCTTTTTTGGCCATCATCTCTGAACCCAAACCAACATTTCCACATAAAATGGCATGAATATATTTTAATACATGTTGGATTGTGAATTTGTCTAATATTTATGTAAAAATATGTATCAAAATATAAACGCTTCATATTTTGAGTCAATCAGACACTGTTTCATGGAAAAAATTGCTGAAATAAAAAAAGAATTAAGATATTAACTGAAGCATTCTAATAGTAAGTAGTGTGAAAATAAGTAATATCCAACATTACCAAGTTAATTTCAGGTTGTACATACATTGTAATATTATGTAGACATTAGAAAGATGGTTAAGGGGGCGCCTGGGTGGCTCGGTGGGTTAAAGCCTCTGCCTTCGGCTCAGGTCACGATCTCAGGGTCCTGGGATTGAGCCCCACATTGGTCTCTCTGCTCAGCAGGGATCCTGCTTTCCCCTCCCTCTCTGCCTGCCTCTCTACTTGTGATCTCTCTCCTCTCTGTCAAATAAATAAATAAAATCTTTAAAAAAAAAAGAAAGATGGTTAAGAATTTATAAAGATTAGTGACTCCAAACAGATGTTGGTAACACATTGTTTGGCTTAAAAAAAGGATAGACCTTACAATAGAAGAATAATCAGATCCTATTATTGTAAAAGTGCTTCTGCCTCATATGTATGGACATGAAGATATTCTCTAAAAGGATAGGACATATTCCTTTGTATTCTAGAATTGTGTATGATTTCAAATTTCTTTTATGTCTCTGAATTGTGCTGGGACATTACTATAGTAAGATCATTTTAAAATAAATATATAAATAAATCCTTACTTAGAGATTTTAATACTGTTGGTTTATGAGAGTGCAGGCTGTTTATGTTAAACTCAAGAAGAACATGCTTAAACAATATCTTTCTTAGGATGGTACTGTAATCTCAATACATATTTTTTAAAGACAGAAAATATCATCAGAGATGTTGAGGTTTTATTTTCTCCTCTACAATAGAATTTTAATAGAAGTTTAAAGTTATGGTTAATAGACTTTCCATATTTGAAGATTTTATCTTCTTTTGCAGTACTTGTCTGTTCTTAAAGGTGTTAAAATGAAAGTATTCTTAAGATACCTGAATACTGGTGACAACCATTCCTTTCAGAAATCTCAAGTTGAAGCATTGCCTAAAGGTCATTGTATGCTAATTTGTGTTTCACAGAATAAAAGGAGTTCAGTGGACATGAAATTTATGAAAATGGTGTGTTAAACAAATAGAAATATTTCTTGCTTCAGACAACTTGTATCTGTTTCTAAATGTGCATGAGCATTGCAAATCTTCATGAGGGGGATATATTTTGGAGATTTTCCCAAACTTGTTGGACTATGTTCTCTCCTCTCTTTCAGAGATTGTTGAAAACAAATGTACTCTTCCCCCAACAACAACAAAAAACTCAGTTTGAGAAATGTCACTAGGTAATGTATAGCTTGTTATGAAACAATCTTCATGAACAGTTTCTTAAAGATTTAAGTATATCAGAGTTTCTCAGTTTCAACACTGCCACTATTTTGAGTCTGGTATTTCTTTGTGGTGGGGGCTGTCCTGTCTGTTGTGAGAAGTTTAATAGCATGCATGGTCTTTACCCAATACTGTGCTCCCAGTTGTGACAATCATCAATGTTTCCAAACATTGCCAGACGTAACCTGGGGGGCAAAATTGCACCCAGGTGAAAACCACTGATGTACAAACACATCTGGGAAGGAGGTTAGTTTAACTTGGATATACATATATAGGAGCTGAGTGTGGTTGAAGACCTCTGAACTGTTGAAAGAAAATACGTTCGAGTCCGAACTCTTGTCTATATTACTATGAAGTCAGATAGTGCTTATTATCTGAGATTCTCTATCAGTGATTAGTACACTACCTATCTTGACTGGCCATGAGCCTGGGTGAGGTCATGGTTAAGTCCTGTAAACCAGAAAGTTAGAGTTAAGAAGCAGAAAACATTGATTATTAAAGGTGGGTCATCCTAAAATGATGTACTGGTTTAAGTTGTAAGGAAATTAATATTACAGTCTCTCTCCTACTTAGGGTGTGTAGCTCCCAAATTATATGAGAGTCTCTTTTTAGTACTGGTGAGATAAGAACAATTTATTGCTTGTTCCAACAAATACAACCTTGACTTATGAAAGGAATGGAAACCTTTAAGGAAGGTAGTTTTTCAGAAGGTAGAAAAAAGGTATATCCTCCAGCTTCCCCAAAGAACAGTATTTTGAGGAATGTGTGCATATTTGAAAAATTGCTTTCGTTATTAGAATAAAATATACTTCTCTTCAGAATTAAATAAAATGACCTATTTTTCTCTGACATAAAGTGAAACCATAAAGAGTTCCTGGCAGTGAGCAAAGACTATCAGTGGGAATGGAAGGAAGAAGAGAAAATAACCCCATTAGAGGAGGTTCTATCAGAAACTCTAGGGAAGCATACAATATCTAATCCAAATTTTTTAAAAGTATCTTAAATTCCACTTCCAAGAAAATGGAGTAGATATTCTTTTCTCTATTCTTATTACTAAGTACAACAAATATTAAGAAGACTCTGAAAAGTAAAGAGAAGAAGACAGACCTGCCAGGAACCTTGGCACTCAAACAACATGGTAGAGTTCTCTGGGTTTTCATTTTACCTCATATGTCCCAGATTGTGTCCTGAAGAAGCCAGAAAAACAGAACCATAAATGAGCACAGACCAAAAAGGGCCCCAAGCCCAAGGACCAAGGAAAGGGCAGCCAAGTAAGAGAAAATATTTAGACAATCAATGTTTGACTTCTGCCAAACACCACAGGACAACTATGGCCCTAGCCCAATCCTTCCAGCAAAGGCCTTGTGGGTAGCTTGTATTTTCTACTCTCAAGAAGCTGTCATTGATTACCCCATGTGGAAAGTCAGGACATTACTCCTCTGCCAGCTGGAAATCAATATCACCACCACTGCCACCACTTCCCCACTCCCACCGCCCCTACACTCACCCAGTCACAATTTCCACTCTGGCAGGCAGTAAGGAAGAATTCCAGTGATATAAATGTCACAGCTTTTGTTGTGGTTCCTTTCAAAGCTCCCTGAGGCTTGGTTCATTTTTCTTCTATTAATGTTCTGTTCACATTGGGCAGTTCTATTGTTCTATCTTCAGATTGATTGATTCTTTTCTCTGTGTCCTCCATTCTTCTGTTGAACCCATTCATCAAGCTTCTTATCCTGATTATTTTGTTTTTCAGTTCTCAGATTTACGTTTAGTTCTTTTTCATAACTTCTATTTCTTTGCTGCAGTTTTCTGTTTTTTTGAAGGTTTTAGCATATTCGTAATTGCTCATTAAAAATTATGTTCTTGTCTTTTATATTTCTTAGTTAATTCTAACATCTCTGCCATCTCCATGTCGGAATCTTTTGACTATCTTTTGTCACTCAGTGTGAGATCTTCCTGGTTGTTGGTATGAAGAATGATATTTGATTGAAACCTAGTCATTTTTGTATTATGGAATGAGACCATGTAGCCTCAACCATATATTCTGATTCAGTACCTCTGGGCTGGGTCTAGGAAATCAGTATCTTTAAAAAGTATCTCTGGGATTCTGATGCTTAGCCAGATTTGGAACCATGACCATGACGCTCTTAAGACCTTTCCAGATCTGAGTCAGTTTTTCTTTCCTTCCTTCCTTCCTTTTTTTCTTTCTTTCTTTCGTTCTTTCTTTCCTTTCTTTATTTTAGATTTATTTATTTATTTATTTAACAGAGAGAGAGAAAGATCACAAGTAGGCAGAGAGAAAGGCAGGGGGTGGGGGGAGCAGGCTCCCTGCTAGCAGAGAGCCCTATGCGGGGCTAGATCCTGAGATCATGACCTGAGCCAAAGACAGAAGCTTAATCCACTTAGCCACACAGGCGCCCCCACACATCAGTTTCTGTCAGGTGTTGCAAATGACCATTTTATTCATAAGGCCCTCTCTAGACTGTGAACCAAGTTTGACATTTATTTGTATCCCTTAGAGTGTGTGACACATAAAGTTCCCCCCAAAAATGCCTATAGTCGGTG
This sequence comes from Nasua narica, assembly GCA_028533885.1. Classification (NCBI taxonomy): domain Eukaryota; kingdom Metazoa; phylum Chordata; class Mammalia; order Carnivora; family Procyonidae; genus Nasua; species Nasua narica. The sequence continues at coordinate 22,162,761 of CM052797.1, read as the reverse complement.
GATTAATTCATTTCCCTCTGAGTGTCTCAGACTAATAAGGGAGGGGTTGAGTTTACCCTGGATGAGTCCCTGTGCCCTCCATTTTTTAGATCCCTATGCTGCTATCTCTACTGATTCCACTTGGCATCTAGTGGGTGGGTTGCAGAGCAGATGAACAACAAGACAATTGAGCACCATTCATAAATACACACACACACAGACACACACAGACACACACAGACACACACACACACACACACACAGTGTCCTTCATTCTGTACATGCATTCTTTAAAAAAAATTGCTGTGCAAAGGAAAAAAAAACCTGTGGGATTCTTTCTGTTGTTTTCATGCTGACTCTTGGAGAAGTGAGGTGTGGTCATAGATCATAAGACTTTTGTCCGGACTCTGATTTTAGAGCCCTGGCTCTGAAAAATAGTCTCCAGCTGTCTTTTGTGAAATCCTTAGCTATACTTCCTGCTTCTGCGTCTTTATAAACGGGTGTAATGAAACAGCTTATGAGGATTAGTTGTGTGGCATTTCAAAATTGAACACAAAGGGAGAAGTTGCTGCCTGTCAATTCACATTTAAAATTGTAATATTGTGTTTTTATTCCACTTGTTCTCTGGACTCAAAGCTAAAAATCTCCTTTTCTGAAGACAGAGAAACCTGCTTCTTAGCAGGATTTGAAATGTTTCCCGGTGTTAATATGTGCTATTCTTATGCAAAATATTTCTTACTGAACCTAAAATAAAACATTTTTAAAATGCAGAGATACCTGCAATTCAAAACAGAATTGGTAGCTTAATATTAAAAAATTAACATCATAATATTTTACATATACTCTTTACAATTGTATTTTCTAAGTTTACTTGGCTTTTTATGGATATTTATTCTTCTATATAATTTTACTGTGTTTTCAGTTTCTCAAAAACTCCAGTTGGAATTTTTATTAGCATCACATTAAACTTATAGAATAATTTGAGGGAGAAATAACATTTTTATAATACTCAGTAAATCTGAGGACTTGAAGTGGCCCTTATGTCTGATGGAACCTGGGACAATCAACAAGTATGATGGGTCTTGTGAAAACAACACTTTCCCTAAGTGTGCAGGTTTAGATCAGAGAGCCCACAGAGTTCAATTCTTTCAATAAAGACTTAAATAGCTTCTTAAAACATAAAGCTATGCATATCTTTAGTATTGATGAATCTTCCTATTTCTGGGGATTCCAGCTGGGTCCATACTGCTGTGCTTGGCTCAGGGCAGGCATGGTCCCAGCATGTGTATCTTCATGGCCTCAGGGAGCATGGCCCGTCATTTTCACTCCCATCACAGATTTATTCCAGAGCTCAGAGAGGAGGCCATAAAAGCACAGACATTTGTAAAAGATGAAGAAATTTCCCTTTTCCTCCAAAGTCAGAGAATGGCATAACCAATGTCTTGAACAGTTAGTAAATACCCATTGTTCCAGGCAAAATAAGCAACATATAATGTCATAACCATATGAGAAGCAGCTGACATTTACTGAACATGCTAAACCCCATGTTAAGTGTTTTAGCATTCATCTATCACAGAAGATCTTCATGGTGGTTATCATTATATTCTCAAACTACCAGAAAGGGAACTGGGACCAGAGAATTGAAATGTATTGTCCAAAATCACCCAACTAGTAATGTGGATCCAGTATTTTAAATCAGAGCACTTGGCTTTAGAATTACATCTTACCAACTCACTTCAGCTAATCTCAGGCTTCAATTTCCTAAGAGGGACGTAACATATAGGTGGACAGCTGACCAATCATAGAGATCAAGGTATATGACAAGTATCAAACAAATGGCTCACTCTCTGAGTGCAAAGAACAAAGGTTGAGATAACCCAAGAAACTTTGAGTGCTATGCCCACTCATAGATTCCTGGAACACAGCAAATGTGGAGATAGTCATCTGCATGGAGATGGCTTTGTATATGGTTGACTTTAACCATCTAACCAAATCCCGTGTATATTATCATCCTTTGCCTTGCAACAAGAAAGAGGATAGGGATGGCTCATTTACCAAATGATGCAAAAACATGGGAACAAGACAGTACAAATGGTATCCTTCTTATTAACACAGAATGAGGAGTCAGAGATCTTAGACCAGTGCTACCTCTGCTATGGCCCACTACAAGCTGAATAAAGACCTATGTTTGTAACAGCCTATGCCTAAGGCCTTAGCAGGCCTGTGATACCCTACATTTTGGAAGGTCTTTCTTTGTACTTATTAAAAATTAAAAATAGAGCTACCCTATGACCCTGCAATTGCACTACTGGGTATTTACTGCAAAGAAGCAGATGCAGTACAAAGAAGGGCCACATGTATCTCAATGTTCATAGCAGCAATGGCCACAATTGCCAAACTGTGGAAAGAACCAAGATGCCCTTCAACAGATGAATGGATAAAGAAGATATGCTACATATATATAATGGAGTATTATGCCTCCATCAGAAAGGATGAATACCCAACTTTTGTATCAACATGGATGGGACTGGAAGAGATTATGCAGAGTGAAATAAGTCAAGCGGAGAAAGTCAATTATCTTTTGGTCCCACTTACATGTGGAGTATGAGGAAAAACATGGAGGACATTGTGAGAAGGAAGGGAAGGGTGAATGGGGGGAAATCAGAGGGGGTGATGAACCATTAGAGATTGTGGACTCTGAGCAAGAAACTGAGGGTTTGGAGGGGAGGGGGTGGGGGTTGGGCAAGCCTGGTGGTGGGTATTGAGGAGGGCACGTACTGCATGGAGCACTGGGTGTGGTGCATGAACAATTAATCTTGTAACACTGAAAAAATAAAATAAACATATTTTAGAAAAAAGATGAAAAATGTGTTCTTGGGAAATTTTTAGCCCCTATAATAATAGGAATGGGAGTTTGTTCACACATCCTTGTTTGAAGGTTTTTGGGACAAATCCTTTTTCTAATCTCTGTAAAAAACAATGACATGGTGAGCTGTTATTAAGGCATTAAGTTAGGGCCCAGAAATGACAGAATTCTGCCCTTCTCCACCTCTTCAGAGGAGGTACCTACTGAAGATAAAGGCAGCGAGGATGGGCAGATGTGAGGCTCATGTCTGAGTGTGAGTGGGTAGAATGCATTAGTTCTGTACCTGGCAAGTTCAACCTTACCTTAAGCTAAGATGCAAGTCTCAGCCCTAAATCCTCTGGTGTAAGGAAAGTCCCAATACAGATTTGGTGGGGATGGCAAGGAAGAAGGTACACAAGTGGCTTCTATAAGGCACCATGAAGAAGCACCCAAGAAAAGGAGATGCCTGGGATACTTAGAGTATGATGGGGCAACTATGTGACTCCTCCAGTAGGAAGTGAAGAGGGCCACTATCTACTGGGATTGAGCCCTCCTCATAGCTACTTCTCAGCTTGGAAGAGAGAATCCAAAATGTTAGCACCCATGCCCTGGGCAACATCCTCCAGGAGAGCAACTTTCCAAATCAGCACTTCATGGTGAAGTACACTCCTCAGCCTCCTCCAAAAGTGCTCATCTTTCTTGCAAAATTGGTGAGGGAAAGGATGGGGACCCAGGCCCTATGTGGAATCTAACATACCAAACTCATCCTCTCTTTTTTAAGCTAAAGCCCTCATCTTGGACCATTCTTCTGACATGGTGTACTGCATGCAAAATGGGAATTGTACAAAGGGAAAAGTATTTCAGTGGAGTGCTGATGAGTGATACCCTGTGGGGGAAGTAAGGGCAATGGGATTGGAATTTCCTCCTCTTCTTTCTACAAACAGCTCTCACTCTACTATCTGCATCCTTTGCTCCAGCTCATTGCTCCCTTGTGTCTTGATTCCCAGCCTCCTCCAGGGTTCTGAACTACCCACACCCTGGATGCTGCCTGTGTGTTCTAGTCTCTCCCATGAAAAAAACTCCCACGCATAATTGGCACCAACCCTGGCCAGCTGCCCCTCTCCTTACCAGGGAAAATCTCCATAGAATTGTCTCACCCACTGACGTCATTTCCCAAATGCCCCCTTTCAGGCAGGTTTTGAAATATCCCCTTGTCAGATCAGCTGTTGCTTATGATCACCAATGTCTTCTTTATTTGTAAACCCAAAGGACATTTTATGTTTAGTTTTCTGTTGTCGTTAAAAAAAAATCTCCATGGAATCAATCATTTTAAGCACTTTTGAGGGGCACCTGGGTGGCTCAGTGGGTTAAGCCTCTGTCTTCTGCTCAGGTCATGATCTCAGAGTCCTGAGATCAAGCCCCACATCGAGCTCTCTGCTCAGCACGGAGCCTGCTTCCCCCTCTCTCTCTGCCTGCCTTTCTGCCTACTTGTGATCTCTTTCTCTGTCAAATAAATAAATAAATAAATAAATAAATAAATAAATAAAATCTTTTCAAAAAACACTTTTGAATGTGTAATTCAGTGGCATTAAGTATATTTACAAATTACAACCATCCATCCTTAGAACTTTTTCATCTTCACCAATTGCAACTTTATTCCATTAAACAATAGCTCCCAGTTTCTCCTTTCCCCAGTTCTTGGCAATGACCACTCTACTTTCTGTCTCAATTTGACTGCCCTAGGAACATTATATAAGCAGAATCATATGTTATTTGTCTTTTTATGATGGTTTATTTTACTCAACATAATGTCCTTAAGGTTCATCCATGTTGTAGCATGTGTCAGAATTTCCTTCCATTTCAAGGCTGAATAATATTTTGTTGGATGTATATGATAGAGTGTTTACTGGTCATCCTTTCAATGTCCCATGGGTTGTTCTCTCCCTTTGGGTGTTGTGACTCATGCTACTGTGAATGTGGTATACACAAAGGACATTTTTATTTTTTTATTTAATTTTAAAGATTTTATTTGTTTGAGAGAGAGAGAGAGAGAGAGAGCATGTACAAACAGTAGGAGCTGCAGAGGGAAAGGCAGAAGCAGGCTCCCCACTGAACAGGGAACCCAATACAGGGCTCTATCCCAGGACTCTGAGATCATGACCTAACATGAAAGCAGATGCTTAACTGACTGAGGCACCCAGGTGCCCCACAAAGGATGCTTTTAAAGTTTGCCTTATTTGGCCAATCACAGCCACCCTGCATGGCTCACTGCTCTAGTCTTTCTTCTTTATGAAATATTCTCTTTTCTCACTACATTATCTTAGACACCCATCAGTTTCTGGCTGATAATTCCTGTCTCTTTCTTTGAAGTGGTGTCATCTTCCAGGTCAGTCATCTCTGATCCTCTTCCTTTTCAGCTTCCCTCCACAGACCACTACATTTACTCTGCACCTTCCTGCCTCTGCACAGGTGACATCCCTATGTGTCCAGGTGCAAGCCGTTAGCACAGAGATTGTAGTCTTTCTCACAAAAAGCTCCTGTCTTCTTCTACTTCTTCTCCCCTCCTCCCCCTCTTGGATGTTATCATCAAGCAATGAAGTTTTAATAGTAAAAAACAAGCTTTTCCCCTTTAGAACAAGCACCAGGCATTTTGTGCATGCTTCATGTCCATTTCTCTATTCTAAAGCTGGGCAGATCTAGCTAGTCATACACAGCTTTCTCCTCCTGACTCCAGAGAGCGCCAAACCCCCATCCTGTGATGTTCTTAGCCTTTATTCACACACTTTTCATTCTGCTATGCAAAGGCAGAGATTAATTGTTTAGGTAAAACAGAGTCCTGCTACTGCTTTTAATGTCAATTTCCCTTCAAGCAGAAAAGTGGCCCATTGTGGAATGACAATTGAAGATGATGGGAACAAAAAAACTTAACTCTTGGAAGCCAGCACTTCCGCAAATGATGAAAAGAAGGCGATTCAATATCTCCCTCCAATTCAAGACCCCTCTTATCCCCCTCCTCTTTCTACCAGTTCCTCTCTCTTCCCCTCCATTCTCCTCATTTTTAGCCTCTGTGCTCCCCATTCTTAGTGCCCTGCTCGGGACTGTCAATGAGCAACTACCCCTTACATCTGGGTCCACACTTTCCCCACTTCTTGGCAGGATTTCCTCATGGCAGAGATATAGAGATGGAGTTCCTGAGGCCACTCCTGCAATACCCTTTCGGCTATTCCATCCTGGTGTACTCTTATCCAAATATCCAACTTGCTGAATACACATCTGTCGGGTATTCTGAACCTCATATACCTCCTTTTCCTATTTCTCCTTATTTTGACCCTTCCATGGACTCCTGTTGCTCCAGCTATGAAGACATATCCCAGGAGTTTATACATTCCACCTTATCTAATCTTTCTCACTCATGGTCCAGAACCTCATCCTCTGTGCTGCAGACTCACAGTTGTTTAAAACCTGGTTTTGTTTTGTCTCACCCCTCCCACCATAGGGCCTTTGCACTTGCTCAAGCTCATGCCTCTCCCACCTGATGGTGTTCATTATCTTTCATACTGGAGATCTCAACTTGCTTTAGTGACACTGTGCTGACGTCCCAAGCAAGGTCAACCTTCAGATGATAGGATTGTAGGGTCTCATATATCTTTCAATGTGAATATCATAGTTGTTATTACATCTGTATTTTTGCGATTATTTTGTGAGTCAGTTTCATCTATAAATTGTGGGCAATCTGAGGGCAGGAGCATATTGAACTGCTCGCCGTAGTAGGGCCGGTGTCTAGCATGCTCCAGTGCAGATTAAACCTCCTAGATTATCATAAATCCTTATGTGTATGACCTCAGAGGACATATTTTTTTTTTTTTTAAATTCTTGTCTGGCAGTGCTCTGGGGTCTTTGCTGAGGCCACCTTGGATAAGGCCAAGATATCTCAAGACTTCTGGGAGATATACCCAGTTTCCCCTTAGCTAACTCAGTCCCTGCATGGGGTTCCTTTCAAGCATGTACATGTGGTTGTAATTGGCTTGTGAGCAGGAATTCAGTTTCTGTAGTGACAGTACCCTTCAGGCATGTAATAAGTGTTCCAATAATCCATGTGATTGAAAAAAAGGGAGCCCTGGAGAAAGGAACTTCCAGGAGGTTGCTTGAAGAGGGCAAATAGCTAGTAGCATCTGGTCCTGGGCCAGATAGTGAGAAAGTCTACCTAATCAGATGGTGTCCTAGGCAGGCTTTGTGGTACAAAGGTTGTAAATTAAAAAAGTGACAGAACACAATGGGTAGGAAATGTGCAAATTAAGAACTGTTTTATTGGAGACAGGCAGATTACATTATATACTTCTAAGCTGGTGTTTTGCTTTCTTTAGTGTAGAAATGGATGTGCCTATTACCTTAGATTTACACATTCCAACTTAAAAGAATTTGAACTATCAGCAGAGTATTGCTCCGATGTAAATCCTTCCTCTGAGGCTGCTCAGAGGCATTGGCCTTGATATATTCCCTTCTCTTCTTAAAACCAGGAGCCTACGTGAGGCTCCTGGTGAGCCACTAGGGTAGCTGACTTAGCTAAACTGATTTTTCCCATTGTTACCCCACTAGCTTTCTCTCCTTTCCCATGGGTAGCCCCATAGTAACTCCACCTCCTTTCCAAGTTCTCTCTGTAGAGACTTTCTTCGCTGCCAATGGGAAAGAAATATTGAATTTCCTTTTTTTGATCATTTGCTAAAGGTGGAGTGCTGGCTTCTGGGAATTAGATTTTCATTGCTATTGTCTTCAATTGTCATTCCACAGTGGCCCACTTTTCTGGTTGAAGGGAAATTGACATTGAAAACAGTAGCAAGACTGTTTTACCTGACCAATTAATGCTCTACCTTTGCACAGTGGAATGAAAAGGATGCAAATAAAGGCTAAGAACATCACAGGGTGGGGTGTGTGGGGGGGGGGTTGCTACATGCTCTCCAGAGTTGAAAGGAGAATGCTGTGTATAACTAGGTAAGCCTCCCCAGCTTTAGAATAGAGAAATGGACATGAAGCATGCACAAAATGCCTGTATTGATTCTAAGGTGAAGAAACTTGTCTTCGTTTAATATTAAAAATTCAGTGCTTGATGAGAACATTATTTTGCTAAGGCCCACAATAGTCAGATATGCCTGATTGTTTTTGGCCCTTTCCTTGTCCAAGTAAGGGCAATGAAATGGGTCTGAGTGTCTGGTTAATGACTGTTGTGTTAATCCCTAGTACTTTAGCCTTATGGTGAATTAGAGACTAATTATCTCCATGTTTTACAAAATGCTGACAAAATATGGACATTGTGCAAGAATATTGGTTGTATGCATTGTAGCAACAGCTTGAAAGATATTGGCTTTTTCCTCAATTCTACAATGTTTCGGATAGAATTTGGTAAAAACTATTTCTAATGCACTCCTTTATGCATGCAGCTCAATTTATAATTATAACTGGAAGCTACAATGTTGTGTAAGGCTTAAAATTAGCAGTATGTGCTGCCTTGACATCTGACAAAATTGGGAAGACCTTGAATGGCCTAACCACAAGTCCTCCTACCCACTCTGCTCCCAAGAAAAAGGTAGCCTAGCCAAACAACTCTTGATCAAATGGACCACATGCAGGTCCTTTTTATCCTTGAGTGATGGGCTTCTGTTCCTGGCTAGCTTGTTTAATTATTCAAAGAAATAAATCTCATTCTTCAGTGAAAACTAGGTCACCTCACCCTCTTCTTACTATAAAGCTTGCCTCCTACAGGCTTTGGTTGTTCACTCTGTTCCTTAGTGAAGCTTTTGTGTGTACCTGCATGGTATTCTGCATTCTCCTCCTCAGACTGTGGTATATGTGACTAATTAACTACTGACAATCTCAGCTATCCAGTGTTGGGTGTCATGTGTTCAATAAGCCTACGGTAGGGAACTAAGTTCTCCTTGGCTATGTGACTGATTTTGTGATACAGTGATAGGCACCTGGGATAGATCCACCAACTGCTAGTGGACTTGCAGTTTGGCTTATGTGGCACTGTGTTATCTCTCTGTCACATGTTGTCATCTCTTCCCACCCCAAAATACAAGATAAGAACTGTTAATTCTACCACAGCATGACCTGCCTTCAGATTTGGCCTGTATGACGGGTGGTCTCTGAATCTCCCACATGTGAAAATGGCAGCAACCCAACGTCTTAACTGGTCAACCCTTGGGTCCTGATTACCAAGGTCACTGTGGTTAAAGACTATATCCTGGTGACCACCACTGATTGCCTGAGGCAGCCACACAGATGTGGCTTGTGATTGTGCATTCCTATGACAGACCCAAGGATGGCCCTTTTTGAGATTTTCCAGGAGACAACCACTCTGGAGGAATTAAACATAGCACCCCAGTGGCCTAATAGTTATTGTTCAGGCAAGAATAGATCCTTTTTTTTCTAGTGCTCTTGCTCCTTTTTTTTTTTTTTTTTTCCTCTTGCTCCTTTGATGTACTGTGTAGGCTCTCCTGACTTCCAAGGATGTCCAGGTGCATATCCAAGGGAGCCTGTGGCCCAGGCACTGATGATAAAAAAGGAGCAGGCATAAAAGTATTTGGTACTCAACTAATCTCTCAATGTACAACCCCTAGCCAATGTGCCTGTACTTTGCTTTGTACTTTTTACCAGCCCAACAAAAGACTAACCTAGTGATCACAGTGCTTGATTTCCTATGTCTGTATCATAGATGAAATGACTACCGGATGTAGACCCTGACTCTGGTGAAATTGACTGGAATTTCCTGGAGGAAAAGGCAGGCCATTAAGACCCCCAATTTTTCCTATAACCACTCGAAAGATCCTCACTATGGGTGATTGAACAGAGACATAAAACCAAAAATTCTGACTTTATGTAACTAGAAATCTAAAATACTGAGGGAATTTGGGGAGAGAGAAAGAAAGAAAAGGAAGCCCACACAGGATGAAAAAGTGAGGCTGCAGCAGAAGGTGGTTTCAACGCATTCACCTCTGGATTGTTGGCCCAGTGCTCTTTCACTGCACCACTCCACTGCCCATCCTCGGTCACCAGAAGATCTTGATCCCAAGGGTTGTAGAGAAAACACCTAAGCCAGCCAAGGGCACAGTAAAAGAGATAGTTCAAGCCCAATGTAAGTTCAGGATACTTAAACCCTATAAAGTAACCTTTGCCATGAGAAGGCTCCTAACCCTGACAATATTGAATTTAAGCTCTCTGGAGAAAACAAAACAAAACAAAACAAAAATTAAAACAAAGGTCCACAATTTGACCCAAATGGAACTTCAAAGTTCACTGAAAGAATTCATATAATAAAAATATAAAAAGACTTTTGTGGATTTATGACACACATTCGGAATTAACTTTAGTATCTGCTGAAGTTAATTGGCAATTGACAAACCTTCATGGTCAATGAATATTTACTTTTTAAAGAAGCTGTCAACCTGTTTTCCAGAGTCTATACCAGTATACACTTCCACCAGTGATGTATGAATGACCTTGTTCTTCCTCACTAGCATTTGGGGTTGTTACTCCTCCATGTTTGCCATTCTGATAAATGTATAGTGCATAATTCCCTCTTTGCTTTTAGCAGGAAGGAGTAAGTTCCCACTTTCCCTGAATACTTGTCTTAGCATTGTTGCCTCTGAAAAGTCACATGATGACCTTGAACCAGTTTCATTTCTATGTTGGGTACACATGGACTGAGAATGAGGGAGCACTTCTTTTCCCAAGGAGAAAAGGAATGATTGCTACAAAGTAAGTGGATGCTCAAGGCATAAATAACACAGAAAAAATAGTTTTCTACAACACCACAGCATGCCTCAGAGAATTCTATTTAAGAGGGCTTAATCCTGAGTGAATGTTCTAACAGAATTCAAAACTGGATTTTGAAACACAAAACACTATAGTTTCAGGTGCTATAGTAGGTTCTGTGTTAGAGAGATGACAAGGACTAGTCTGGGACCTGCTGTGGAGGCAGAGTGGAGAACAAGCAAATGAAAGTTATTTGTCACTTACACAGTAAGCTGCTGCCTTAAGGTACTCTTTCTGAGAAACAATTGAATATATGCAGTGGGAATATCAAAATGTGGGTCGTTTGTCCAGGTGCGTTTCACAACAGTTTCCTAGATTTAAAAATTATACAAGCCCCTAATGTTTTCATCAGTTTAAAATCATCTTGTTCCCTTGAATTCCTCTGCTTCTTTGCTAATATAGTCAACAACAAATTCATATATAATGGGCAATAGTTCACATGCTTTTATTATTTTCAAAAGATATGTTGTTATTATATCCAAAGCAAGCTTTCTTCATCTGAATATTACTTTCCTGGGACATTATTAAAAAATCCAAGTTTCAAATTCTGGAATGTTGATTGTGTAGTTAATTTGTTTTATTTATAAGTTTGCTGGTCTTTTACAGCCTATGTGAGTTGCTCTGACTCAACTTGGATGTGACCAACTAGTCACACCATCCGCAGGGAATCCCTTGTTAATACAGTGACAACACTGAAAGCATGTTAGCATATGCAATTCACAACAGTGGTTATTTTGAGACTCCTGAGTGTCTCTTAAACCTCCTTGAGACTCAGGGGGAAAATTTTTGTTTTGAACTGTGCTGAGTCTAGAAAATTTGCTTCAATCTTCAATAACAACACTCAAGAGAACACTGGCTACAATCTTGAATTAGATTTAGCAAATCCAGTGAGGTATAGAAAAAGGATTTAGTACACCTATTTAAGAGTATCTAGTATGTTGTCAAGGACTTCAATATGTGGCCCTTAAACTGAATCCTCTAAAGGGAAAGATGCATTACTCAGATATTTAGTATCAGAGCATGATAGGCTCTTAAAATCTGTATTTCCTGTCCTTGAGCATTCTAAACATCTCATTTTCTAGCACCAAAGATAGATATTTTTCCTCTACTATCAACATACAATAAACTCCAACCATAATCTCTATAAAATGCACACATCGACTGCTCATGCATGCATAAGTGTCAGTGGCCCTATTGCCCCACACGCAGCCAGCATACTCCAGACATGTGTCTTTCTTGCCCTTGTTTGGAAAGATTGCTCTTCATGTGCTTGCCTTTCGATTCTCTAACAGACTTCCTTGTTCATTCCTCTGTCCTCTTCTCCCTTCACCCTCACCCTGTCTCCTGCTTGCACATTGGCTTCTTCTTGGCTGTGATTCACTGCTTTCCTCTACTGCCTCTGGTGACCCTCAACTCTCGCCAATCCGCTCCCATGGAACCAGGTGTGAACCTCACAATTCTTCAGGTATCTATGGAAAACATAGGTACATCTATTTCTGTTCAATGTTTATGTATTAGAGGCAACACATCATCTCTCCATATAGTCAGGAAACTCAGCAGGGGACCATCACAAGGAGTGACTGAACATTTATCCATCATTGGCTCCTTGGTCTTGACTTACAGCTGTACTCCTTGGCCTCCCCTCATCCTGCTGAGTGACATTCTATGTCTTCAATATCAAAGGCAGTCCTTTGGACCCCATGCTAAAACTCCCTTGGTGTTCAAAAAGGATGTGTATTTTGTTTTCAGAAGTCCCCCTCCTATGAAGTGAAGTGCTGTGATCTGGGGAATCCTTTAGGAAAAACAAAACAAAAAAAATCCAAAAAACAAAAGATCATTCCATCAATTGCTCAGGGCCTGTGGCCATCTCTCAGTGAGTTGTAGATATTCAGAGTTATTTTTACAGAAGCAGCAAGCAGCCTTGCTGAAGTTTCAACTTTCTTAATCTCAAGAAGATAACTCTGTCTATTATATTTTCTTCCCTTAGTCACTGTTGTCCCTATAGTCACCAATGTTGTTTCCATTTCCTTTGGGAAACTTCTCTGGGCATTTTCTGTGATTATGCTTGATATTCAAAAATCTGGCATTGAATCACTTACATTGTGACATGCAGCTGACATTCTAATTCTGACATCAGATCTCACAGAGAATGTTTTTTTCTATACTGTAATATAAAACAAACACCATAAGATTGACCTGAGCCTAAAGTGAAGCTGGATGCCATGTGAAATAGAACCTGTTCAAGATTTCTACTTTCAGCTTTGTCTCCAGCACTTCTATGGGGTCATTGTAAGGTTCTTGCATTGGTCATTGTGAGGCTGGTCTTATTCTTACATTCAACCTTGGCAAAATCTTTTCTTAAGGCTCTTGAGGATTGCTGCTTGCTTTCCTGAATATACTCTGGGGATTTGACTTTATCCTTTCTTCTGAAATCAAGAGTTCTCTCATTAAAGACACATTTGACTTTCTATGGGATGTATTTTTTCATTGTTGATACTTAACATTGTTGATTGTCCCACCAATAAGGATGAAATGAGAGTCTGCCTGAATTTTACTTTCCCTGAGAAGTGCAAAAAGCACAATGAATACCCCAGTAAAGTTCTCCACTTTTTGCCCTCATCTCCTCTCCTTTTTCAAGTGAGCTCTAAAACAGAGATATAAAATATCTGTGGTAGAGACAGCTACTTGTTCCCCGAAGTCTCTGCAATTGGGCACATGAGACTGGATGTAAGAGCTTCCCTTGAGGAGAAATGTAACTAAGTTTTGATCATGGAATGTAGGCCAAAGGATGTGCATTGATTTCAGGCATGGGCTATGAGAATCACCTGCTGTTTTTCACTCTTTCTCTTAACACAGGTGCAGGTTACTTTCTATTTGCTCCAATAGATCCATTCTCCACCCTTGTGTGCCCTGCTGTGTGTGCTAGAAAGCTGACATTTAGACTGCATGACTGGGCTTCTGTGCATTCTGGCTCCAGGTTGGGTTCAGCAGACAGGGACACCAGCAGGAAATTGGAGATTGGTGGAGAGGAATGTTAGGGTGTCAGGCTGACCTGATCTTCTCCTGCCTGACGTGGGTCTGGCAATGGCTGCATTCTTCCATGTCCAAATATCCTATCAGATAGCCTTTCTTCATGGCTCTGGCTCCAACCAGCCTCTGGCAGCAATCTCCTCTTGTCTATACCAACATGGTCAATGTTTCTAATTCTAACCCAGGTATCCTAACCTTACCATCCCTTGTTGACTCATTACTCTGTATCTCTACGAACTGATCCTTCATACAACTATCTAGATTTGGCCTCTTTGAGATTGCCATCTGTTTCTTGTCAGGATTTGATTTATACTGTGACTGGAACAATGATTAGCTCCAGAAGCCAATCTTGAAAAGGGAATTCAAGAATTGAGTTTTTCATATATTTAATGAGTGATTACAGGACCTCTCTGGTGGGGGAAAAGCAATGCTAGTGACTCATATGTGCAATAATATGCTGGAGGAGGGCCAGGCTAGGGAAGGTGAAGTATCTCAGGCACACAGTAGCTCAATGATGGAGGGTATAGAGCCATGGGGAACTTGCTTCTTACAGTTCCAGAGAGATTTTATAAAATGAAGGACAAGGTTAGGACTGAGCACCTAACTAAAGACACTGATGGAGTTGTGAGAACCATTATGGAGGCAATAAAAAAATATCATATATTATGCATCAAAAGTTATGTGGTAATAACAGAGAAGGAAGGAATGATGGTGACAGTAGAGGAGGCAAGACAGAGGTTTCGGGCTTGCCAAGGAATGAATTTAATGGTGCTAGTGGTGAAAAAGTCCTTTTTGACTGGCAAAGCTGGGCGTGATTTTTCTTTGCTCTAGAATTTGTCCTCCTTGTAGCACTCATTTTTCACTCTGTAACAGAGAAGCACTTTTTGCTCTTGGCACTCAACTCACCCCAGTGCAAAGCTCTGCTTCATATGGAAGGCAGAACAACATCCAACAACATCCATTCTATATTTACTGATGTGGAAAAATGCTGAGCTGTGATGATATAATGTCATATGGTTAATACCAGCAATGTCAGAGTGAGTGTGTATGTCCCCAGATCAGCAAGAATACTCAGTGAAACAGAAAAATGTAGTTATGTTTAAGTAATGGGTTTTAAGGGTAAGTTTCCCAATTCCGTATAGATATAGTAGCATGATTTTGCCCTATGAAATTATAATATTGTTATAATCAGAACGAGTGATTAAGGTCATTTTGAAAATAAAAGGAAGAAATTTGGCCTTTTAATGCTGTTGGGTTTCTACAGCTGTGCTCCACCCAGATGTGCCTCAGAGGTGGGCTGAGCAGGCTGCTGCTCTGTGAAAAGGACAAGGGCATAAAACAAGTTCACAGTCTCTTTGACATTCCTTCCTTACTCCATCAAAAAGCCTTCCAATGCTTGAGAACCAGGAGGATTCTATCTTGCCTCCCCTTTGCACTATCAGGGTTGGCCTAATGTGGCATGTGCTTGGGTTGTTGCCCTAACCACCTAGCCATGAGGCCTTGCTTTAGTAGGGGGTGGATTAAGGGCTGAGGACCTGAGAAATCAGTGAAACAGAGTAATTGAAAGACCAAAGCAAAAAATGAGGAAAGAAAGAAGAAAAAGGAATATTAACAACCAGATTTTAATTCTCCAAACATTCAATTAAGTGATTTTTCTGATACCCACACACCTAAATGTACTGTAATAGCTACTTTTAAAAATACAATGATCATAGATATCAGACCTTTGTCTGTAGTGTCATTTGCGAATATCTTCTCCCTTTCTGTGGGTTGCCTGTTTGTTTTGTTGACTGTTTCCCTTGCTGTGCAGAAGCTTTTTATCTTGATGAAGTCCAAAAAGTTCATTTTCACTTTTGTTTCCTTTGCCTTTGGAGACATGTCCTGAAAGAAGTTGCTGTGGCTAATGTCATAGAGGTTACTGCCTATATTCTCCTCTAGGGTTTTGATAGATTCCTGCCTGACGTTGAGGTCTTTTATCCATTTCGAGTTTATCTTCGTGTATGGTGTAAGAGAATGGTCAAGTTTCATTCTTCTACATATAGCTGTCCAATTTTTCCAGCACCATTTATTGAAGAGACTGTCTTTTTTCCACTGGATATTTTTGCCTGTTTTGTCAAAGATAATTTGACCATAGAGTTGTGGGTCCATCTCTGGGCTCTCTATTCTGTTCCACTGGTCTATGTGTCTGTTTTTTGTGCCAGTACCATGCTGTCTTGGTGATCACAGCTTTGTAGTAAAGGTCGAAATCAGGCAATGTGATGCCCCCTGCTTTGTTTTTCTTCTTCAACATTTCCTTAGCAATTCGGGGTCTTCTCTGGTTCCATACAAATTTTAGGCTTGTTTGTTCCAGCTCTTTGAAAAAAACTGGTGGAATTTTGATAAGGATGGCATGGAAAGTACAGATTGCTCCGGGCAGTATAGACATTTTAACAATGTTTATTCTTCCGATCCATGAGCATGGAATGCTTTTCCACCTTTTTGTGTCTTCTTCAATTTCTTTCATGAGTGTTCTATAGTTCCTCGAGTACAGATCCTTTATCTCTTTAGTTAGGTTTATTCCC
>CM052797.1:22108462-22146037 GCA_028533885.1 Nasua narica | reverse complement strand
TCTTTCTGCTTTTATAAAACCCCCTTTAATATTTCCTGGAGTGTCGGCTTGGTGGTCACATACTCTTTTAATCTTTGCCGGTCTTGGAAGCTCTTTATCTCTCCATCCATTTTGAATGACAGCCTTGCTGGATAAAGTATTCTTGGCTGCATATTCTTCTCATTTAGTGCCCTGAATATATCATGCTAGCCCTTTCTGGCTTGCCAGGTTTCTGAGGACAGTTCTGACGTTATTCTGATGGGCTTTCCTCCGTATGTAAGGAATCTCTTTCCCCTAGCTGCCCTCAAGACCTCCTGTCTAAAATTATAACTTGCATATTTTAATATTATGTGCCTTGGTGTTTTTCTTGATTTATTGATCATTGCAGGGGTCCTTTCAACCTCTAGGACATGAACACTTGTTCCATTCCCCAGATTGGGGAAATTCTCATGTAGAATTTGGTCAGCAATATCTTCTAGGCTTCTGTCCTTCTCTACCCCCTCTGGGATGCCAATGATTCTGACGTTGCAGCGTTTCATGTTGTCATTTATTTCCCTAATTCTGTTCTCATGATTCTTGAGCAGTTTATTCCAGCTCTCCTCTTGCCCTTTCATCTCAACCACTTGATCCTCTAGATCACTAATTCTATCCTCTGTCTCCGCAACTCTAGCAGTATGTCAGAAAGGGAATTCAGGATGACAATTATCCAGGCATGGCTAGGATGGAGCAAAACATTATAGAAGCGCTAAGGGCAGAAATGAGGTCCAGTATAGGAAAGATAAGAAGCGCTATTAATGAGATCCAATCCAATCTAAATATTCTAACAGCTAGAGTTGTGTTTTCAGTTTTTTGAAGACCCTCCATACTGTGTTCCACAGTGGTTGCACCAATATTTCTATCAACAATGCATGAGGGTTCCCTTTTCAGCACACCTCATCAACACTTGTTATTTCTTATGTTTTGATGCTAGCCATTTTCACAGGTGTAAGGTGATATCTCATTGTGTTTTTTATTTTCTGATTTTTTCTAATCATCATTTTCCTGATGATTAGTGATGTTGAGCATCTTCTCATGTGCCTGTTGGCCATCTATATGTCTTCTTTGGAAAAATGTCTATTCAGGTCTTCTGCTCATCTTTAAATCAGATTATCTGGGGGCTTTTTGGTGTTGAATTGTACGAAGTCTTTATACATTTTTGATATTAATCATATCTGATATTATGGATATGATTATGGATATGGATATTATCCATATCCAGATATGGATATTAATCCATATCTGATATTAATCAGATATATCATTTGCAAAAATCTTCTCCCATTCAGTAGATTACCTTTCGTTTTGTTTTGTTTTGTTTTCCTTCACTGTACAAAAGCTTTTTATTTCGGTGTAGTCTCAATTGCTTATTTTTTATGTTTAATTGATTCTTAACAAGTATATCAAGATAATTCACTGGAACAAGGAAAACTCTTCAACAAATTGTCCTGGGATAATTAGATATCCCTATGTAGGGGGGAAGAAACTTCGAAACACAATTCACAGTATACTATATACTATATATATATATATATATGTATATATATATTTATGTATATACATATATATATAAAATAAATATATATATAGTATATAGGTATGATTTTTGAATCCCTCATATAAGAGCAAATTAAAAAAATTTTAGAAGAAAATCAGGAAGAAAATATTTGCAACTGTGGCATAGGCAAAAACTTTTAAAAGTATGAAATGAAGCAGCACAAAACATAAAGGAAAAAGTAAATAAATATTTTATCAAGATTAAAATGTTTTTGTCAAAAAATAAAATATTTTTGTCTTCAAAAGATACTCTTTCAGATGTCATGTGCTAGCATGTACATTCCTAATATAATATGTAAGATTAGAATATATTGCACGTGTATAATGTTATATATAACACATTCTATATCTTAACTTGATGTATAACTTTTTTATTGTAAAATATTTTGTCATTACAGTTGACAATGCTTTATATATACTAGATTTTGAAAACCTCTTGGTTTTTGATTGATTGATTATTGCAGTCCTAAATAAACTTGGCTGATTTTAGTACCTTATTTGAGATTGATTCCAAATGCGGTGAGATGTAACTTTAGTGAACGGAATGAGAGAGCTGTTCTGCAGAGCTAGTGGGATGAGTAAAACATTGGTGAGCTAAAGGGAACCATCAAAGACAGAAGACTCATTCTTTACTTTTCCCATTAACATCCAAACTCTCACTCTTAAATATGAGAAATTAGGTCAATTGTGTACCCTGATGGAATTTAAAGACATTCAGTGCTCACATTAAATAATATTTTTAAGTCTGCTTTTTAAAGATTCACTCATACTGATGTTACGAATTTTGTTTTCTAATTTGTTACATGCTTCACTACCTCCTTCTGGTGTAGGAAAGTGAAAATCTTCTCTTACAGGTGAGCAAAGCTTCAAGAATAATTCAAATAAGGATGGGACTGCTGAAAATCAGGGAAACATAAGAATTAATCTCACCATTGCAGATTTCATGCTACTTTTGCTGCAGAATAGAAGTGACAGCTTCAATGATTTAAGGTTCAGGTAAGACCCATTGACAGAGAGTATGGGAAGAAGAAAAACACAGATGGTGAGTGACCGAGGATGATTATGCCCTGCCGATTTTTTACCTTTACCTTTTTCAGAAGGGTCATATTAGGTTTCAATATTCCTTTGCTGCATGTGTGCCTCTGTGTGTACATGTGTGTGTGTGTTTCATTCTGTTGCAAATTGTGTTACATTATTGGGAAGTGATATGCTTAATTTTGAGATTTTCAGACCATTCATAATGATGCAGCTTTTATATATACCCTTATATTCTTCAGAACCTCTATGAAGGTGGCTGGGTGGTTTAGTTGGTTAAGTGTCCAACTCTTGGTTTCTGCTCAGGTCATGATCACAGGATTGTGGGATCAAGCTCCATGTCAGGCTCCATGCTCAGGAGAGAGTCTGCTGGAGATGCTCTCTCTCCCTCTGCCTCTTTCCCCATGCATGTACATGCTTTCTCTCTCATAGATAAATCAATAAATCTTTTTTTTTTAGGAACATCTATGAAGATCCAAGTACACTTTTTTTTAATGCTAAGATTTTTTTTTTGATCAACTTATTTCTTGGGTCCACTTCAATCCTATACTGAATAAAATACCAGGATACATAAGGGAGACCCACTCACTGTGGTTAAGAACTGCCATCTATGTGTGCATGTTCCCTACAAGGAGAGCACCCACAAGCTGCCAGTGCCAGGTTGTAGGGAATTATTTTCCCATCGGAACTACACAGTCCATGATGGCTGGGTCTTCCTATTTGTAAAGGCTAGGGCTAGCATGGGCATGATCCCTGCCTTTTCATATCTAAGGCAATGTAACCAATTGTTTTATTTCTCTCTATAAAAATAATATCTGTATACCCGTTCCTGATGTTTTTTTCTCCCAAGGCACAAAGCAATATATTGTTTTCTTCCCTAAGAAGCCTGAGCCAGCATTTGTTGTTTGTGGGTCTTTTTTATTTTTCAGGGCATATAAAATAAAGGAGGAATTAGAAGATGGGAGATTATCCTTTTTTCTAGATGAAAATAACCATAAAATGTCAAATTTTCCATATAGTCAGAAAAAGAAAGTTGTAGAAATAACTGAAACTCTCAATTAGAAAGGACAATAATATATGTCAATTAGTCCCAATTACATACATGGACCCATACAAGTTGAGACATTAATAAAACTTTACTTTTAACCAGCAACTAGCCCTCATCAAAGCCTAGTGTCACAGCAATCAGGGCTCTCAACCCCAAAGGAGATCAAGGCAGAAGAAACACACAGCTAACTCTTATATTTTAGGCTTAAAAACACATGATTTGGGTGAAAGCAAAAAATATAATTAGTAAAAAATATGTATATATACATAAACACACATATTTTGGGAACATGGTCAATCCAATATAACCTGTATCCATCTCAATAAAAAAAAACCCATCTTCAATAAAAGGAAAATAGATTTTTTAAAAAAAGGAATAGTCTTGGGTACCTGGGTAGCTCAGTCAGTTAAGCATCTGCCTTATTGTCTTGCTCTACCCCTCCCCTCTGCTCATGCTCCCTCTCTCTCAAACACACACTTTCTCTCAAATAAAATCTTAAAAAAAAAGAAAGAAAGAAACAATCTTGGAGGAGGAGACTTTGGGACCCAAAAGAAGATTGGATCTGTGCCTTTTCCACCTTTAGTTTCAGAAATTATTAGGAGCTCCAGAGGTCCCCTTTACCACATGAGTTAGAATCCATAGAGATGGCAATATGACAGGTCAGAACTGCAGCTCCCCTTTGGCTTCTAGACTCCAGAAAAGCCCCATGTAAAATCTGAAATTCAGTGAGGCAGAAAGAGAAAGCAGGTGCTCACTGGTGTTAGAAAGGCCATATGAAGGGCAACTGGTAGAAAGATGTGGATAGATAGTCCTTCACTGGGTGGGTGAGGATGAGCTCCATGTCCTGGTCCCCATGCTAGAGATGAGTGCGGGAATCTGTGCCCTCTCCTGCTTCAATCATGGAGAAAGCCCACATCACTTAGCTTCAGTACCAGACCAGATATGTCAGCATAATTTAAGAATCGCTGTGGTCCTAAGGAAAATTAAGTGTGGCAACAATTGCCTTATGACCTGAAGCATAGAAACAATTGCAGAGATAAAAAAGGTCAGAAAACTTTCAGAGGCTAAAGAATCTCTTAGAAACTGTGTTCAAACCTGAATGGATCAATGCATCATTACACAGTCACTGAACTCACTTGGCAAGAGGTAGGACTATGCCCCTGCCTTAGGTAGTTTGGAAGACTGGAATGATACAGTCATCACAAACTTGGGAGAATGAAATTACACTTCAGTGGCCCTGGGTCTAGGACCAAGGAGTTTTAGCAGTTGCATGCTGTGCCTTCAACACCACTTCTAAGAATCCTTGTGTTGAATATCTCTGTGTGGTTGTCCTGTTTGGTGGGCTAAACAGTCTGTTCCCCTCCATGATGTGATCTTATTCAAGTTCTGAGATTTGGAGCTGCCTTTCTCCTGAAGAATAATTGTCAGATTGGGGCAAACAACAAAGACATCACATTCTGGGACCAAGAAAAGATTTTGAAAATAGATGAATTATGGGAAAATCAGCCTTGTCCCCACCTCAGTCTTCTACCCACTCCGTCCTCAGATTAATGAAGTTTTCCCAAGTGGGGAAGAAAAGGCAGATTTAGAGAGATGCCAGGGGTTCTTATCCCTGCAAACCATATCCCAGTTCACAGAATGGAGTGTGGTGTGACTTAGGTAATGCTAACTGCTCTAAATTGCTAAGCTTCAGTGGCCTAATGTGATAGAGGCTTAAATGGTGCATACACTGTTTGCTTAAATGGTTCTTACATTGTGTGATAAGCCAGTGAGTAGCTTATCACAGGGGACGTTGGTTTTCAGCCTTCTTGACAGGAGGCTTTGTCTTCTCATAAGGTCCGGTGTCCTCTCCATGGGAAGGAAAATGAAGGATGGTACATGGGAGTTATTTATGGGCCAGAAATGGACATCACTTCTGTTCACATTTTACTGGCCCAGAGTATGCAAGCTCTTTAAGCTCTGTACTCAGGACAATGAGGAAAAGGGTTTGGGGAATGCTGGTCCTGTCCCTGTTAAACTTCATTACAGGTCTGGGCATCTGAGGGCAGAGGTGGATTTTGCTCTGCATCATAGGGTCACAGATAGAGTAACAGTTTGAGAATCCTAGGCAGTGAGACTTTCCTATTTCTTGGGAGGAGGGCCAGTAGCCCTGTGAACCCATGGACATTAGATAACCTAGGATGTTTGCCTAGAAGGATTCACATATTAATCTTTCAACCACAGTGGTATATTTTTGTTAAGTAAAAAAATCCTCTTTACTTTTTAAAAATGCTTAATATTGACTGACAGTATTATATTCAATATAGCTGAACTTAAGTAATTACAATGGGTAGTATCTTACACAAGAATTATGTTCTAAATGCATCCTTTAAAGTAAAAATAAAATTTAAAGACAAATTTTTCCTTTATTTTACATGACCACAAAATAACTAAAGCATAAATCCTGGATGCTTAAAAGCTACATAACTGAAACTCATAATAATAATATTAAGCACAGGATAACAAAAGATGGATTTGCTTATTGGTTTTTCTTCATTTACAAGTCATATGAATATTTGCACTAAATATTAGATTAAGAATCAAAGTCTAACTGCAATGAAATCCTGCAAGTTCATAATGATTGACAGGAATTATGTGATTTTAACTAGTTAAGACAGATATATGGATATTAGAAGAAAAACATGTAATACATGCACGTACACTGATAAGCACACACATGTAATTTTATGGGTTTATAACCCATATACTGTTAATGATCAGCAAATTGTTTATTTAATTGCTCATCAATCTAATGGCTTATTCAATTAAGGGATCCTAAGCTTGTGAAAAAGATTTTTGGTTTGGAGGAAGATAAGCACAGCAGTGATGTTCTATTTTGTTAGTTTGTCAACAGTTGTGTCAATATGTCAGTAGGCCCACCTACTGACTAATATGAGGATATTACATAAATACACATTAGTCTGAGAAGATGTGTCCTAGGAGGACATCATATTCACTTGCTGATAAATTTGGTAAGAAATTGACATTACCTTTGGAAGTCATATAGTTGGTCATGAAATGTTGGGAAAAATAACAAGTAAATAAAAAAATGAGCCTGAAGTGACTTTGTTGGGCTTCTGACCACTTTGGAGGGTTCCCATGGCAGGACATTGGCCTCCCTCTGCAGTCCCTCCTCATAGCTTGTCCCCTGACACATCCTTTCTAAACAAATGTTAGGATTTCAGTAACCTGTACTCCAATCAAAGTGACAGGTATTTAATGTCAGTGATTGACACTGGAATATGAAGTCAATCTGGAAAATAGACTGCTAAACAGATTAATTAGGCAGATATAAGAAAGTAGGAAACTCTGATCGGATCTGACAAATGCATAACAGATGGTCTGTGCTCAGGGCACTGTCTCAACCACAAGGGTCCTCTTCTTCACACACCCTGTACACAGCCACCTCCGAACCCTTCTTGGGGAAGCACTTGGGGAGATACTCTCAGTTGCTCATGAATGGACATAAGGACTCTTAAAATTTCCCCTCCATTTCTCTGATCCTAGGCCCATCATTCTGTTTGCTAAATTGACCTTCTAAATATTGCAGTGAAAGAGAAGGGATTCACCTCTGGGTCAACAGAGGGATTCTAATCACTAAGGTACAATGACCTTGGAGACAAATATATCAGATTTGGTATTTGTCTTTTGAACTCTTAGGAGGTTGGTATGAGTGAAATTTATCCTTGACTCCATAAACTCTGGGATACAAAGGGACTGAAAAAGATTTTGAGTAAGATCAAGTGCTCCGAACTACTTCCTTTATATGTTTTACTTTTATTACCCAGACAATTCTTTCAACTCTCTTCTGTTAACATTGTTTCTCTCAACATGGACCAATTCTATAAACTACAATAGATGGGGTGTGGGGAAGCTCATGAACACAGTGGTCTGTTGGCTCGCTTCCTAAATATGCCATTTCTTCCAGTTTCAAATGTGTCCTTATAATTTATACAAAGTGATTAATTAATATTTAAAAAAACACAGTTCCTTTGATACACTCAAAAGAACTGAAAGTAGCCTTCATTTTGTTTCAACTGTGGGACCAGTGATCCTTTTCCAGAATTTTCTTCATTCTAGATATTTGGGATATGATTTATAGCAAACAACACAATGTGTGGAATTACTGAAATAATAATCTAAGGTCTGGAAAAATATTAGGATTTGCAATCAGATAAACTGAACATACCAGGAGGAAGAGACTCATAGGTGCCAGCAATAGACCCAGTTTCTGAATCCTAAATAAACTTTTCAATTTGGCATGCCTGATTCCATGGCTCAGGTACATTTGGGAAGAAGCTAACTATACTTTCAGCACTGTTACCCTAGGATGAAGCTATCACATAACACATACTGAGTGTCCACTCCTGGCCTAACATCCTTTATGCACTGAGCACAATAATAGTGTTAAGGAGATAATAAGCAGGAAAGGGCTTAGTGTTTCCAATTTAAAATGGAGTCATTTGGGAAGACCTCAGAGAAACTGGTGGGCATCTGAGTAAAGACACTAAGGATGGATGCAATGTTTAGCAGCTAGCCAGGAGGCAACAGAGTGATGTGGAGACAGAAGGGAAGTTGATCAGAGCTGTAATGTGAAAGTGAGGTGTCTGTCATGAAGGGCTGGGGGGCCCTGTGAAGGGTTCTGATACTGTGAGATGGAAACTCCTGGAGGGCTTTGTGAGGAGAATGGCTTCCCACTTATAATTGCAAAATTGCATGGATGAACTGATAGATACTTATTTGCAAGGCAGAGAAAGGCAGCAAGGGCTTTCTTAAATGAGAATTAATACTAAAAGAAAAAAAATTACTTAGTAACAGAGCCTCAATTGTCAAGAAGAAAAATCCCAGGCAGAAGAATTTGAATAAGCTGTGTGGAGGTCTGGACACTTACTTTTGAAGCCCCTGCTTCCTGCCCAGGCCAGCTGTTCTGTATGTTATACTAAGCAGTGACTAGTTCTTAGAGTAGACTATTAACTTCTCAATGCCTCAGTTTCCTTACATGTAAAACAGACTTAAAATAAAATTTAGTTCAAGAGGTTATTATAAGGATCCAATGAAATAATATATGAAAACTGCTTAGAACAGTTTGGCACATATGGCAAGATCTTAATGATTGTTAGATATTATTTTTACTGTAAGGACAGTCATTTGCCACACTTAGCAGCAGAAGGGCATATAGCTTTAGCACTGACAGCTCCTAGAGTCTCAGTGAAGAGTGAAATAGGGCAAACATGAAGACATAGTGTGTCTGGTGGAAGAACCACAGAGACTGAGAACAGAAGTCTCTTGTGTAAGGTAGAATGATCATGCAATAAAAGTGCTCAATGCATAATTATTTGAGGAAAGGTATGAGACCCTCTCATCCCCTTTCCATACCCATATACACACATTGTAGGCTACCATTTGTGAGAGCAAAAGATCTGACTTGAACAGGCAGGCTCTCAAGAAGAACCAAAAATTAGGTCTTATTTGAATAATAGTACATATTAAGTAATTTTTTAGTGTTTACTAAACACTTTTAGTGATAACACTTTTAGTGTTTAGTGATAACAAGTGCAGGTTTACTAAAATATAAAATGACAATTGAAGAGTAGGGTTTATGATGTGGACTCTAGCATTTTGATTCATTTTTATTTGATTTCTTTAGGAATTTAAATCTGTGTCATTACACAGTGAACTGTACTTGCAGAATATCAAGCCACTCAGGGGAATGATTAGCCAAACCAAGTGAATGTCCACTGACTTTTTACCAGAAATGACTAAATTCTATAAATATTAATTTCAATGTTGTATATTTGTTCCAGATAGTTCTCAACATTCTCTTAGCATATTGGTATGTGGATCACAAAAAAAGTGTAAGATCAAAGCAAATCCTATTTAGAGAGTAAAATATAGAATAAGTGACTTTTTTATCCCTAAAATAATGCCAATAATATCAGATAAAATAAGTTTTAGAGTGAGAAAAATTACCATGGATAGAGACAGCTATTGTATAGTGATAAAATGGTAAATTTACCAAAAAGCTTTAGCAATCTAAATATGTATGCACCTAACACAGAAAATCAAAAAACATGAAGCAGAATTGATAAATCCACAGAAATAGATAAATCCATAATTATAATTGGAAATTTCAATACTCCTCATTCAGCAATCAAAAGGGGAATTAGAAAATCAATAAGCTTATAGAAAAACTGAATAATACCATCAATTAACTTGATTTAAATAACAGTTTCAGAAAATTCCACCCAAAGACAGAAGAATGTCTACTCCTTTCAAGAGCTCATACACATACACATTTCAAGAGCACATACACATACACATTTCAACAAAGAACATATTTTAGTTCACAAAACAAACTTGAATTTAAGATAATTGAAAATCTATAAAGTACATTCTCTAATCATAGTGAAATTAAATAGATATGGGTAACAGAAAGGAGAAATTCCCTAATACTCTAAAGTTAAATAGCACACTTTTAGAAATTCATGAGTCAAAATAGAAGCTTCAAAGGAAATTAGAAAACATTTTTAAATGAAAGTGAAAATATGACATATCTACGTTTGTGGAATGCAAGTAACTCAGTGTTTGAGGGGAATTTATAGGATTAAATTCTTACATTGATAAAGAAGAAAGTCCTCAAATCAATAAAGTTTTCAACTTAAGAAATTAGAAAATGAACAAAGCAAACCCAAAGCAAAGAGAAGAAAGGACTAAGAGGTACAAAACAAAAATCTATGACCTTGAAACAGAAAAAAGATATAAGGTCATTAAAAGTAGGTTTTTGAAAAATCAATAAAATTGACAAATCTTAGGGAAAAAAAGAGCATGAGAGAACACGCTAATTACCATTATCAGCAGGGACATCACTACAATGCCCACATATGATAAGGGATACTAATGGACAATACAGACACTAAGGGCAATAAGAAAATATTTTTAAAAAGATTTTCTTTATTTATTTGACAGAGAGAGGGAGAGAGAGAGGGCACAAGCAGGAGGAGTAGCAGGCAAAGGGAGAGGGAGAAACAGGCTCCCCACTAAGCTGGGAGCCTAATGTGGGGCTTGATGCAGGGCTCCAGGGCTTGATGTGGAGCCCAATGCAGGGCTCCATGAGGGGCTTGATCCCAGGACGCTGGGATGATGACCTGAGTCGAAATCAAACACTTAACTGACTTAGCCACCCAGGTGCCCTGCAATAAGGAAATGTTAAATAATACTATGTGCATACATTTGACAGTTTTGGTGAAATCTACTTATTCCTTAAAAACCACAAACTACCAAAAACTCTTATGTAAAACAAAAAAAATCAGTAAGTTTTCTAATCTTATATCCACTTAATAAATTTAATTCATAATTAAGGAACTTCCGAAAAGATACCAACTCCATGCAGTTTTATTGGCAAATTCTACTGAATATTTAAAGAAAGAACAGAAATTCTACACATAGCTTCCAGTAAATGGAAAAGAGAGCAATTTCCAATTATTTTTATGTTTGACAACAATATTGGAGAAAGTAAAAGAAAACTACTGTCTAATATCTCTCATAGACTTAGGCACAAAAATCTACAACAAAATAGGTGCCATGTCCAATAATTATAGGGGTATAAAAGATGATTCCGCATTTGAAAATAAATTCATGCAACCCATAATACTAATAGATCAAAGAAGAAAAACCACAATTGGTTTTTCAAAACTAATTGATGTGGAAATTTGACAATTGCAATATCCATGCATGGTTAAAAAAAATAAATGAAAGAAAAGAAAAGAGAAGAAAATGTCAGCAACCTAAAAATAGGAGGGAGGAGGGGCAAGATGGTGGAGAAGTAGGAGACCCTATTTCAACCAGTCCCCTAAAGTGAGCTAAATATCTACCAGAACACTCTGAACACCCATGAAATCAGCCTGAGATGTAAGATTATACACTCCTGGATCTCTAAAAGGACCAAAGAACATCAGTGAAGAGGTAAAGTGGAATGGGAATGCTCAGACTGATATCAGAGGATAAACAGAAGGGGAAGGGAGCCACCAGAAGTGACCCATTGGAAAGTAACACTCCAATACATAAGTGCCCTGTGATCCAGGACCGGCATTAACTTGGAGACTGATTAAATGTACTCAAAAAGAATAAAAGATATTAAGGGGCAACTGGTGGAATTGGACGGTCACAGGCATGGGCCTAGGCCCATGTTCCCAGGAAAGGTACCACCAGCGACCACCTCCAGTCAGAGAGAGTCTAGCAGGGACTTCAGTCTGTGTCCCTGAGTCCTCAGCTTTCTGCTGCTTGCACTAACACTCGGGTTGGGTGAACTCCCACCCACACTTGAGGAAGTCTGGTTTGGGTGCCAGCTGGTGATCTCTAAGACAGCAACCTTCTGTGGCCTGCCAAGGGGTCTGAGTACACTCCCACCTGTGCCTGAGTGAGCCTGGTGTGGGCACAGGCCTGCAATCCACAGCCCCCACATGTTCCCAGCCTGCACCTGAGAGAACCTGGCAGGATGTTAGGTGGGAATCCCTCCACCAGCAGCCTTCCATGACCTGCCCCAGGGTCTGTGAGCACCTGGCGTGGCCTGGACCACGGAGAGCAGTCTTGGCAATGGCAGCCACCCAAAGTGGGTTCCTCCGACCAATGTTGCTTGTGGTTTTGGTGGGGTGGGGGTGCAAAGACAAGTGGGGGCATTGGGTGACCACTGTGACAGTGGCTGGAGGTGCACACCACCTGTGGAAGGTTGTGGTGTGCAGAGGAGGAGTCTCAGTGTTCTGGACCACTCATAAGGGAGCAGACTGAGGCTTCTCTCTGAGGCAGAGGTCTGGGTGCAGATTGTTTGTTCTGACCCTCTGAAAAGCCACAAAAAGCTGCCAAAGGACAAAAACCTTCAGAGAGCAAAAGCCTGAAAAACCAGCTTCCACAGAGCCCAGCCCCTTGATAGATGGCAGGGTAACTCAACCCAAGGAAGACTGACTGGAAAACAACATGGCAGACCCTCCCCTAGAAGACAAACCAAAAGCAAGAGGACAATAACCATAGGGTCCCCATAAAACTAACTGTAAAACCCAAACATCAGGGGGAAAACAATATATTAAGCTCTCGTTATTGCCCTAAAACCCATATATTTCATAGATACAAGTTTTTTTTTGATTCATTCTCACAATTCTTGTTCTTTTAATTTTTTAAAACTACTTAACATTACAACTAGAGGTTTAATACATCATATCCCATAATAGCTTTTTAAATTGAACTTTTTTCATACATATACCTGTATACCTATCTCTTTTTCTTTTTTTTTTAACATACATATAGATATAAGCTTCAAGATAATCCTTTTTCCCTATTCAATACTACCCCAATATATATAAACCAGTTTTAATTCCCCTGTATCTCTGGAAAGTTGGAGTCCTTTAACAAAGATAACATATACCCAGTAAGAACTGAAATAATCTTCCTCACCCACATTGAGGATTTATAAACACCCTCCCATCTTATTCTGTCAGTGTTACCATATATTTGTTTTTGTTCTGATATTATAGAATCTTATTCTCGTTTTGGCTGGGTTTTCTCTTTTTTTCTTCTCTTTTTCTCTCTTTTACCTTTTTTTTTTTTTTTTTTTTTGGTGATGACTTCCGATTGCTCTGAAACTTTCCAGGGTGCACCTTGCCTGGCTCGTGGTTGACATATTCAGCTATACATCCCCCTAACCTCCTCTCACCAAAATGACTAAGAGGACGAACACCCAACCGATGAAAAATTCAGAGACTGTGCCCTGTCCCTCAGAACTATTGGATATGCATATAAACAGTATGTTGGAAAGGGAATTCAGGGTAACAATTATCCAGGCAATGGCTAGGTTGGAAAAAACATTAATGACAACATAGAATCTCTAAAGGGTGGAACTGAGAGCTGATCTGGCAGAAGTTAAAAATGCTATCAGTGAGATCCAATCTAATCTAAATACTGTAACAGCTAGGGTAACAGAGGCAGAAGATTGAATTGATTATCTAGAAGATCAGTTCCTGATCAGGAGGGAACCCTCCTGAAGGATCAGGAGGAGGCCTGGAAAAAAAAACAGCTTAGAAGCCATGAAAACAGAATTAGGGAAACAAGTGACGCCATGGAACATTCAAGCTTTATAAGACAGGAAACATGTTGGAGAGGATATAGAGAAAGGGGAACTCTCTTACACTGTTGGTGGGAATGCAAGTTAGTGCGGCCACTTTGGAAAGCTTGAAATCAGGCAACATGATGCCCCTAGCTTTGTTTTTCTTTTTCAACATTTTATGGGAGCATTTAGGCTGTTCACATTGAGAGTGATTATTGAAACGTCCAAGCTTTCCACTTTGGAAAACAGTGTGGAGAAATTAAAAATAGAGCTAGTCTATGGCCCTGCCATTGCACTACTGGGCATTCTCCCCACAGATACAAATGCAGTTAAAAGACAGGCCATATGTACCCCAATGTTTAGAGCAGCAATGGCCACAATAGCCAAACTGTGGAAAGAGATGAGATGCTCTTCAACAGGCGAATGGATAAAGATATGGTCCACATACACAATGGGATATTACACCTCCTTCAGAAAAGATGAATATCCGACTTTTCTATCAACATGGACAGCACTGGAGTGAAATAAGTTAGCAGAGGAAGTCAATGATCATATGGTTTCACTTATTTGTGGAACATAAGAAATAAAATGGAAGACATTAGGGGAAGGAAAGGAAAAGTGAATTGGGGAAATTAGAGGGGGAGGCAAACTATGAGAGACTGGACTAAGAAACAAACTGAGGGTTTTGGAAGGGAGGGGGTGAGGGAATGGGTGAGACTGGTGGTGGGTATAAGGGATGAACATATTGCATGGATCGCTGGGTGTGGTGCATAAACAATGAATCTTGGAACACTGAAAAAATAAAAAATTTAAAAAAAGAAAAGAAAACCATAAAAGCACAAAATGTGGTGATTACACAATGTGCTAGTGAACAACCAATGGGTCATATAGAAATCAAGAGAAGAAATTTTTAAAAATATTTCATTTATTTACCTAAGAGAGAGAGTGAGAGAGCACAAACAGGAGGAGGGACAGAGGGAAAAGATTTTTTTGGGGGACTTTTCTATTTTCCTGATTGAGGCTTGAGTGACTATGTATTTCCTCCTTAGCACCAACTTTGCCTTCTCCCAGAGGTTTTGGACCGATGTGTCTTTGTTCTTATTGGTTTCCAGGGATTGTTTAAGTTCTTCTTTGATTTCCTGGTTGATCCAAACATTCTTTAGCAGGTTGGTCTTTAGTTGGTCCAAGTGTTTCAATTTCTTCCAAACTTTTCTTGTGATTGAGTTACAGTTTCAAAAGTACTGTGGTTTGAGAATATGTAGGGAATAATCTCAATCTTTTGTTATCAGTTAAAACCTGATTTGTGACCAAGTATATGGTTTATTCTGAAGAAAGTTCCATGTGCTCTTGAGCAAAATGAGTATTCTATTATTTTAGGGTGGAATGTTCTGTATGTATCTATGAGGTCCATCTGGTTCAATGTGTCATTAAAAGCTCTTGTTTCTTTGTTGATTTTCTGCTTAGATGAGCTGTCTATTGCTGAGAGTGGGGTGTTGAGGTTTCCTAATGTATTAATGTATTATTATCAATATGTCTCTTTATTATGGTTAACAGTTGGCTTATGTAGCTGGTTGCTTGCATGTTGGGGGTGTATATATTTACAGTTTTTAGATTTTTCTTGATGAATAGACAAGAATTATATAGTGTCCCTCTGTATCTCTAACTGCAGTCTCTAGCTTATAATCTAATTTGTTAGATATAAGAATTGTTACCCCAGTTTTCTTTTGAGGTCCATTGGCATGAAAATGTTTCTCTATCCCTTCACTTTCAGTCTGGATGTGTCTTTAGGTTCCAAATAAGTCTCTTGTAGACAGCATATGGATGGGTCCTGCCTTTTTATCCAATTTGCAACCCTGAGCCATTTTATGGGAGCAATTGGATTGTTCATGTTGAGTGTGATTATTGAAATATAAGATTCTATTGTTATCATGTTGCCTGTGAAATCCTTGTTTTTACAGATTGTCTCTGTATCTTTCTGTTCTATATCACTCTTGGGGTCTTTTTCTTTTTATAGAACCTTCTTTAATATTTCTTGCAGGGCCAGCTTAGTGGTCACATATTCTTTTAATCTCTACAGATCGTGGAAGCTCCTTATCCCTCCATCCATACTGAATGACAGCCTTGCTGGATAAAGAATTCTTGGCTGCATGTTCTTCCCATTTAATACCATGAATATGTCTTGCCAGCACTTTTTGGCTGGCCAGGTCTCTCTGGACAGGTCTGACATTATTCTGATGATCTTACCTTTTTAGGTAAGACTCTCTACCCCCTAACTGCTCTGAAGTTGGTTTCCTTGGTTCTAAGATTTGTGGGTTTTACTATTACATGCTGGCGCATTGGTCTGATGTCCTTGATCAGAGGGGTCTTCTCTGCCTCTAGGATAGGAATGCTTGTTCTATTCCCCAGACTGGGAAAGTTCTTGGCTGTGATTTTTCCAAATATATCTTCTAGTCCTCTCTCTCTCTCCACCCACCTTAGGGATCCCAATAATTCTGACATTGGAATGTCCCATGGAGTAATTTATTCCTCTAATTCTATTTTCATGGATTCTAAGCTATTCATTCCAGACCTCCTCCTGTTCCTTCTTTTCTATCATTTTGTCTTATAGACCACTAATTCATTCTTCTGCCTCATTTACCCTAGCTGTTAGAGTATCTAGATTAGATTGGATCTCACTGATAGCATTTTTAAGTTCTGTCAGATTAGCTCTCATTGCTACGCTTAGAGAATCTATGTTGCCTTTAGGAGTTTTCTCTAGCCTGACTATTGTATTCATAATTGCTACCTTCAAGTCTATTTCTAACATTTTGCTTTTATCCATATCCATTAGATCTGTGGGAAAAACCATCTCTGGGTCTTTTCTTTTTTGGGAGTTCCTCCTCTTAGTCCTCCTAGTCATTCTGTTGAGTGTGGTCGAGGGGATGTACAGCCAATAATATCAACCACAATCCAGGCAAGGTGCACCCTGGTAA
This sequence comes from Nasua narica, assembly GCA_028533885.1. Classification (NCBI taxonomy): domain Eukaryota; kingdom Metazoa; phylum Chordata; class Mammalia; order Carnivora; family Procyonidae; genus Nasua; species Nasua narica. The sequence goes on along the minus strand of CM052797.1, from coordinate 22,129,278 downwards.
AGTTCAGAGCAATTGGAAGCCACCACCACCAAACAAACCAAACCAAACCAAAACAACACTGAGCTATAAGGAAACCCAAGAATAATATTTATTACGTACAAAAACAAAAACAAACAAACAAACAAAAAGACACACCCACACACAGAAAAAAAACCACAAATTAAAAGGGGGGAGTGAAGGGAAGATGGCTGTAATATTTCAATGTGAGCGAGGAAGGGTATTTCAGTTCTACCTGGGTGTATTTTGTTTTCTTTCTTAGAGAACTCTACTTCCCAGTGATACAGGGAAATTAAAAAGGACTACACTGAAGCTTCTCTCTCTCTCTCTCTCTGTGTGTGTGTGTGTGTGTGTGTGTGTGTGTATATACAGGAAAAAAGTATATGTGTGGAAAAGTTCAGTTAAAAATTACTATGGCTTATTTTGTATTAAATGTCTAGTTAAAATGGTAAGTAGGTAAAAAAAAAGAAGAAAAAACATGAGAAAGAATTAAAAAAAGAAAAAGAAAAGTTGTATCTAAGAAATACATAGGCTATGAGGCAACACGAGGAGCTTAGTATACTGTTTTCCCCATGGTTTTGGGGTTTTACTGTTTTATGGGAACCCTAGGGTTGTTGTCATATTGTTCTTCTGGCTTGTCTTCTGGGGTGGGGCTTGCTACATTGTTTTTCAGTCAATACTGCTTGGCTGGAGTTGCCCTACCCCTTATCAAGGGGCTGGGCTCCGTGGAAACCATTTTTTTGGGCTTTTGTTCTCTGGAGGCTTTTGTTCTCTGCCAGCTTTTCACGCCTTTTTGGAGTGTCAGAACAAAATAAACTGTTCACATCCAGGCCTCTGCCCTAGAGGAGCGAAACCACAGTTGGCTCCTCTCTGAATCCTCCAGAACACACTGTCTCTCTCTTTGTAAGTGCTGCTGAAAACTGTAGCCTCCCACAGGGGATGCATGCCCCCAGAGATCCTCTCAGTGGTGGACCCTGGCTGCTTCCATTTGTCTCTTCCCCCCCATGTGCTACCCAAACCATGAGAAATCCCAGTCTGGGCGAGCCTGGCCCTGGTAGTGGCCAACCCTGGGTTTGTGAACACAAGTCCAAACCTGGTCCTCTCAGGTATGGGTGATGGCAGCAGCAAGGGTGGCTGCTAGCCCTAGGACCATGGGCTCAAGTTTGCACCAGGTCCTTTCAGGAGTGGATGGCTGCTGTGGCCAGCCCTGGAACCACAGGCTCAGGTCCACGTTTGCCCCTTAAGTCTCTGTGTTCTGTTTGAGTGCTGTTATGAGTCCCTTCCCATCCTGCCACCACCAGTCTCCAAGCTATAGTGCTTTTGCACTAGGATATTACTTTCCAGTGCTAGCTTCTGATGGCTCTCTCCCTCTTGTTTATCCTCTAATATCTGTCCGTACAATCACAAGTCTTTGTGATTGTACTGTCTTTCAAACCTCTCAACTGATGATCCTCTGCTCCGTAGAGATCCAGATGTGTGTATACTTACATCTCAGGTTGATTTTGTGGTGTTCAGAGTGGTTTGGTAGATTTCTAGCTAAATTCAGGGGACCAATTGAAATTGATTCCCCCACTCCTCCAGCATCTGGGGAAACCTCAGCAAAAATGGTTTTAAGAGAAAATTCCTTCCTGCCTCAAGAAACAAGAAAAATCTCATATAGTCTAACTTTATACCTAAAACAACTAAAATAATAAGAACAACGTACAAAGTTAGAAAAGGAAAGAAATAATAAAGATCAGAGAAGAAATAAATGAAATAAAGACAAAAATAACAAAAGAAAAGATGAATGAAAGAAAGATTTTATTCTTTGATAACCATGGGGAAAAGAGAGAAGGCTCAAATAAACAAAACTGGAAATAAGAAATTACAACTGATATCATAGAAATACAAAGGATCATAAGATTACTATGAACAATTACATGCCGACAAATTGGACAACCTAGAAGAACTGGACAAATTCCCAGAAACACATCATTTTCCAAGACCAAATCAAGAAGAGGTAAAAAGATTTAATGGTCATCCATCTCAAACTCTTTTAAAAAAATTGAAGAAAAAGGAATGCTTCCAAACTAATTTTATGAGGCCAGACTTACTGTAATACCAAAACCAAACAAGGATACCACAAAAAAAAAAAAAAGAAAAAAAGGAAAAGAAAATTACAGGCTAATATTCTTAAGGACCACAGATACAAAACTACTCAATAAGGTATTAGCAAATTGAATGGGGCAACACATTAAAAAGATGATACACCATGATCAAGTTGGATTTATTACAGGGATTCAAGAATAATTCAACACCTACAAATCAATCAATGTAATATACTACATTAACAACTTGAAGGATATGCAAAATAATGAAACTGGACAACTATCTTATACCATACACAAAATTAACCTAATATGGATTAGAGATTTGAATGTAAAACCTGATCTCATAAAATTCATAGAAGAAAACATAGGTGCTAAGGTCCTTGACACTGGTATTAGTGATGTTTTTGTGGGTCTGACTCCAAAGTTAAGGGAAACCAAAGCAAAAATAAACACTAGGACTACATCAAACGAAAAAGCTTTGGCTGATGTTGAAGAAGTTATTGCCTATGTTCTCCTCTAGGATTTTGATGGATTCCTGTCTCACGTTGAGGTCTTTTATCCATTTTGAGTTTATCTTTGTGTATGATGTAAGAGAAAGGTTGAGTTTCATTCTTCTATACATAGCACAGCAACTTCTTTCAACACACATCTCCAAAAAAAAAAAAAAAGACACATCTCCAAAGGCAAAGGAAACAAAAGTGAAAATGAAGTTTTGGGACTTCATCAAGATAAAAAGCTTCTGTACGTCAAAGGGTACAGTCAAAAAAACAAAGGCAACATATGGAACTGGAGAAGATATCCGCAAATGACACTACAGACAAAGGTCTGATATCTAAGATGTATAAAGAACTCCTCAAACTCAACACTCACAAAACAGATAATCATATCGAAAAAATGGGCAGAAGACATGAACAGACACTTCTCCAAAGAAGACATACAAATGGCTAACAGACACATGAAAGTATACTCATCATCTTTAGCCATCAGGGAGATTCAAATCAAAACCACACTGAGATACCACCTTACACCAGTTAGAATGGCCAAAAGCAACAAGACAGTAAGCAACAAATGTTGAAGAGGATGTGGAGAAAGGGGAACCCTCTTCCATTGTTGGTGGCAATGCAAGTTGGTGCAGCCACTTTGGAAATCAGTGTGAAGATTCCTCAAGAAATTAAAAATAGAGCTACCCTATGACCCTGCAAGTGCACTACTGGGTATTTACCCCAAAGAAGCAGATGCAGTACAAAGAAGGGCCACACGTAGCCCAATGTTCATAGCAGCAATGGCCACAATCACTAAACTGTGGAAAGAACAAAGAGGCCCTTCAACAGATGAATGGATAAAGAGGATATGGTACATCTATACAATGGAATGTTATGCCTCCATTAGAAAGGATGAATACCCAGATTTTGTATCAACATGGACAGGACTGGAAGAGATTATGAGGAGTGAAATAAGTCAAGCAGAGAGAGTGAATTATCTTATGGTCCCGCTTATGTGTGGAGGATAAAGAAAAACATGGAGGGTATTGTGAGAAGGAAGGGAAGGGTGAATGAGGGGAAATCAGAAAGGGTGATGAACCATGAAAGACTGTGGACTCTGAGCAACAAACTGAGGGTTTTGGAGGGGAGCGTGGGGGATAGGACAAGCCTGGTGGTGGGTATTGAGGAGGGCACATATTGCATGAAGCACTGGGTGTGGTGCATGAATAATTAATCTTGTAACACTGGCTAGCAGACACATGAAATGACGTTCATCATCATTAGCCATCAGGGAAATTAAAATCAAAACCACATTGAGAAACCACCTTACACCAGTTAGAATGGCAAAGATTAACGAGGAAAGAAATAACAAATATTGGGGACTCTGTGGAGAAAGAGGAACCCTCTTACACTGTTGGTGGGAATGCAAGTTGGTGCAGCCACTTTGGAAAACACTGTGGAAATTCCTCAAGAAATTAAAAATAGAGCTACCCTATGTCCCTGCAATCGCATTACTGGTTATTTACCCCAAAGATACAAATGTAGTTAAAAGAAAGGGCACATGCACCCTAATGTTCATAGCAGCAATGTCCATAATAGCCAAACTGTAGAAAGAGCCAAGATGCCCTTCAACAGAGGAATGGATAAAGATGTGGTCCCTATATACAATGGAATATTACTCAGCCATCAGAAAGAATGAATACCCAACTTTTGCATCAACATGGATGAGATTGGAGAGGATTATGCTAAATGAAATAAGTCAAGCAGAGAAAGTCAATTGTCATATGGTTTCACTTACTTGTGGTACATAAGGAATAACATGGAGGACATTAGGACAAGGGAAGAAAAAGTGAATTGGGGGAAATCAGAGGAAGAGATGAACCATGAGAGACTGTTAACTCCAATAAACAAACTGTGGGATTTAGAGGGGAGGGAGTGGGGAAACGGGTGAGCCTGGTGGTGGGTATTAAGGAGGGCGCATATTGCATGGTGCACTGGGTGTTGTACATACATAATGAATATTGGAACACTGCATCAAAAACTAATGATGTATTTTATGGTGACTAACATAACACAATTAAAAAATAATAAAGCAGAGCAAGTTCTAAAAAAAAAAAAACTAAAATGCTTCTACTCAGTGAAGGAAGACATCTAAAAGAAAGGGAATCTGCTAAATGAGAGGAGGTACTTGCAAGTCACATATTCAATAGGGGTAAATATACAGAATATATAAAGAACTCCTACAACTTAACAACAACAAAAAACAACCCAGTTAATGATCAAATGATCTGAATAGACATTTTTCCAAAGAAGACATACAGATGGCTAACAGGCAAATGAAAATATGTTCAACATCAGTAATTATTGAGGAAATGCAAATTGAAACCACAAAGAGATATCACCTCACACCTCTTAGAATGACAATCATCAGAAGTGCCCGGGTGGCTCAATCAGTTCAGTGTCTGACTCTTGATTTTGGCTTAGGTTCTTGGGATCAAACCCTGCACTGAGCTCCAGGATCCCCACTCCGCAGGGAGCTGTTGAGGATTTCCTTTCTTCCCCTCTGCCCATCTCCACCTCTTGGGGAAAAAAAAAAGAATGGCTATCTATCATCAAAAAGACAAGAAATAACAAGTGTTGGAGAGTATGTGGAAAAAAGGGAAAACTGGAGCACTGTTGGTAGGAATGTCAATTGGTGAATACACTATGGAAAACAGTATGGACCTTCCTCAAAATTTAGCAGTAGAACTGCCATATGATTCAGCTATTCTACATCTGGATATTTACCCAAATAATATGAAAACATTAATTCAAATAGACATATGCACTTTGATGTTCATACATTACTATTTACAATAGGTAAGATATGGAAACAATCTAAGTGTCCATCAGTGGGCAAATGGATAAATAAATGTATGGCATGTATACACAATGGAATACTCTTCAGTCATTAAAAGAATGAAATCTTGCCATTTATGACAACATGGATGGATGTTGAGAGTATTGTATTAAGTGAAATAAACAAAAGAGAAAATTTAAAAAGTAAAAAAAAAAAACCACAGTATTTCACTCATGTGGAATATAACAATAGAAACAGAAGAAACAAAACAAAACAAAAAAACAAATTCATAGACACAAAGAACATGTTGGTCATTATCAGAAGGGAAACCCAGTGAGAGGTGGGTAAAATGAACAAAGGGGGTCAAATTTATATTGGTAGATAGTAATTAGACTTCTGGCAGTAATATGTTTGTAATGAATGCACATGTTGAATTATAATGTTTTACACCTAAAACTTATGTAATATATACCAATTTTACCTCAGTAATGAATAGATAGATTATATATAGACAGATAGATATATTGTGTAGAAATAGGAATAATGATTAGGGTAGCAGGATCAACTGTTGATAACACTGGAGTGTGTCCAAATTCAAGGTGTGGAGAATATGAATACTATTTGTTCTCTGTTTTAGTTCCCAGTCCCTAAGTTTGGAACTAGGGTAGGTTCTTAATGATGGGGATAATTATTTTCCTGTTCTTCCTTTTGGAGGGATATTTGGAAATCTGGAAACATTTTTGTTGTTACAACTGGGAGAGGGTACTACTAACATCTAATTGTTAGACACTGGGGATGCTGCTAAACATCCTATAATGCACAAGATTTTCCACCACACGAAAAATGTCAATAATGCTGAGGTTGAGATGTCCTAGTTTCAGGGAATAGTTTTATTCAACATTTCTTCATGTATAGAATGGTTTTCCTCACTATACTATGGGTCTTTTTTAATCCTGATTCTTGACATATAGTGGATGTTATTTAGTGGATTATTTATTGAATTACTAATATACATGGTCACCATGGCTCAATTTGAATTTTTCTTCATAAAATGTTGTTTTATTTATAAAATGATACATGCACAGGGGCCATGCTAATCTTCTCTGTATCATTACAATTTTAGTATATATGCTGCTGAAGCGAGCATGGAGGGGGAGATGAACCACGAGAGACGGTGGACTCTGAGAAACAAACTGAGGGTTTTGGAGGGGAGAGGGGTGTGGGTTTGGGTGAGCCTGATGGTGGGTATTGAGGAGGGCACGTGTTGCATGGAGCACTGGGTGTGGTGCATGAACAATGAAACTTGGAACACTGAAAAAAAATTAAATTAAAAAAATAAAAAGTAGAATAAAATGATACATGCACACTATTCAATTTGGCAATTTGAATTCCGAAGACCCTGCTTGCATGAGACCTAATGCACTGAAAAGAACCACACTAGAACCCTTTCTCCTCATTTTCTCCTTTCCCACCACTGGCAACTGCTGGGAGTTAATGGCAAGAGGGGTATAGTTCACACCATGCTAATGAAAGAATGATCTCAATTTTGGAGACCATTTTGGGGATCAATTCTTTGTTTTTATCTTAGAAACTCCATTTGGACACATCAGCACACAAGTGTTGTCCCATGTACATCAGCTGTATTTCTCTCTATATACGTGACTCTGGACTCCATCCCAGCACCACAGTGCCCACACTTTGGGGTAGGACAACTTTATCTGCAGCAGTGGCCAGACTGGAACACAGCAGGGCAATATGGAGGCTATATGGAAGACTCTTTCCCCGCCTGTGTTCCTGATTCCACTTCCATTCCATTCTTGGAGTGCTGGGTGGGGTATCTCTGAGCCATAGTGACAGCAGTCCATGCCTGATGAACACAGAAAAGATTAAGACAATGCCAATAAATTAACATGTCTTGAGGAGAAGTGTTTTATACGTTTCCATATACAATCTCATGAAATCCTGAAAATCATCTATATTTGATTTTCATGAAATTCTGAAAATCATCTAACCCTGAGTTCAGAAGGGTTAAATAAGAATCTAAGGTTATCTGTCTAGCAAACAATAGTTGGGCCCAAACCCTACAGTCCCTTTCTGCTCACCTGTCCCAGGTGTGGGGTTCCTTGGCACAGGTTTCCTGGCTTCATTCAGAGTGAGTCAGTTTTGGTCATCTCCACTGTATTTTTGATATTGGTAAAATCAGTTTCATGAGCTCTGAGAGATTTACTATAGGAATTCTCAATTTTATCTGTAACCCAAAACTGCCGATCTGGCCTTCCCATGAGAAATTAACAGAATATAAGAAGACTGTGCAAGAGATAAAAAGATGTTTCTACAAATAATGTGAAAGCTGTGGCACAAAATGAGTCTTTATTATGATTTTCAGATGCAGTCTCCTTGGGGGAGATTCTTTTCATTTTTCCCTTTCCTGCTTTCCCAACTTTAGTGAAGGGAAGGGAGAGTGAAAGACGAGCGAGGGTGGTATTAAACAGGACTTTGAACTGCAGGATCCCCTAGCTGCTCGAATGATATAAGGGATAAGATGCTCCCTACTTATTCCAATGCAATTATAGCTCAAGAACATCACCTTAACATTGAGCTTACATAATAGGGAAGCTCTGAACATTGGACTCAGCAAAGGAGAGCTGCCTCAAGCCAGGAGAAATAACATACAGCTCTGAGAGAAAGATCAAGTAGAATTTATAATTTACTGCAAACATACCAAGCAGCAAACACTTTGATTTTCATATGTTTTAAAATACATGGCTTTCAACCACATGTTAGTGCTTGAAATTGTAAAAAAAATATATTTTAAATATTTCCTTATATCATGAAAGAACATAGGCCCTTTTTTTGCATGTTTTTTGAATATCTAGTTAGCATCACATAATTTTGGTTATACAAAAATAAATCAAACATGGACTCCTTATTCCTAGAATGGCCAGCCCTGTAAATGACATCCTATGAATCTTGTTTTGCGCACCTCTCCCCATCACAGAGAGAGGTTTATGTATGGAAATCCCAATTTCTGGCCCTTTGGTTCAACATTTTCTCACCAGCAGGGAAGGAAACAAAACAAAAAACAAAACAAAACAAACAAACAAAAACCCACACAGGCAAACAAAGGTTTGATGGGAATATAAAGATAGCCCTTCTGCAAGGTAGTCAATAAATACCAGCACTAGAAAATCAATTGCTTTAATTGCATTTCAGCAGGGAGCCTCAGCACCCTGTGGGGAAGAGGAAGTGGGAAGGGCTCCATGTCTGAGTGCTTTAGGCTGGCCAGAGAGTGGCCAAACTGGGCAGAGGGGCCTCTCTGCTGGGTCCTCACCTCCCCTCAGTCAGCGAGAGGGGGCCGCAGTCCTGCTCCCAATAGTAGTCCTGCCTTTCCTGGCCAGCCCTCAGGCAGGAAATAGCTTGGGACTGGCCACCTCTGCCTGGTGGAGGGAACCAGCATCCATGCCCCTGGGGTATCTTCTGAGCCTACTAAGCAGGAAGGAGCTTTGGCAAAAATTACATTTTAAGGGCGTCTGGGTGGCTCAGTTGGTTAAGCAACTGCCTTCGGCTCAGGTCATGATCCCGGAAGTCCCATATCGGACTCCTGGTTCTGCGGGAAGTCTGCTTCTCCCTCTGACCTTCTCCCCTCTCATTCTCAGTCTCTCGCCCTCTAATAAATAAATAAAAATCTTAAAAAAACAAAAACAAAAATTACATTTTAAAACCAGATTTCCACCTGAGGTATCAACCAGATGTCATCTCTGCTTAAAACTCCCAAGTGCAAGGCTGCCAAGTGGCACCGTGGAAGCTCAGATCCTTCCTTTGCCGCTCCAGGCTCAGAGGAATGGAGAAGCCACCTGCCCTCGTAGCCTCTGGGCTGCGTGGAGAGAGCGCATAGTCCCAGCGCCAGCGTTGAGCTGGCTGCCTCCTTGGCCCCAGGCAGCTCCAGCACGTCCTGGCAGCGGGAGGGCTGTCCCACTGAGGACAGGGAACAGCTGCCCTTGCGTTTGAAAACAGCCTTGACTGGGACCTGGTCTTGGGATTAAAAATGTGCAGGTGGTGGGAGGCGCCTGGGTGGCTCAGTGGGTTGGGGCTTCTGCCTTGGGCTCAGGTCATGATCTCAGGGTCCTGGGATTGAGCCCCACATGGGGCTCTCTGCTTGGCGGGGAGCCCGCTTCCCCTCTCTCTCTGCCTGCCTCTCTGCCTGTTTGTCATCTCTCTCCCTCTGTCAAATAAATAAATAAAAAATCTTTAAAAAAATGTGTAGGTGGTGGAAGGGGGGGAATCTCATTAATACAGACTATGTCTGTGACTAAAGTCACAGGAAGTGACTTTAATGGCATCATTTTTGGCTCCTGTGTAACAGACCACTTAGGTAACCCATCTCTAGCCTGGTGGACAGAAGATTGAATCCCAAGTAGACTGGAACCTGTGGGGTTTTTCCCAAATTGGGCCTTGGGACTCTTTCTAGCACATGTCCCTGCCTTTGAAACTCAAGTCAGGTATATCCTTGATTTGTTTCCAAAATGTCTAGTGTGTAGGAGTAGTGACAGTGCTAATAAATTTGAAAAAGTTTGTGGTGGTAAGATCTTGAGCCCCCAGGCTTCTAGGATGATCTGTCCTCCAAATTTGGGAGAAGAGCCTGGTGATGGGTATTGAGAAGGGCACATATTGCATGGAGCACTGGGTGTGGAGCATGAACAATCAATCTTGTAACACTGAAAAATTAAAATAAACATATTTGGGGAGAAAAAAAAAAGAAATGGTTAGGTAACTATAATGTAAAGCAGAAAGCATTAATTTCCATAGGACTGTACTGATAAATTGTTCTAGAAGTTCAACTGAAGATTTTTCATGCTGGAGAAATCCTACATTGCTTATGATACTTAAGCAGAACCTTGGAGTATGGGTTAAATCGAATATGTCCAGACTGAGGGTATGGAAAAATCTTTACAGACTAGGGAAACAACATAAGTGAAGATATTCATGTGGAGAAATGAGAGTTATATAAAAATGGTGGATATTTAGTTTGATTGGAATTTAGTCCACATTAAAAGGGATTGCATGGGGATTAAAATGTTTTGGTGTCATATGATGGGAAAGCTTAACTGTCAGAGAAAGAAAATAGATGTTATCCTATAGATAAGGAGAATTAATGGAGACAGAACAGTAGCAATTTCAGAAGTATGTTTTTGGAAAGTGGTAGATTTCAAGGGGAATCATCAGTGAAGATTCAATAAGTAGCTGTTGAATTAATTCAACCGTACAACTATATAGTGTTCATGGAGGAACAAACAAAAACTACCTACAAGTTTCTGCAAAACAGATTTTATCTTTGAGTGAAATACAGATTTAGCTTTAATTCTAGCCTGACACCTGGTTTCCTCTTTGTGAAGCTGGGATGGCTTGACCGTCACTTATTCAGATCCAGCTCTTCCCTGAGTATCAAGTCTTCCCCCAAAGAGGACTCTAACTTACTTATTACTATGAAAATTAATGTCAAGTCACTCTTCATTCTAGCCTTGCAATCCAGGCCTGATTAATGTAATAAAAGACTAATATCTCTTACAAACATAGATGCAAAGTCCTCAATAAAATATTATTAAATTAATTTAGCAATGTGTAAAAAGAAAAAAACCATTTATGTGAAGACATCAGAGAGATGCTGAGGCAGTCAGAATGAAGGTCTTATGATTCTGGAGAAAAGTAAAGCTTATTGGAATGACACAAATATTATACATACCATTTCTCTTGGGACATATGCACAGTACAAGAATATTAAATGAAAGTAAAAGGTATATTACAGAAAGAAAGATGTAGATACCTCCGGGCAATTTCATGGGGGTTCTGGAGACAAAACCTTATATTCTAGGTTTGTCAAAATAGCCAGAACATAAGTAGCTAAGGTCATCTAGAGAAGGGCACCTCAAAGAAATAAGCACATTTTGCTCTAGGCTTTATTTCAGGCATTTGCTTATTCTTAAACTTCACAAGGTGAGAGGCCAAAAATAAAGAGAAATCTGATTAAAAACTGAGTGGAGTTTCCAGCAGTATCGGGGTGGCAGGGAGAGGAAAAAAAATGGAGTTTAAGAGTCTCCAAGTAGAAGAGTCCATGTTGAAAACAAAGGTTTAATATAGAACCCGCAAAAGCTATACCCTAGAAGTCAGAATATAACAATGTTTACTAAGCGTTAAAAAGTCTGAAACACGGCTCAAGTCAAGAATCAGGGGACTCAAGACTGATTACGTCAAAGGGGTCTAGCCTATAGTAGCTACTTCCCATTTGATAGGGCGAATGTTTTCTTGGGAAGATAATATTATCTAGAGCCTCTATACTCCTCCATGAAGAATTTCTGCCATTGAATCTGGCATTTAACAGGCATGCCGAGAAGCAGGAAAAGATGGTAAACAGATGATAGAATAGACCCATTAGTGATACGGACATCAGAGTTTTTAGGCATGACCTCTAAAGTGACAGTAATTGTCAATACTAGGAATATAGATGACAAGAAAGAAATTTTATCAGAAACTATAATTTGTCAAGAAGAATAAAGCAGAATTTCTGGAATTGAAGTTATGAACATGCATTTTTAACAGAATATTAAAAATGCCAGAAGAAATGATCAGAGAAATGGAAGATAGGTCAAGAAAAAATGGTCATACTAAAGCACAAAGAAGAAAATTTTAAACTATAAGATGTGGAGAAAAAAAGCATAAGAAGCATGATGAATACAAGGAAAGGATCTAAATTATATGTAATTAAAGGCCCAAAAATAGAGCAGCAAAAATAATGTAGAAAAAAATAATTTAAGAAATACTGGTTGAGGGGTGCCTGGGTGGCTCAGTGGGTTAAAGCCTCTGCTGTAGGCTCAGGCTAAGGCTCAAAAAAAAAAAAAAAAAAAAAAAAAAAAAGAAATACTGGTTGAGGGTTTTCAAAACTGATAAATGACATCAAGCCCTAGATTCAAGAATTTCTAAAAAAGTCAATCATGATAAATACAGCTGATCATTGGACGACATAAGTTTGAACTGCATGGGTCCACTTATATGTGGGTTATTATTATTTTTTTGATACATATAGTAAGTACTATAGACACATTTTCTCTTCTTTATGATTTTATTTTTTTTTAAAGATTTTATTTATTTATTTGACAGAGAGAGAGAGATCACAAGTAGGCAGAGAGGCAGGCAGAGAGAGGGGAAAGCAGGCTCCGTGCTGAGCAGAGAGCCTGATGCAGGGCTTGACCCCAGAACCCTGAGATCATGACCTGAACTGAAGGAAGAGGCTTTAACCCACTGAGCCACCCAGGCACCCCTGATTTTCTTATTTCTTTTCTCTAGTTTGCTTTATTATAAGAATACAGTATATATTTTATAAAACATACAAAATATGAATCAACAAACTATTATCAGTGAGGCTTCTGGTCAAACAGTAAGCTTTAGTAGTTAAGTTTAGAGGGAGTCAAAAGTTACAAGCAGATTTTTTACTGCATGGGGGGGTCAGAACCAATAACCCTTGTGTTGTTCAGGGGTAAACTGTACAAAGAAAACACATCAAAGCATTTCAGAGTCAGATGAAACTTGTGCAAACTAAATAAAGGAAATCAAAGATAAAATTGTCAGAAAAAAAAACCAAAACCACAACACAGCAAAGAAACACTTACCTTCAAAGGAGTAATAAGTAATAAGGTTTACCTCAGACATCTCAACAAAACAATGGATAGCATAGTACAATGGATTCAACTGATGGTATTGACACAATTAGATATCACATGGAAAAAAAATAACATAAAAAAAGTTAAACTTTAATCCGTACATTGCACCATTTAGAAAATTAACTAAAAATAGATCAAAGATGTAGTTATAGAATCCTATACTATACAATTACTAAGGAAAATATAAGAAATTTCACTTATACAAAGAGTTCTTGGCTTCAAGACCAAAAGCTTCATCCATAAGAGAAAAAAAAAAAAGAAAATTGGACTGTACCAAAGTCAGAAACGTTTGCCCTTTGTAAAATAGTTTTAAAAGAATGAAAACCTGAGCCACAAACTGGGAGGAAATATTTGCTTATCATATATCCTGCAAAGGATTTGTATGTAAAATACATAAAGAACTCTCAAATCTCAGCCATATAAAAACAAATAACCCAATTTTAAAAATGGGCAAAAGACTTGGATAGACATTTCACCAAAGTGAATATAATTATGGCAAATAAACCCATAAACAGCTGTCAAACAACACTGGTCATTATGGAAATGCAAAGTAAAACCATAATGAGAAACTAACACACATCAATTAAAATAGAATAAAAAATACTGAGCATACCAAGTGTTAGCTAGGTTGCAATGTAGGGAACTTTGATAAGTTGATGGTGGGGGTCCAAAATGGTACAGTCACTCTTGAAAACAGTTTGTTGGTTTCTTATATATTGAAATGTACACTCATTATATAGTTAAGCAATTCTATCCTTGGGTTGGAAAATGAAAACTTGCGTTCACACAAAGCCTGCAAATGAATATTCATAGCAGCTTTATTTGTAATAGTTGGAAACTGGAAATAGTCCAAATGTTTTTAAATTGTTGGATGAGTAAACAGACAGGGATACATCTGTAGAAAGAAATAACTACTCAGGGGCACCTGGGTGGCTCAGTCATTAAGCGTCTGCTTTTGGCTCAGGTCATGATCCTGGGGTCTTGGGATTGAGCCCCGCATTGGGTTCTTGCTCAGCAGGAAGCCTCCTTCTCTCTCTTCCACTACCTCTGCTTGTGTTCCCTCTCTCGCTACCTCTCTCTGTCAAAAAAATAAATAAAATCTTTAAAAAGTTTTTAAAAATAAATAACTACTCATAAATAAAGAAGAACAGACTATTAATACATTCAACAACCCAGATGAAGCTTAGGCATTACATCGTGTTAAAGACATAAATTTGAGAAGATTACATAATGATTCCATTTATATGACATCCATGAAAAGATTAAACTATAGGAATGGAGAACTGATAAAATATATTACCTACAGGGGAATAAGGGAAATAAGTGGGAGACTTCTTATTAATACTGATGCACATGAGGAGGAATGGAGTGACAAATTTAAAGTTTTGAAGGTAAAAATTATCAATCAAGAATTCTATAAGCCACAAAAATATCTTTACAAAATAAAAGCAAAATGAAGATCTCCTTATATATATATAGAGAGAGAGAGAGAGAGAGAATTCATTGCTAGCAGAACTATTCTCTAAGAAATTAAAGGAAGTTTTTCATGCAGAAAGAATATGGTATCAGACTAAAATTTAGTTCTACACATATAAATTCAGAACACTGTAAATGGAATAAATAATTTTTAAAAATTTTAATTGATCTAAAAGACAGATAATTTTCTAAAACAAAAATAGTAGTTATGCATCATGTAGTTTCCAATATATGTAAAAGCAGAATGTATGACAAAAATAAAACAAAAGATTATAGAGAGAAATTGGGAATATATTTTTATGTTTCTTAAACAACATAAGAACTAGTATATTATTCAAAGTTGGATTCTGATAAAATATGTATATTGTAAACCTGAAGACAAGCACTAAAAGCAAAAATGTTAAAGTAATCTTAGAATATAAAATGGAATAATAAAAATTGGCATTAAATACCACAAAGCAGATAAAATGTTTAAATAAAATAAACATGGAACTAATGTAAAATTTCAATCAAGATGGTAGTTTTTAGTGGCTCAGTTGGTTAGTGTCTGACTCAGTTTTGGCTCAAGTCATGATCTCAGGGTCCTAAGATTGAGCTCCACATCTGACTTCCTGCTCAGCAGGGAGTCTGCTTCTGTTCTCTCTTTCCCTCTGCCTTTTCCTCAGCTCCTGTGCTCTCTCTCTGTCTTTCTCTCTCAAATAAATAAATGAATATTTTAAAAAGATGGTAGTTTTTAATCTAGCAATCTTAATAATCACATTAATATGAATGTTAAAATCGATTTTGAAATTGGATTTAAAGCAAGATTCAGTGATATGCTTTTTATAAAAAAACTCACTTTAAATGTAAAGACATAGATCATTTCAAAATAAAAGGAGAGAAAAAAAAGAATTCAAATATGAATATAAAGAAAAGCTGGTGTAGCAATACTAATTTAAGCAAAGCAGACCTTGGAACAGGGAAAGAAGTCAATTATACAGGTTAGCTTTACCTATGTATCATGACTGAACAAAAGCATCATTGTAGAAGACACAATGTAGATGCAAGCCTGAAAAAAAAATAGAAAATCATGTTCAGATTATAGATAGTACAACATGATCAAGTGGGGCTCTTTCCAGGAATATAAAACTTGTTCAACATTCTAAATCCAATAAAATTATATCAACAAACTAAAAAGGATTAATAAACACATGACCATGTCAAAGATGCAGAAGAAGAATAAAAGAAAATTTAATATACATTCATGATAAACAAACGAAAAAAAACACTCTCAGCAAAGTAGGAATAGAAAGGGACTTCCTTAATATAATAAACACAATTTTCCAAAACAACAATAATCCTGCAGCTAACATAATACTAAATAAGGAGAGACTGAATACTTTCCCACTACATTTTAGAATAAGCCAAATTATCCCTTCTTATCACTTCTACTCAACATTCAGATGGAAGTTCTGGCCAGTCAATAAGGGAAGCAAAAGAAACAAAAGGAATACAAACTGAAAAAGAAGAAATCAAGCTGTCTGTATTCATAGGTGCAATATTTGTGTATATAGAAATTGCTAAAGTATTGATGAAAAACTTCCTAGAACTAATAAGTGCATGTAAGGATTATTATACAAGAAATTAAAAATTTTAAATACAATACAATTTAATATTTGTACCAAAATAAAATATTTAGGTATAAATCTCACAAAATGTATGCAGGCTCTGTATACTGCAAAGAATAAAATATTGATGAAAGAAATCAAAGAAGATCTAAATGAATGAGAAGATACATTGTGTTCATGGTTTATATTTGATATAATTTTATATTTTTATTTTATTTTATTTATTTATTTGATAGAGAGAGATCACAAGGAGGCAGAGAGACAGGCGGGGGGGGAGGGGAGGAGCAGGCTTCCCGCTGAGCAGAGAGCCTGATGCGGGGCTCAATCCCAGGACCCTGAGATCACGACCCGAGTGGAAGGCAGAGGCTTTAACCCACTGAGCCACCCAGGAGCCCCTATAATTTTATATTTTTAAGATATCAATTATACCTAATTCATTCTATAGATTTGAAGCAATCAGATCAAATTCCAGGATGCATTCTTTTTTTGTACTTACAGACAAGCTAATTCTAAAATTTACATGGAAAGGCAAAGGATCTAGAAGATATAAGACAATATTTGTCAATATATTTTAAAATTTACACTTAAAGAAATTCCATGATTCATATGATTGAATTTTGATTAAATATGCCAGTTTGTATTTTCCTGCATTGGGAGTTTTTATGTCAGCTGTACAATATTCTAAGGGGAGAAAAATGTTTAAAGTAATGGAGAGAGGTGGCTATAGTGTAGAGACCTCTTTCCTTTTTTTTTTCCTCTCAATATGTTTATTTTATTTTTTCAGTGTTACAAGATTGATTGTTCATGCACCACACCCAGTGCTCCATGCAATACGTGCCCCTCTCAATACCCACCACCAGGCTCCCCAACCCCCCACCCCCTCCCCTCCAAAACCCTCAGTTTGCTGCTTGGAGTCCGCAGTCTCTCATGGTTCATTGCCCCTTCCAATTTCCCCCCATTCATCCTTCCCTTTCTTCTCACAATGCCCTCCATGATGTTCTTTATACTCCACACATAAGTGAGACCATAAGATAATTGACTCTCTCTGCTTGACTTATTTCACTCTGCATAATCTCTTCTAGTCCTGTCCATGTTGATACAAAAGTTGGATAGTCATCCTTTCTGATGATAGATGTACCACATCTTCCTTATCCACTCATCTGTTGAAGGACATCTTGGTTCTTTCCACAGTTTGGTGATTGTGGTCATTGCTGCTGTGAACATTGAGGTACATGTGGCCCTTCTTTGTACTGCATCTGCTTCTTTGGGGTAAATACCAAGTAGTGCAATTGCAGGGTCATAGGGTAGCTCTATTTTTAATTTCTTGAGGAATCTCCACACTGTTTTCCAAAGCGGCTGCACCAACTTGCATTCCCACCAATGGTGGAGGAGGGTTCCCCTTTCCCCACATCCTCTCCAGCATTTGTTGTTTATTGTATTGTTGATTTTAGAGGCCTCTTTCTAATAAAGAAATGAAAATATGTCTAAAAAAATTCTATGAAAAATACAGCTTACCAAAACTGACCCAAGGCAAAATAGAAAGTCTGAGTAGTTCTATTCTATTAAACAACAGTGACCAAATTAATAACTAAAATCCTCCTCACAAAATGAACTCCAGGCCCAGAAGTCTTCCCCATTGGAATATTTACAAGTATTTAAGACAAAAATAATTCTAATCATTCTCAAACTTCTCTAGATGAAAGAAAAAATAAGAATATTTCCCAGATTATTTGATGAGGTCAGCACAATGTTGGCATCATAATTTGACAAGAATTGACAAGAACATTATAAAAAAGGAAAATGTAATAGGAAAAGAAAAAAAAAACATTGTTGAGGAAGAAATAAAGTTGCTTTTATTCACCAAAGACATCTTGGTTCCCAGAGAAATACAAGTCTAAAATACGTATTTTAAATGGGTCAAAGGCATGAATAGAGGTTATTCCAAAGAAGGCATACAGATGGCTAAAAGACATGTGGAAAGATGTTCATCATCACTTATTATCAGGGAAATACAAATCAAAACTACAATGAGATATCACCTCACACCTTCAGAGTAGCTAAATATAATAACAAAGGAATCAACAGGTGTTGGGTGAGGATGCAGAGAAAAAGAAAAACTCTTGCACTGTTGATGGGATGCAAACTGGTGCAACCACTCTGGAAAATTGTATGGTGGTTTCTCAAAAAATAAAAAATAGAACTACTCTACAATTCAGCAATTGCACTGGTAGGTATTTATTTACCCAAAGGATACAAAAATACTGGTTCTAAGGGACACATACACCCCATGTTTATAGCAGCATTATTTACAATAGACAAATTATGAAAACAGCCCAAATGTCCATCAAGGGACATTAATAATATGGTTTATTATTGTGGGTTATTACCCACAAAAGAATATTATTCACTCATCAAAAAGAATGAAATCTTGCCATTTACAATGATATGGATGGAGCTAGAGAGTATTATACTAAGTGAAATAAATCAGTCAGAGAAAGACAAATACCATATGATTTCACTCATATGTGGAATTTAAGAAACAATGATCAAAGGAAAAGAGGGAGAGAGAGAGAGAGAGAGAGAGAGAGAGAGAGGCAAACCAAGGAACAGACTCAACTTTAGAGAAACTTATGGTTACTAGAAAGGAAGGGGGTGGGGGGATGGTTACATAGGTGATGAGGATTAAGGGGTGCACTTGTGATGAGCACCAGGAAATACTAAATCACTATATTGTACACTTGAAACTAATATTTTACTGTATGTTAACTAACTGGAATTTAAATAAAAACTTAAAAAAACAAAATCCACATATTAGCATAACAAAATTGTCTTAGCATGTCATGGACTTAGCATCAATGAAAAAGTAAACTTTATTTTCATATACTGGCTACAAAACTTATAAATACTTAACCCACTCACCATAACATTAAAAATCTTATATTGCTAGGAATAAATCTAATAAAATATGATACCTACATAAAAACTACAAAAGACTGTTGGGTGATATTAAATACTCGAATATTGCAACAAATTATATTTTTGACTGTAAGTTCAGTACTATAAAGATATCAGTGCTCCCTGAGATCTATAGAATCAATACAATCATCACAGAAATAACCCAACATTTTTTCTTTTGTGGCAGTTGGATAATTTTACTTAAAAAGGCAAAAAACCAAAAATACCCAAGATGATTATGAAGGTAGGAGAGCTTTGCTACTACATACCCACTCTTCTTGTTTCACTGACAAAATTCCAATTTTGTTTTAGGTACCAATGTGCCCAGCTAGAGGTGATCATGGGACATGGTTCTGACTCAGGAGATATAAACACATGTTGTTTGTTAGAATTCCAGGAAAACTCTCTTCAACGTGGCAGACTTAGTTGATAGGAGAGTGTTTTTGTTTTTATCGTTTTTTTTTTTTTCATTTTTGCCTAAATGTGAGGATAAAGTGACTGAGAATATGGGCAAGCAACTGTGGATAAAAGCAGCCCATGGAGAATGATTGAGTGAAATAAGAATAGAAGTTTGGTCCCCAAAATTATTTTGAAGCTGCTATAGCAACCCAAGAGTCCCAAATGCCAGAAATCTTGTCATGTGTGAAAAATAAGACAGCTATTTGCTTCATCCACTGTAGTTACTGTAGTTAGCTTTTTATTACTTACTGCTGAAGGCAATTCCTAACAGACATAAAGTTTCATTTTTATGTTAATTAAATTGAGTTCACTGAACATCTACTATTTTTAAAAGACTTCTTTTTAAAGAGCAACTTTTAGGTTTACAACAAGATTGAAAGGAAGGAACAGAGATTTACCATATATCTTCTGCTCCCCCATATATATATAGTCTCTCCCATTGTCAACATCGCTCAGTAGAATGGTACCTTTTTTTTTCTCCAAGAATGAACCTACACTGACACATCACAATCACAATAATTCCAAGTCCATAGTTTACTTAAGGGTTCACTCTTGGTCTTGTATGTTCTGTGGGTTTGAACAAAGATATAATGACATGTACCCACCATTGATGTATCATGCCTTAAAAATCCTCTCTGCTTTGCCTATTTATCTCCCCCACCCAACTGCTGGCAATCACTACTCTTTTTACCCTCTCCATAGTTTTGCCTTCTCTAGAATGTCATATAGTTAGAATCATACAGCATGTAACCTTTTTACATTAACATCTTTCACTTGTTAATATGCATTTAAGTTTTCTCCATGTCCTTTCATGGTTTGATAGTACATTTCTTTTTAGTACTGAACAATATTCCATGGTCTGGATGCATGTGCTTATCCATTCACCTGCTGAAGAACATCTTGGTTGCCTCCAAGTTTTAGTGATAATGGATAAACTGCTATAAATATTCATGTGCAGTTTTTTGTGTGGACATAAGTTTTCAATTCCTTTGGGTAAATATCAAAGAGTTTGATTACTGGAAAGTATGGTAAGAGTAGGTTAGGTTTTGTAAGAAATCATCTGTCTGTCTTCCAAAATATCTGTACTGTATTTCATTCCCATGAACAATAAATGAGAATTTCTCTTTCTCCACATCCTCACCAGCTTTCAGTGTTGGACAGTGTTGGATAATGTTTTGTATTTTAACCTTCTTAATAGG